>KZ308881.1:474584-515714 GCA_000376725.2 Ladona fulva
ATATATATATATATATATATATATATATATGAAGAAAAGTTGCTTGCATACAGGTAGCTTAATATAGGATAGATTAGGTAAGCCATTGATACACCCCCTGCCATACACCTGTGTCTGCTTGAGACGACTTACAATGCTAAGTGTATGTTTCGAATTTCATGACAATTTCATATTGGAAAATACCATATAGTATGTTATGTATTCATGTAGTCCGAATGCCCACATAGTCAATAAAAGGGCTGACGCTGTCACTTCATGCCAGTGTAGCAACGGATGCTATATAGTTCGGTCGTTTACGTTATTAGGACACCACATAGGGTAGATTAGGTAAGGAATAAACACACATCCTGCCATACAACACTGTCAGTGTGCAGTGACATACAATTCGTCGAGGTTGTTTACTTTACCACAGATACACGGTGATACTTAGGGGACCCAACTTCTGGTCTTTCGTAACGAAACCTCGATAAAATTGAGAAAGGGCCATTAGAACCCCTAAGAAAGCATCCATGTTGTTTCAAAAGCCTATCTTTCAAACGTGTTCTATTTAACATGATAAATTTAGCTAAAGTAGAATTTTAATATCTCTGGTGACCTAAAACATATATAAATATTTAAGAATCCACATTGGCCCCAAGTAAACATCCAGGTTGCCAGCATATGATCAAGCATCTTGGTTTGCTTATTCCAAGTTTCTCTATGATTTATAATTGAAGAGCATTTGGATTGACCTAGAGTTGAAACAAAGGTCTCTTTTTGATTTTTTTCACCGCCTGTACATGTTTTAAAAATCTCTTTTCTCGTCATGCCGTGTTGAGTTCACCTATCTCTAAGTGGACTGTTTAAGTTAGTCCAGTGGTACACCTCAAAGTAATTCCCACTGAGAAAAGCCTGGCCTAGAACAAATGGCCATATTACTTGATATTGTTGTCATTCACATTTTTTTTCCTTCATTCTTAACTATTTCCATAGTTTCAAGCAAAATTCATGTCATGAAGTACATTCAGTTAGATGTACACAATGCCTAACCTAAGAAGCCTAATGGCTGCCACTTTTGAAGAAAAAAGTGGCAATCTGCTTACGTCAAAAGATGATCAAGTTTCATCCATCACCTATAGGCGAGAGAAAGATGCCGTTATCTCTCGCAGCATTTGGGGACCAGATATGTGCTCCTTAGATAAGGCCTTAAGACATTTAAATTTGTTTTGAAATCCCTGGAATCCTTTTCACCGACCTAGTATTGAACCTAGGATCATTTTGGGAGAAAACGGTAGAAAATCATTTTCTCTAATTGCAGTTAAATTTCAATTCCCTACCTTAACGCAAAGTGCCTCAAAAAATTTTCCAAAAAATTTCAGAAAAACTGCAATGCATTCTAATGGGAAACATACCATTATTGGGGCCCTCTAGGATCGAACCCATGATATCTACGATCAATGTTATATATATATANCACCAGAGATGATGAAATGAAAGCAAAGCTGAAAGAAACTATGCAGTATGATGGATGATTATCTTTTAAAATGATTACATATCCATCACCAGAGATGATGAAATGAAAGCAAAGCTGAAAGAAACTATGCAGTATGATGGATGATTATCTTTTAAAATGATTACATATCCATCACCAGAGATGATGAAATGAAAGCAAAGCTGAAAGAAACTATGCAGTATGATGGATGATTATCTTTTAAAATGATTACATATCCATCACCAGAGATGATGAAATGAAAGCAAAGCTGAAAGAAACTATGCAGTATGATGGATGATTATCTTTTAAAATGATTACATATCCATCACCAGAGATGATGAAATGAAAGCAAAGCTGAAAGAAACTATGCAGTATGATGGATGATTATCTTTTAAAATGATTACATATCCATCACCAGAGATGATGAAATGAAAGCAAAGCTGAAAGAAACTATGCAGTATGATGGATGATTATCTTTTAAAATGATTACATATCCATCACCAGAGATGATGAAATGAAAGCAAAGCTGAAAGAAACTATGCAGTATGATGGATGATTATCTTTTAAAATGATTACATATCCATCACCAGAGATGATGAAATGAAAGCAAAGCTGAAAGAAACTATGCAGTATGATGGATGATTATCTTTTAAAATGATTACATATCCATCACCAGAGATGATGAAATGAAAGCAAAGCTGAAAGAAACTATGCAGTATGATGGATGATTATCTTTTAAAATGATTACATATCCATCACCAGAGATGATGAAATGAAAGCAAAGCTGAAAGAAACTATGCAGTATGATGGATGATTATCTTTTAAAATGATTACATATCCATCACCAGAGATGATGAAATGAAAGCAAAGCTGAAAGAAACTATGCAGTATGATGGATGATTATCTTTTAAAATGATTACATATCCATCACCAGAGATGATGAAATGAAAGCAAAGCTGAAAGAAACTATGCAGTATGATGGATGATTA
This sequence comes from Ladona fulva, assembly GCA_000376725.2. Lineage (NCBI taxonomy): Eukaryota > Metazoa > Arthropoda > Insecta > Odonata > Libellulidae > Ladona > Ladona fulva. The sequence goes on from KZ308881.1 coordinate 477,045, forward strand.
TCTTTTAAAATGATTACATATCCATCACCAGAGATGATGAAATGAAAGCAAAGCTGAAAGAAACTATGCAGTATGATGGATGATTATCTTTTAAAATGATTACATATCCATCACCAGAGATGATGAAATGAAAGCAAAGCTGAAAGAAACTATGCAGTATGATGGATGATTATCTTTTAAAATGATTACATATCCATCACCAGAGATGATGAAATGAAAGCAAAGCTGAAAGAAACTATGCAGTATGATGGATGATTATCTTTTAAAATGATTACATATCCATCACCAGAGATGATGAAATGAAAGCAAAGCTGAAAGAAACTATGCAGTATGATGGATGATTATCTTTTAAAATGATTACATATCCATCACCAGAGATGATGAAATGAAAGCAAAGCTGAAAGAAACTATGCAGTATGATGGATGATTATCTTTTAAAATGATTACATATCCATCACCAGAGATGATGAAATGAAAGCAAAGCTGAAAGAAACTATGCAGTATGATGGATGATTATCTTTTAAAATGATTACATATCCATCACCAGAGATGATGAAATGAAAGCAAAGCTGAAAGAAACTATGCAGTATGATGGATGATTATCTTTTAAAATGATTACATATCCATCACCAGAGATGATGAAATGAAAGCAAAGCTGAAAGAAACTATGCAGTATGATGGATGATTATCTTTTAAAATGATTACATATCCATCACCAGAGATGATGAAATGAAAGCAAAGCTGAAAGAAACTATGCAGTATGATGGATGATTATCTTTTAAAATGATTACATATCCATCACCAGAGATGATGAAATGAAAGCAAAGCTGAAAGAAACTATGCAGTATGATGGATGATTATCTTTTAAAATGATTACATATCCATCACCAGAGATGATGAAATGAAAGCAAAGCTGAAAGAAACTATGCAGTATGATGGATGATTATCTTTTAAAATGATTACATATCCATCACCAGAGATGATGAAATGAAAGCAAAGCTGAAAGAAACTATGCAGTATGATGGATGATTATCTTTTAAAATGATTACATATCCATCACCAGAGATGATGAAATGAAAGCAAAGCTGAAAGAAACTATGCAGTATGATGGATGATTATCTTTTAAAATGATTACATATCCATCACCAGAGATGATGAAATGAAAGCAAAGCTGAAAGAAACTATGCAGTATGATGGATGATTATCTTTTAAAATGATTACATATCCATCACCAGAGATGATGAAATGAAAGCAAAGCTGAAAGAAACTATGCAGTATGATGGATGATTATCTTTTAAAATGATTACATATCCATCACCAGAGATGATGAAATGAAAGCAAAGCTGAAAGAAACTATGCAGTATGATGGATGATTATCTTTTAAAATGATTACATATCCATCACCAGAGATGATGAAATGAAAGCAAAGCTGAAAGAAACTATGCAGTATGATGGATGATTATCTTTTAAAATGATTACATATCCATCACCAGAGATGATGAAATGAAAGCAAAGCTGAAAGAAACTATGCAGTATGATGGATGATTATCTTTTAAAATGATTACATATCCATCACCAGAGATGATGAAATGAAAGCAAAGCTGAAAGAAACTATGCAGTATGATGGATGATTATCTTTTAAAATGATTACATATTATCTTAATGTAATTAATACCAGTGACTATCGTTCTTGGAACACCATTTAATAAAATCAAAATGGACTACATATTTTTTTAAGTGGAAACTTTTCATAATTTTCTGCAAATAAGGTATTTTTTGAGGAAAAATATGAGTTTGTTTTGATTTTATTATTAGAGCAGATTAAGATCAACAAGGAAACCATTTGGATAGTCATGGAACAAGATATGGTCATGGCATCTTCTCTTATTAACTCTCCCAACATATACTGCAATTATTGGGAAGACATTTCTGGCCAAGAAACCAGTTTCTGTGATTGAAGGCCCTCTTTCTTCGGATTTAACCTCTGCTGACTTCATGTTGTCCCATAGTCTAAAGGGAGGAACACAATTAAAGTCCATTCAGGATATCCAAATAGCAGTGACAAAGTAACTTTTTTCAATCATGTTTAAGAAGGCTTTCCATGGTTTATGTGTCTAACTCAGAAAATATTGATTTAAAAGAAAGTAAAGCTTATTTTTTAACTGCATACACACTTCTACTTTTATTAACTAGTTCAGAAGCTTCATTGGCTGCTTATGTAACTAAAAGTCCCAACACTGTACACAACAATTCATTGTTTTAAGTTTTTAACTTTCCATCAAATAACACACTTACAAGAATGGCTTAATTTTTTTTAATTAAAAAGCAAAACTAATTCAAAAGCTTATTCTGTAATTTTTACATAGTTATTCAAGTATGCCAATTTTTTGCTCTGTGAATACTCCAGGCTCACATTCATTCACTAACTCACAGTTATGCAGTCCTATTTATGTAATAACAATTCTAATTTTCATAACTTTAATCGAGTAATCCGTGAGTTTGAATCTTTGTCCTATGAATATTCATTGCTCCACTTTGGTCTCTGACACACAAGTACATGTGTGGTTCAAAATGATAAGACTAAATCTGAGTAATTAGTAGATGTGAATATTTCCCAATGCTCAAAGTCATCCACTCAACTCATTCACATATGTACAAGCACATGTATGTATTTACAGAAATAATTTCTTAAGCCTCCATTCACATCTATTCATGACATCCATTTGTGACATGCCATGACATTTTCACATTTTGATTACCCAACCTCACGGATTACACTCATATACATGAATGATTTATGATTAAATGAAATTTTATGAAGATGGATTTATAATTCATGAAATAAAATTCTTAGATAAGTGAAATCCACAAATAATCAGTCATTCTTTAGTAATTGTTTTTAATAACTTCAGAAATGGTTTAAGGAAAAATTAAACTTCTTAAATTCTCTCATTATTGTGATTAAATCAAAATGACTACATACTTTTTAATAATTACGTCAGGCTGCTCTTTACTGGTAATGCAGTTTGAATTGTTGGATTCACTCAAAGCCTGCATATAGCCAATAGAATGGTAGCTTTATTTTCAAGGTAACTGTGAATAATACAACACTTTAAGTTTTATTGGCACTAAGGAAGAAATTCAGGCAGTTAAAACTTAGAAAATAACCATGTAGTAAAACAAAGACATCCAGTATTCTAAAGCCAATATAAGTTAGCTCATGGCTAGTCAAGCATACACACACACACACACACACATAAAATACCAAATCACCTACAATCACAATGAAAATAAAACCACTAACAAAGCTGTAAGACATGATTTTAGAGGCTAATGTTATCTATATCTGTTTCTAACAATGTTTCTGCCAAGATTTTTTCTTTTGCTGATTTAAGTTCATTAGATCTTGAGATTTTATGCCTTCTGTCTCTAAGAAATTGAGCTCCTTATTGTTAATCAGGTATATTTGCAGCTTCAAATCTCAACTTATTATGCTCTTTAATCTGCTCTAATTTTTCCTAAACAGAAATATATTTTAAGTAATTGAAACAACTAGAATTGCTTTTAGAAGTGCAATTTAGGCAATATNTTTAGGGGTAACATGGCAACGAGAAGCTCAGAATAGAGAGAATTGGAAAGCGCTTGGAGAGGCCTACATCCGACGTCGGATTGAAAATGGCTGATGATGATGATGATGATATTAATGAGGAGGTGGTGAGGAGGCTTAGGGTGCGGTTGTACAAAAGCTCCAGTAACTTACAATCCCTGGTTCTAACTTCCCAGTGGAAACACGGGACCAAGAAGCTTAAAAGCAATTATGACTCAGGCAAGTAATAACAAGAATACCCCAAGTGGCAACCAATCCACCCGTCAAGAGACAGCAACCAGGTTCTTGGATTCTGGGGAACATGGATTTTCACGATCAAAGAAGATTTTTATGGCAAAATTTCACACAAAACACCCACATACATACATTGGCACCTTCAACATCAACACACTAATTCAACCTGGAAAATTACATAACTTAACAACAGAACTTCATAAACAAAAGATTCTGATACTTGCCTTACAAGAGACATGGGAAAACACATGAGAAGAGTTCCGTACAAAAATCACACAAAAAGCACAGGAACTAATCCCACTGAAAAAGAACCCAAAACATTCTTGGTGGGACTCAAATTGTGAAAAGGCTTTGGAAAAGCACAAACGAGCATTCCAGGAGAATAACAGTAAAAAGTCCTCAAAAAGTCAACAGCTTTTCAACAAGATTACAAAAGAGGCAGCAAATATGACTAGGCAAACTAAGAGGAAGTACATGAAGGAACAACTAGACTCCTTAGAAGAGAACTTCCGCAACTACAACACGAGTGAAATTTATAGAACTTTTGCCGGAAAAATCCATGGATACATGACAAAATCTGTGCTTCAGAAAACAAAATGGGGAATTAGCACTAACAAATCATGAAAACTGTCAGGTGTTGGCACAATATTTCTCTGATCTTCTCAATTGCCCTGAACCCAGCACCAGATTCCCAAAGGAAAATTATACAGATACCCACCCAGAATCGCCACCGCCAACAAAGGAAGAGATCCTCAGACACATACATAGACTGAAAAATAACAGGACATCAGGTGAAGATGGTATCATTGCAGAACTACTGAAAAACCTTGGACCAAAATCACTACAGGAACTCACACAAATCATTGAGAAAATATGTCAAACAGAAAAATTACCAGATGACTGGAAATGTGCTCTCATACACACGCTATACAAGAAAGGTGAAAGAACAGATGTGAACAACTACAGAGGAATTTCCCTACTACAAGTTACATAAAATATTTTCTCAGCATGCCTTCTCCAAAGCACACAAGAACAACTAGAACACAAAGTAGGTGAATACCAGGCAGGCTTCTGTCCTGGTTGCTCATGCACAGAACAAATCTTTAACCTGAAAACAGTACTGAAATACAAGGCAATCAGGAATGCGCCACTCATTTGCACATTTGTAGACTTCAAGGAGTACGACTCTATTTATAGAGAATCTCTGTTCAACATCTTAGAAGAACAAGGACTCGATCCCAAAACACTAAGACTGATCAAACAGACATTGACAGACACTACTTCTAAAGTGAAATTCATGGGCAAAATTTCTAAGCCCTTCCCGATTAAAACCGGAGTACTCCAAGGAGATGGGCTATCCCTCCTCTTCATCCTAGTCCTGACGAAAGTTATCATAGAATGGGAAAAAGAACTTAAAAACCAAGGACACTGGAAATCAATACAACTCGGACGAACTAAAGACAACACAGAAATTTCAAAAAAAAGGTTAAAATTTCACGGACACACCAGTAGACACCCATTGACAAGACTAACCAAGAAAGTAGTTACATACATACAAGGTGTTAAGTCCACTATTCCATGGATGGTACAAGTTAGACATGATCCAGAAAAGGTGCGAAGAGACTCAACAGAAATTGAAGATAGAAACATGTATAGAAACAAAGTAAACAAGTGGAGTGTGATATCAGGGAATAAAATCCCAAAGAAACCAGGGACAATGTGGACAGAGGAGAGGAAAAATATCCACAGGGAAAGAAAAGAATGAGAGAAGTTTGGAAGATCAGAAAGAACAGGCAAAAATGAGTCAGAATGCTTTGTGTGTGTGTGTATTATGGAAGGGGTGTAACAGGATGATTACTTACTTGCTGGAACTTTAAATTTGAGGACAAAGGAAATAAAACATAATAGTAATCTGGTATTTGAGGGACTAACTTAAATGGAAATAAAGGGAACATAGAGCTTTAAAGTCATGACATCAAGAGCAGGAGTTGAGAGAATTAGCACAAGCATATTCCTTATTAATCACAAGTAAAAATGCATCTTAAAAGGTACTGTTGAATAGACTGGTTGTAGATAGGATTGAGGATATTACAGTTTACATTACTAGATAATGTTTGAACTGTCTGAATCTTCTAATTGAAAAAGTATTTACATTGTTATTATATTTTGAATGCCAACGGAAAGAGAGTGATTTTGGATTATAAATATTCAAGGGCACCTGGATAGCCAAGTGGGCAATGTGTTCGACTTCGGTGAAAGCCGTTCCCGGTTTGATTCCTACTTGCAAAATGACCTATGCTGTCAAAGCACTTTTAACAATAATACTACTACTAATATTCATTTCAAACTACATCAACTTTTGAAGCAAACAGTAAGAAAAATTTATTCATTTCAACTTAGAAATACAGTTTTACATCACTACTTACAAACACAGATCATCAAAGATCTATAAAAATATACATCAACATCTCTGTCCAAATTATGCAATTTCAACACATTATAAAAAGCATATTTATCAACTCAAAACATTGATAATAAGACTCAGCAAAGATTTACACATATATTTACACATAGACACAAACATATACTTATAAAGATTTATGTTTAATTGAAAATCCAATAATTTATTTGAGTAATTCATGGGTGAATATTCTTTACACACTGAATATTTCACATGCATTCATTCATTTATGCACAGTTACAAAAGCAAATACATATATATACAATTCAAAATCCTATAATCATAGTTGAGTAATTCATGGGCACAAATTTTTACCTTATGAATACTCTACCTTCCTTTGTGGTACATACACATATGCATGTATGTGCATATAATTCCAAACCAAAAGTAGTTAAAAGAATGAAAAAAATATTCTTACCATTGAGTAATTGATGGTTGTGGATTTTCTATATAGTGAATATTCCACCCACACTTGATCATATTTATACAAGTATAAATAAGTATTTACAATTCTAATTTCTGTGACTTTGAGTAATTCATGGGTTTCAATTTCTAACCCTATTAACATTCCACAATTTACCTATATCCCAGATAAACACCCATACAGATATGTTGCTGTATTTACAGTTCAACCTCAGGTGCACCAATCTGAGTTATTGATTGGTGCACCAATGCACCCAATGAAAATTTGATCCTTGCATTGATTAATTCACTCACTCACATATGTAGGCTCTTTATATTGGGAAGTATAACTTATAAACCTATAATGGTAATCCGGTAACTCACTTATTATACTATTTTTTATCATATAAGTACATTAATTCCTCTTGGTCACTCACATATATCTGCATACATTAACAATTTAAAGTCAAAATTGGAAAATAATAATTCAGAATCCTTCATCTGTATTTGAAGTACCTTATTCACATGAATCCCTTATCTAATGACATTTTTAAGTTTGTATCCACTCCCTAACAATCATTCACATTTTTGAACAAATTATGAAAATCTGAAAAGAATTCTGTAATTCATTGGAGTGAAACTTTTACCCAATCAATGAACCACAAATATGTGTCACTCTCTCACACACTTATAGAGATACATGTGTATGAATTATTCAAATCATATAATTGAAAATGATTTATTAAATGTGCAATATATAAGGATATACTTATACTTTAAGAAAAAATGAGCATGTAATTTACTTCAAGAATATTCTAGCCTANGAAAGAAACTATGCAGTATGATGGATGATTATCTTTTAAAATGATTACATATCCATCACCAGAGATGATGAAATGAAAGCAAAGCTGAAAGAAACTATGCAGTATGATGGATGATTATCTTTTAAAATGATTACATATCCATCACCAGAGATGATGAAATGAAAGCAAAGCTGAAAGAAACTATGCAGTATGATGGATGATTATCTTTTAAAATGATTACATATCCATCACCAGAGATGATGAAATGAAAGCAAAGCTGAAAGAAACTATGCAGTATGATGGATGATTATCTTTTAAAATGATTACATATCCATCACCAGAGATGATGAAATGAAAGCAAAGCTGAAAGAAACTATGCAGTATGATGGATGATTATCTTTTAAAATGATTACATATCCATCACCAGAGATGATGAAATGAAAGCAAAGCTGAAAGAAACTATGCAGTATGATGGATGATTATCTTTTAAAATGATTACATATCCATCACCAGAGATGATGAAATGAAAGCAAAGCTGAAAGAAACTATGCAGTATGATGGATGATTATCTTTTAAAATGATTACATATCCATCACCAGAGATGATGAAATGAAAGCAAAGCTGAAAGAAACTATGCAGTATGATGGATGATTATCTTTTAAAATGATTACATATCCATCACCAGAGATGATGAAATGAAAGCAAAGCTGAAAGAAACTATGCAGTATGATGGATGATTATCTTTTAAAATGATTACATATCCATCACCAGAGATGATGAAATGAAAGCAAAGCTGAAAGAAACTATGCAGTATGATGGATGATTATCTTTTAAAATGATTACATATCCATCACCAGAGATGATGAAATGAAAGCAAAGCTGAAAGAAACTATGCAGTATGATGGATGATTATCTTTTAAAATGATTACATATCCATCACCAGAGATGATGAAATGAAAGCAAAGCTGAAAGAAACTATGCAGTATGATGGATGATTATCTTTTAAAATGATTACATATCCATCACCAGAGATGATGAAATGAAAGCAAAGCTGAAAGAAACTATGCAGTATGATGGATGATTATCTTTTAAAATGATTACATATCCATCACCAGAGATGATGAAATGAAAGCAAAGCTGAAAGAAACTATGCAGTATGATGGATGATTATCTTTTAAAATGATTACATATCCATCACCAGAGATGATGAAATGAAAGCAAAGCTGAAAGAAACTATGCAGTATGATGGATGATTATCTTTTAAAATGATTACATATCCATCACCAGAGATGATGAAATGAAAGCAAAGCTGAAAGAAACTATGCAGTATGATGGATGATTATCTTTTAAAATGATTACATATCCATCACCAGAGATGATGAAATGAAAGCAAAGCTGAAAGAAACTATGCAGTATGATGGATGATTATCTTTTAAAATGATTACATATCCATCACCAGAGATGATGAAATGAAAGCAAAGCTGAAAGAAACTATGCAGTATGATGGATGATTATCTTTTAAAATGATTACATATCCATCACCAGAGATGATGAAATGAAAGCAAAGCTGAAAGAAACTATGCAGTATGATGGATGATTATCTTTTAAAATGATTACATATCCATCACCAGAGATGATGAAATGAAAGCAAAGCTGAAAGAAACTATGCAGTATGATGGATGATTATCTTTTAAAATGATTACATATCCATCACCAGAGATGATGAAATGAAAGCAAAGCTGAAAGAAACTATGCAGTATGATGGATGATTATCTTTTAAAATGATTACATATCCATCACCAGAGATGATGAAATGAAAGCAAAGCTGAAAGAAACTATGCAGTATGATGGATGATTATCTTTTAAAATGATTACATATCCATCACCAGAGATGATGAAATGAAAGCAAAGCTGAAAGAAACTATGCAGTATGATGGATGATTATCTTTTAAAATGATTACATATCCATCACCAGAGATGATGAAATGAAAGCAAAGCTGAAAGAAACTATGCAGTATGATGGATGATTATCTTTTAAAATGATTACATATCCATCACCAGAGATGATGAAATGAAAGCAAAGCTGAAAGAAACTATGCAGTATGATGGATGATTATCTTTTAAAATGATTACATATCCATCACCAGAGATGATGAAATGAAAGCAAAGCTGAAAGAAACTATGCAGTATGATGGATGATTATCTTTTAAAATGATTACATATCCATCACCAGAGATGATGAAATGAAAGCAAAGCTGAAAGAAACTATGCAGTATGATGGATGATTATCTTTTAAAATGATTACATATCCATCACCAGAGATGATGAAATGAAAGCAAAGCTGAAAGAAACTATGCAGTATGATGGATGATTATCTTTTAAAATGATTACATATCCATCACCAGAGATGATGAAATGAAAGCAAAGCTGAAAGAAACTATGCAGTATGATGGATGATTATCTTTTAAAATGATTACATATCCATCACCAGAGATGATGAAATGAAAGCAAAGCTGAAAGAAACTATGCAGTATGATGGATGATTATCTTTTAAAATGATTACATATCCATCACCAGAGATGATGAAATGAAAGCAAAGCTGAAAGAAACTATGCAGTATGATGGATGATTATCTTTTAAAATGATTACATATCCATCACCAGAGATGATGAAATGAAAGCAAAGCTGAAAGAAACTATGCAGTATGATGGATGATTATCTTTTAAAATGATTACATATCCATCACCAGAGATGATGAAATGAAAGCAAAGCTGAAAGAAACTATGCAGTATGATGGATGATTATCTTTTAAAATGATTACATATCCATCACCAGAGATGATGAAATGAAAGCAAAGCTGAAAGAAACTATGCAGTATGATGGATGATTATCTTTTAAAATGATTACATATCCATCACCAGAGATGATGAAATGAAAGCAAAGCTGAAAGAAACTATGCAGTATGATGGATGATTATCTTTTAAAATGATTACATATCCATCACCAGAGATGATGAAATGAAAGCAAAGCTGAAAGAAACTATGCAGTATGATGGATGATTATCTTTTAAAATGATTACATATCCATCACCAGAGATGATGAAATGAAAGCAAAGCTGAAAGAAACTATGCAGTATGATGGATGATTATCTTTTAAAATGATTACATATCCATCACCAGAGATGATGAAATGAAAGCAAAGCTGAAAGAAACTATGCAGTATGATGGATGATTATCTTTTAAAATGATTACATATCCATCACCAGAGATGATGAAATGAAAGCAAAGCTGAAAGAAACTATGCAGTATGATGGATGATTATCTTTTAAAATGATTACATATCCATCACCAGAGATGATGAAATGAAAGCAAAGCTGAAAGAAACTATGCAGTATGATGGATGATTATCTTTTAAAATGATTACATATCCATCACCAGAGATGATGAAATGAAAGCAAAGCTGAAAGAAACTATGCAGTATGATGGATGATTATCTTTTAAAATGATTACATATCCATCACCAGAGATGATGAAATGAAAGCAAAGCTGAAAGAAACTATGCAGTATGATGGATGATTATCTTTTAAAATGATTACATATCCATCACCAGAGATGATGAAATGAAAGCAAAGCTGAAAGAAACTATGCAGTATGATGGATGATTATCTTTTAAAATGATTACATATCCATCACCAGAGATGATGAAATGAAAGCAAAGCTGAAAGAAACTATGCAGTATGATGGATGATTATCTTTTAAAATGATTACATATCCATCACCAGAGATGATGAAATGAAAGCAAAGCTGAAAGAAACTATGCAGTATGATGGATGATTATCTTTTAAAATGATTACATATCCATCACCAGAGATGATGAAATGAAAGCAAAGCTGAAAGAAACTATGCAGTATGATGGATGATTATCTTTTAAAATGATTACATATCCATCACCAGAGATGATGAAATGAAAGCAAAGCTGAAAGAAACTATGCAGTATGATGGATGATTATCTTTTAAAATGATTACATATCCATCACCAGAGATGATGAAATGAAAGCAAAGCTGAAAGAAACTATGCAGTATGATGGATGATTATCTTTTAAAATGATTACATATCCATCACCAGAGATGATGAAATGAAAGCAAAGCTGAAAGAAACTATGCAGTATGATGGATGATTATCTTTTAAAATGATTACATATCCATCACCAGAGATGATGAAATGAAAGCAAAGCTGAAAGAAACTATGCAGTATGATGGATGATTATCTTTTAAAATGATTACATATCCATCACCAGAGATGATGAAATGAAAGCAAAGCTGAAAGAAACTATGCAGTATGATGGATGATTATCTTTTAAAATGATTACATATCCATCACCAGAGATGATGAAATGAAAGCAAAGCTGAAAGAAACTATGCAGTATGATGGATGATTATCTTTTAAAATGATTACATATCCATCACCAGAGATGATGAAATGAAAGCAAAGCTGAAAGAAACTATGCAGTATGATGGATGATTATCTTTTAAAATGATTACATATCCATCACCAGAGATGATGAAATGAAAGCAAAGCTGAAAGAAACTATGCAGTATGATGGATGATTATCTTTTAAAATGATTACATATCCATCACCAGAGATGATGAAATGAAAGCAAAGCTGAAAGAAACTATGCAGTATGATGGATGATTATCTTTTAAAATGATTACATATCCATCACCAGAGATGATGAAATGAAAGCAAAGCTGAAAGAAACTATGCAGTATGATGGATGATTATCTTTTAAAATGATTACATATCCATCACCAGAGATGATGAAATGAAAGCAAAGCTGAAAGAAACTATGCAGTATGATGGATGATTATCTTTTAAAATGATTACATATCCATCACCAGAGATGATGAAATGAAAGCAAAGCTGAAAGAAACTATGCAGTATGATGGATGATTATCTTTTAAAATGATTACATATCCATCACCAGAGATGATGAAATGAAAGCAAAGCTGAAAGAAACTATGCAGTATGATGGATGATTATCTTTTAAAATGATTACATATCCATCACCAGAGATGATGAAATGAAAGCAAAGCTGAAAGAAACTATGCAGTATGATGGATGATTATCTTTTAAAATGATTACATATCCATCACCAGAGATGATGAAATGAAAGCAAAGCTGAAAGAAACTATGCAGTATGATGGATGATTATCTTTTAAAATGATTACATATCCATCACCAGAGATGATGAAATGAAAGCAAAGCTGAAAGAAACTATGCAGTATGATGGATGATTATCTTTTAAAATGATTACATATCCATCACCAGAGATGATGAAATGAAAGCAAAGCTGAAAGAAACTATGCAGTATGATGGATGATTATCTTTTAAAATGATTACATATCCATCACCAGAGATGATGAAATGAAAGCAAAGCTGAAAGAAACTATGCAGTATGATGGATGATTATCTTTTAAAATGATTACATATCCATCACCAGAGATGATGAAATGAAAGCAAAGCTGAAAGAAACTATGCAGTATGATGGATGATTATCTTTTAAAATGATTACATATCCATCACCAGAGATGATGAAATGAAAGCAAAGCTGAAAGAAACTATGCAGTATGATGGATGATTATCTTTTAAAATGATTACATATCCATCACCAGAGATGATGAAATGAAAGCAAAGCTGAAAGAAACTATGCAGTATGATGGATGATTATCTTTTAAAATGATTACATATCCATCACCAGAGATGATGAAATGAAAGCAAAGCTGAAAGAAACTATGCAGTATGATGGATGATTATCTTTTAAAATGATTACATATCCATCACCAGAGATGATGAAATGAAAGCAAAGCTGAAAGAAACTATGCAGTATGATGGATGATTATCTTTTAAAATGATTACATATCCATCACCAGAGATGATGAAATGAAAGCAAAGCTGAAAGAAACTATGCAGTATGATGGATGATTATCTTTTAAAATGATTACATATCCATCACCAGAGATGATGAAATGAAAGCAAAGCTGAAAGAAACTATGCAGTATGATGGATGATTATCTTTTAAAATGATTACATATCCATCACCAGAGATGATGAAATGAAAGCAAAGCTGAAAGAAACTATGCAGTATGATGGATGATTATCTTTTAAAATGATTACATATCCATCACCAGAGATGATGAAATGAAAGCAAAGCTGAAAGAAACTATGCAGTATGATGGATGATTATCTTTTAAAATGATTACATATCCATCACCAGAGATGATGAAATGAAAGCAAAGCTGAAAGAAACTATGCAGTATGATGGATGATTATCTTTTAAAATGATTACATATCCATCACCAGAGATGATGAAATGAAAGCAAAGCTGAAAGAAACTATGCAGTATGATGGATGATTATCTTTTAAAATGATTACATATCCATCACCAGAGATGATGAAATGAAAGCAAAGCTGAAAGAAACTATGCAGTATGATGGATGATTATCTTTTAAAATGATTACATATCCATCACCAGAGATGATGAAATGAAAGCAAAGCTGAAAGAAACTATGCAGTATGATGGATGATTATCTTTTAAAATGATTACATATCCATCACCAGAGATGATGAAATGAAAGCAAAGCTGAAAGAAACTATGCAGTATGATGGATGATTATCTTTTAAAATGATTACATATCCATCACCAGAGATGATGAAATGAAAGCAAAGCTGAAAGAAACTATGCAGTATGATGGATGATTATCTTTTAAAATGATTACATATCCATCACCAGAGATGATGAAATGAAAGCAAAGCTGAAAGAAACTATGCAGTATGATGGATGATTATCTTTTAAAATGATTACATATCCATCACCAGAGATGATGAAATGAAAGCAAAGCTGAAAGAAACTATGCAGTATGATGGATGATTATCTTTTAAAATGATTACATATCCATCACCAGAGATGATGAAATGAAAGCAAAGCTGAAAGAAACTATGCAGTATGATGGATGATTATCTTTTAAAATGATTACATATCCATCACCAGAGATGATGAAATGAAAGCAAAGCTGAAAGAAACTATGCAGTATGATGGATGATTATCTTTTAAAATGATTACATATCCATCACCAGAGATGATGAAATGAAAGCAAAGCTGAAAGAAACTATGCAGTATGATGGATGATTATCTTTTAAAATGATTACATATCCATCACCAGAGATGATGAAATGAAAGCAAAGCTGAAAGAAACTATGCAGTATGATGGATGATTATCTTTTAAAATGATTACATATCCATCACCAGAGATGATGAAATGAAAGCAAAGCTGAAAGAAACTATGCAGTATGATGGATGATTATCTTTTAAAATGATTACATATCCATCACCAGAGATGATGAAATGAAAGCAAAGCTGAAAGAAACTATGCAGTATGATGGATGATTATCTTTTAAAATGATTACATATCCATCACCAGAGATGATGAAATGAAAGCAAAGCTGAAAGAAACTATGCAGTATGATGGATGATTATCTTTTAAAATGATTACATATCCATCACCAGAGATGATGAAATGAAAGCAAAGCTGAAAGAAACTATGCAGTATGATGGATGATTATCTTTTAAAATGATTACATATCCATCACCAGAGATGATGAAATGAAAGCAAAGCTGAAAGAAACTATGCAGTATGATGGATGATTATCTTTTAAAATGATTACATATTATCTTAATGTAATTAATACCAGTGACTATCGTTCTTGGAACACCATTTAATAAAATCAAAATGGACTACATATTTTTTTAAGTGGAAACTTTTCATAATTTTCTGCAAATAAGGTATTTTTTGAGGAAAAATATGAGTTTGTTTTGATTTTATTATTAGAGCAGATTAAGATCAACAAGGAAACCATTTGGATAGTCATGGAACAAGATATGGTCATGGCATCTTCTCTTATTAACTCTCCCAACATATACTGCAATTATTGGGAAGACATTTCTGGCCAAGAAACCAGTTTCTGTGATTGAAGGCCCTCTTTCTTCGGATTTAACCTCTGCTGACTTCATGTTGTCCCATAGTCTAAAGGGAGGAACACAATTAAAGTCCATTCAGGATATCCAAATAGCAGTGACAAAGTAACTTTTTTCAATCATGTTTAAGAAGGCTTTCCATGGTTTATGTGTCTAACTCAGAAAATATTGATTTAAAAGAAAGTAAAGCTTATTTTTTAACTGCATACACACTTCTACTTTTATTAACTAGTTCAGAAGCTTCATTGGCTGCTTATGTAACTAAAAGTCCCAACACTGTACACAACAATTCATTGTTTTAAGTTTTTAACTTTCCATCAAATAACACACTTACAAGAATGGCTTAATTTTTTTTAATTAAAAAGCAAAACTAATTCAAAAGCTTATTCTGTAATTTTTACATAGTTATTCAAGTATGCCAATTTTTTGCTCTGTGAATACTCCAGGCTCACATTCATTCACTAACTCACAGTTATGCAGTCCTATTTATGTAATAACAATTCTAATTTTCATAACTTTAATCGAGTAATCCGTGAGTTTGAATCTTTGTCCTATGAATATTCATTGCTCCACTTTGGTCTCTGACACACAAGTACATGTGTGGTTCAAAATGATAAGACTAAATCTGAGTAATTAGTAGATGTGAATATTTCCCAATGCTCAAAGTCATCCACTCAACTCATTCACATATGTACAAGCACATGTATGTATTTACAGAAATAATTTCTTAAGCCTCCATTCACATCTATTCATGACATCCATTTGTGACATGCCATGACATTTTCACATTTTGATTACCCAACCTCACGGATTACACTCATATACATGAATGATTTATGATTAAATGAAATTTTATGAAGATGGATTTATAATTCATGAAATAAAATTCTTAGATAAGTGAAATCCACAAATAATCAGTCATTCTTTAGTAATTGTTTTTAATAACTTCAGAAATGGTTTAAGGAAAAATTAAACTTCTTAAATTCTCTCATTATTGTGATTAAATCAAAATGACTACATACTTTTTAATAATTACGTCAGGCTGCTCTTTACTGGTAATGCAGTTTGAATTGTTGGATTCACTCAAAGCCTGCATATAGCCAATAGAATGGTAGCTTTATTTTCAAGGTAACTGTGAATAATACAACACTTTAAGTTTTATTGGCACTAAGGAAGAAATTCAGGCAGTTAAAACTTAGAAAATAACCATGTAGTAAAACAAAGACATCCAGTATTCTAAAGCCAATATAAGTTAGCTCATGGCTAGTCAAGCATACACACACACACACACACACATAAAATACCAAATCACCTACAATCACAATGAAAATAAAACCACTAACAAAGCTGTAAGACATGATTTTAGAGGCTAATGTTATCTATATCTGTTTCTAACAATGTTTCTGCCAAGATTTTTTCTTTTGCTGATTTAAGTTCATTAGATCTTGAGATTTTATGCCTTCTGTCTCTAAGAAATTGAGCTCCTTATTGTTAATCAGGTATATTTGCAGCTTCAAATCTCAACTTATTATGCTCTTTAATCTGCTCTAATTTTTCCTAAACAGAAATATATTTTAAGTAATTGAAACAACTAGAATTGCTTTTAGAAGTGCAATTTAGGCAATATCCATTTAAGTTAATAAACATTTACAGTAAGAAAGCTGTAATGAAAAATTCATTACATGATCTCACTAAACGTAGCCTACAATTCTAATATTCTAAATAAATTATATCAATAACATCAATTATCCCAGCAAATTTTAATCTTTGAATAGAATGTGTACTTCTCCAAGCACATATTCAAAGCATCTAAACTAGATCACTAAGTAATTAGCGTGAAATGTAATATTATGGTATTTAAGAAATACATCAGGGTTGTAGGACAGAAGCTACCATAAAAGTAATATGCTGATATGTATGACCTTTATATTTCATGCATGATATCAAAGAGGAATGATATGTTACATCTGAATTCAGAAAATCAGTTTCCATCAGCATCATCATCATCAGAATCTCCGCTCACCGATTTAAGGCTAACAGCCTTTTTGGTTGACCAGCAACATTCACATATGGGTGCCCTTGCCAATTCTGCCGTCAGACCAGGAAGCTCATCATCCACTAGCAAGTAGACTAATGGGGAAGCCAATCCTGCAACTACCACCAACAGAGCAGCCCATGGGAGTATTGAATCTCTTTCAAGCATCACTGTTGCATCTGCCAGTCCAAAAGATGTGTCTGCTGCTCCTACACGTGACAACAAATGCAGCGCCACTGGAAGGTAGCAAGTCAGCAGGAGACAGAAGTGGATGAAATTTGCTTTTGCTCTACGGAAAGATGGAGCTGGTCGAAGCACTGGAGGGTATTCATCCGGATCAGAGCACTGGGCACTGGGAGGCTCACATATAGGAACCTCCTCAGAGCTACCACTTCTTTCCTCTCCACCACTGCCGCTATCGGCATATCGGATGGACGGAGTGGCCCCTCTATGTCGCACAAATATTCCTGCGTATAGGTAAACTGGGAGAAGAATCAGCAGAAGTAAAATTCCTGCCACTACAGCGGTAAAGACATCGGCCCACGCTCCAGGCAGAACACACATCCCTAGCCATCGCGAACCCGGTCCTAAAATAGGCATGATGGATACAGTTAAAGTTACGATCCACAAGGTGACTAGAGCTGCAGGTAAGATGGGAGCTCCACAGCGGAAACTGCATGCTGACCTTCCAGCATCCCTTGCCCCAGCTTGCGAGCGAAGAGCTGGAAGAAGGAGGTGTTGCTCAAGTGCCATCAAAGAATTTGTACCTAAAGCGGCGAGCACAGATGCCAGCAAGGGTGCGGAAGCGAGTGTATAGCAGACACTTCTGGAAGTAAAGAAGCTGAGGTCAGGCGATACCTCTCGGTCTGCTGCATCGGAAGTTCCTTCTTGCACGGCGATTAGCTCTATTGGATAGACAGAGGCGACGCTAGCCAATAATCCGGCAACCGCTTGACTAAGATGTAGGGCGTCGCTGGTGTGCGTACGATTCTCAGAGGAAGTCCTCAGAGCCCTTCGTCTACAAGTCCAGGAACAGAAGCGACGCCCTATGAGGGCGACGGCTATCACTGCATTGACCACGAAACAAGCGGTAGCAGTCGCAACCGAAACTACCACGAATAGCTTCTGGTCGTCTGAAGCACCGTGGCCGTGTCCTTCCGTGTTACTTCCGGACGACGCCTCGGAATACGACGGCAACACGTCGGCACTCATTTTGTGTTATTATGCACCGATACAGATGAAAGACACGGGCTCTGGAATAAACGGCGCTATTTTCTTTCAAACTAGACCATGTCCGCCGTTAATTGTTTCGGAATATGTCGACACACAGGTGAATTCAGAGTAATCGAACGATTTTAACGTTTTCACGGATTATGTCGCGTCGCATTCGAATATTATTGATTGTGGGTAGCTTATTTGCGAAAATAAGCTTTATGTGCTGTTTAGATGCTGAGGTGATGGAGCGAAAGGGCGTATTTCCGCCCGGTCCATGGTCCCGACTCAAAAGCTCGGTCGATGGCACTCTTCGTAGCTTTCGCCTCCGAGCATAGTTAGGATGCAGGGGAACACAGAGGGTGGGGAAGAGGGGGAAGCAGTGAGGCAAAAGGCAAGCGCACCGCTCGCAGATCGATCTTAACTGAAAAAGTGGGTGCGAGCAGAGAAATCGGAGTGGAGACGGATTCCTGCGCCATCGCTCGAAACCGCCATGTTTTGACCACACTGACAGGTTTTCCAAGATGTTAGTCATCAGCAAACAACGTGTTTTACTCATATTTAATGATAAGGCGATAAATATTATATTTGTAAAACATATGAGCATAACGGAGGCGCTGGAGGTTATTAAGGATAATTCAAAACAGCTGCTTTTATAATTAATTTTTAGNAATTTAAGTACCTTTTACTAAAATTCAGTTATTTGGATGTGAACATTTTAACCCAATGAAAACACATAATTTATTTTCAATATGGTACTATTTGTGTCTAAATCATAATTGATAATTTCTCAAAACGTTGCTGTGGAACTATTCATGGATTTGAATCTTGCTGAATGAAGGCTCATATTCAATTTTCACTCACACATTTACATTCAGATATATGTAAATACAATACTAAAAGCAATATTCATAATCAACTGATTTTTTGGTCTCCATATCATACCCTATAAATGTATCCTGCAATACTAAAGTTTCTGAGACATATTTATACATAAAAGATCTGGTAGTAAAATTTCTGGACTGGAAAGGCTAGGATAGTAGAGCATAAAACTTTGATAAAACTCTGCCATAATTTTATTTGCTAGTGAGCATTTTACTTCTACACCATGTCAAATTGATTTCTGTAGTACATGTTTGAGGGTTCTCCAGTGTATCATGTCATGGGGTCAAAATTCAAGCTAGGTGTGAACATTAAGTTTCGTGACACACTAGGTAAAACAGCCAGAGATACATTTGAAATGATCCAAACTGGTAACCAAGCCAAGTGCACTAGTTTTTTTTTAGCCTGCTGGGGATGGAAAAGAGGAGGTAAAAATGTAGGATGTGAATACATATCCATCACCAGAGATGATGAAATGAAAGCAAAGCTGAAAGAAACTATGCAGTATGATGGATGATTATCTTTTAAAATGATTACATATCCATCACCAGAGATGATGAAATGAAAGCAAAGCTGAAAGAAACTATGCAGTATGATGGATGATTATCTTTTAAAATGATTACATATCCATCACCAGAGATGATGAAATGAAAGCAAAGCTGAAAGAAACTATGCAGTATGATGGATGATTATCTTTTAAAATGATTACATATCCATCACCAGAGATGATGAAATGAAAGCAAAGCTGAAAGAAACTATGCAGTATGATGGATGATTATCTTTTAAAATGATTACATATCCATCACCAGAGATGATGAAATGAAAGCAAAGCTGAAAGAAACTATGCAGTATGATGGATGATTATCTTTTAAAATGATTACATATCCATCACCAGAGATGATGAAATGAAAGCAAAGCTGAAAGAAACTATGCAGTATGATGGATGATTATCTTTTAAAATGATTACATATCCATCACCAGAGATGATGAAATGAAAGCAAAGCTGAAAGAAACTATGCAGTATGATGGATGATTATCTTTTAAAATGATTACATATCCATCACCAGAGATGATGAAATGAAAGCAAAGCTGAAAGAAACTATGCAGTATGATGGATGATTATCTTTTAAAATGATTACATATCCATCACCAGAGATGATGAAATGAAAGCAAAGCTGAAAGAAACTATGCAGTATGATGGATGATTATCTTTTAAAATGATTACATATCCATCACCAGAGATGATGAAATGAAAGCAAAGCTGAAAGAAACTATGCAGTATGATGGATGATTATCTTTTAAAATGATTACATATCCATCACCAGAGATGATGAAATGAAAGCAAAGCTGAAAGAAACTATGCAGTATGATGGATGATTATCTTTTAAAATGATTACATATCCATCACCAGAGATGATGAAATGAAAGCAAAGCTGAAAGAAACTATGCAGTATGATGGATGATTATCTTTTAAAATGATTACATATCCATCACCAGAGATGATGAAATGAAAGCAAAGCTGAAAGAAACTATGCAGTATGATGGATGATTATCTTTTAAAATGATTACATATCCATCACCAGAGATGATGAAATGAAAGCAAAGCTGAAAGAAACTATGCAGTATGATGGATGATTATCTTTTAAAATGATTACATATCCATCACCAGAGATGATGAAATGAAAGCAAAGCTGAAAGAAACTATGCAGTATGATGGATGATTATCTTTTAAAATGATTACATATCCATCACCAGAGATGATGAAATGAAAGCAAAGCTGAAAGAAACTATGCAGTATGATGGATGATTATCTTTTAAAATGATTACATATCCATCACCAGAGATGATGAAATGAAAGCAAAGCTGAAAGAAACTATGCAGTATGATGGATGATTATCTTTTAAAATGATTACATATCCATCACCAGAGATGATGAAATGAAAGCAAAGCTGAAAGAAACTATGCAGTATGATGGATGATTATCTTTTAAAATGATTACATATCCATCACCAGAGATGATGAAATGAAAGCAAAGCTGAAAGAAACTATGCAGTATGATGGATGATTATCTTTTAAAATGATTACATATCCATCACCAGAGATGATGAAATGAAAGCAAAGCTGAAAGAAACTATGCAGTATGATGGATGATTATCTTTTAAAATGATTACATATCCATCACCAGAGATGATGAAATGAAAGCAAAGCTGAAAGAAACTATGCAGTATGATGGATGATTATCTTTTAAAATGATTACATATCCATCACCAGAGATGATGAAATGAAAGCAAAGCTGAAAGAAACTATGCAGTATGATGGATGATTATCTTTTAAAATGATTACATATCCATCACCAGAGATGATGAAATGAAAGCAAAGCTGAAAGAAACTATGCAGTATGATGGATGATTATCTTTTAAAATGATTACATATCCATCACCAGAGATGATGAAATGAAAGCAAAGCTGAAAGAAACTATGCAGTATGATGGATGATTATCTTTTAAAATGATTACATATCCATCACCAGAGATGATGAAATGAAAGCAAAGCTGAAAGAAACTATGCAGTATGATGGATGATTATCTTTTAAAATGATTACATATCCATCACCAGAGATGATGAAATGAAAGCAAAGCTGAAAGAAACTATGCAGTATGATGGATGATTATCTTTTAAAATGATTACATATCCATCACCAGAGATGATGAAATGAAAGCAAAGCTGAAAGAAACTATGCAGTATGATGGATGATTATCTTTTAAAATGATTACATATCCATCACCAGAGATGATGAAATGAAAGCAAAGCTGAAAGAAACTATGCAGTATGATGGATGATTATCTTTTAAAATGATTACATATCCATCACCAGAGATGATGAAATGAAAGCAAAGCTGAAAGAAACTATGCAGTATGATGGATGATTATCTTTTAAAATGATTACATATCCATCACCAGAGATGATGAAATGAAAGCAAAGCTGAAAGAAACTATGCAGTATGATGGATGATTATCTTTTAAAATGATTACATATCCATCACCAGAGATGATGAAATGAAAGCAAAGCTGAAAGAAACTATGCAGTATGATGGATGATTATCTTTTAAAATGATTACATATCCATCACCAGAGATGATGAAATGAAAGCAAAGCTGAAAGAAACTATGCAGTATGATGGATGATTATCTTTTAAAATGATTACATATCCATCACCAGAGATGATGAAATGAAAGCAAAGCTGAAAGAAACTATGCAGTATGATGGATGATTATCTTTTAAAATGATTACATATCCATCACCAGAGATGATGAAATGAAAGCAAAGCTGAAAGAAACTATGCAGTATGATGGATGATTATCTTTTAAAATGATTACATATCCATCACCAGAGATGATGAAATGAAAGCAAAGCTGAAAGAAACTATGCAGTATGATGGATGATTATCTTTTAAAATGATTACATATCCATCACCAGAGATGATGAAATGAAAGCAAAGCTGAAAGAAACTATGCAGTATGATGGATGATTATCTTTTAAAATGATTACATATCCATCACCAGAGATGATGAAATGAAAGCAAAGCTGAAAGAAACTATGCAGTATGATGGATGATTATCTTTTAAAATGATTACATATCCATCACCAGAGATGATGAAATGAAAGCAAAGCTGAAAGAAACTATGCAGTATGATGGATGATTATCTTTTAAAATGATTACATATCCATCACCAGAGATGATGAAATGAAAGCAAAGCTGAAAGAAACTATGCAGTATGATGGATGATTATCTTTTAAAATGATTACATATCCATCACCAGAGATGATGAAATGAAAGCAAAGCTGAAAGAAACTATGCAGTATGATGGATGATTATCTTTTAAAATGATTACATATCCATCACCAGAGATGATGAAATGAAAGCAAAGCTGAAAGAAACTATGCAGTATGATGGATGATTATCTTTTAAAATGATTACATATCCATCACCAGAGATGATGAAATGAAAGCAAAGCTGAAAGAAACTATGCAGTATGATGGATGATTATCTTTTAAAATGATTACATATCCATCACCAGAGATGATGAAATGAAAGCAAAGCTGAAAGAAACTATGCAGTATGATGGATGATTATCTTTTAAAATGATTACATATCCATCACCAGAGATGATGAAATGAAAGCAAAGCTGAAAGAAACTATGCAGTATGATGGATGATTATCTTTTAAAATGATTACATATCCATCACCAGAGATGATGAAATGAAAGCAAAGCTGAAAGAAACTATGCAGTATGATGGATGATTATCTTTTAAAATGATTACATATCCATCACCAGAGATGATGAAATGAAAGCAAAGCTGAAAGAAACTATGCAGTATGATGGATGATTATCTTTTAAAATGATTACATATCCATCACCAGAGATGATGAAATGAAAGCAAAGCTGAAAGAAACTATGCAGTATGATGGATGATTATCTTTTAAAATGATTACATATCCATCACCAGAGATGATGAAATGAAAGCAAAGCTGAAAGAAACTATGCAGTATGATGGATGATTATCTTTTAAAATGATTACATATCCATCACCAGAGATGATGAAATGAAAGCAAAGCTGAAAGAAACTATGCAGTATGATGGATGATTATCTTTTAAAATGATTACATATCCATCACCAGAGATGATGAAATGAAAGCAAAGCTGAAAGAAACTATGCAGTATGATGGATGATTATCTTTTAAAATGATTACATATCCATCACCAGAGATGATGAAATGAAAGCAAAGCTGAAAGAAACTATGCAGTATGATGGATGATTATCTTTTAAAATGATTACATATCCATCACCAGAGATGATGAAATGAAAGCAAAGCTGAAAGAAACTATGCAGTATGATGGATGATTATCTTTTAAAATGATTACATATCCATCACCAGAGATGATGAAATGAAAGCAAAGCTGAAAGAAACTATGCAGTATGATGGATGATTATCTTTTAAAATGATTACATATCCATCACCAGAGATGATGAAATGAAAGCAAAGCTGAAAGAAACTATGCAGTATGATGGATGATTATCTTTTAAAATGATTACATATCCATCACCAGAGATGATGAAATGAAAGCAAAGCTGAAAGAAACTATGCAGTATGATGGATGATTATCTTTTAAAATGATTACATATCCATCACCAGAGATGATGAAATGAAAGCAAAGCTGAAAGAAACTATGCAGTATGATGGATGATTATCTTTTAAAATGATTACATATCCATCACCAGAGATGATGAAATGAAAGCAAAGCTGAAAGAAACTATGCAGTATGATGGATGATTATCTTTTAAAATGATTACATATCCATCACCAGAGATGATGAAATGAAAGCAAAGCTGAAAGAAACTATGCAGTATGATGGATGATTATCTTTTAAAATGATTACATATCCATCACCAGAGATGATGAAATGAAAGCAAAGCTGAAAGAAACTATGCAGTATGATGGATGATTATCTTTTAAAATGATTACATATCCATCACCAGAGATGATGAAATGAAAGCAAAGCTGAAAGAAACTATGCAGTATGATGGATGATTATCTTTTAAAATGATTACATATCCATCACCAGAGATGATGAAATGAAAGCAAAGCTGAAAGAAACTATGCAGTATGATGGATGATTATCTTTTAAAATGATTACATATCCATCACCAGAGATGATGAAATGAAAGCAAAGCTGAAAGAAACTATGCAGTATGATGGATGATTATCTTTTAAAATGATTACATATCCATCACCAGAGATGATGAAATGAAAGCAAAGCTGAAAGAAACTATGCAGTATGATGGATGATTATCTTTTAAAATGATTACATATCCATCACCAGAGATGATGAAATGAAAGCAAAGCTGAAAGAAACTATGCAGTATGATGGATGATTATCTTTTAAAATGATTACATATCCATCACCAGAGATGATGAAATGAAAGCAAAGCTGAAAGAAACTATGCAGTATGATGGATGATTATCTTTTAAAATGATTACATATCCATCACCAGAGATGATGAAATGAAAGCAAAGCTGAAAGAAACTATGCAGTATGATGGATGATTATCTTTTAAAATGATTACATATCCATCACCAGAGATGATGAAATGAAAGCAAAGCTGAAAGAAACTATGCAGTATGATGGATGATTATCTTTTAAAATGATTACATATCCATCACCAGAGATGATGAAATGAAAGCAAAGCTGAAAGAAACTATGCAGTATGATGGATGATTATCTTTTAAAATGATTACATATCCATCACCAGAGATGATGAAATGAAAGCAAAGCTGAAAGAAACTATGCAGTATGATGGATGATTATCTTTTAAAATGATTACATATCCATCACCAGAGATGATGAAATGAAAGCAAAGCTGAAAGAAACTATGCAGTATGATGGATGATTATCTTTTAAAATGATTACATATCCATCACCAGAGATGATGAAATGAAAGCAAAGCTGAAAGAAACTATGCAGTATGATGGATGATTATCTTTTAAAATGATTACATATCCATCACCAGAGATGATGAAATGAAAGCAAAGCTGAAAGAAACTATGCAGTATGATGGATGATTATCTTTTAAAATGATTACATATCCATCACCAGAGATGATGAAATGAAAGCAAAGCTGAAAGAAACTATGCAGTATGATGGATGATTATCTTTTAAAATGATTACATATCCATCACCAGAGATGATGAAATGAAAGCAAAGCTGAAAGAAACTATGCAGTATGATGGATGATTATCTTTTAAAATGATTACATATCCATCACCAGAGATGATGAAATGAAAGCAAAGCTGAAAGAAACTATGCAGTATGATGGATGATTATCTTTTAAAATGATTACATATCCATCACCAGAGATGATGAAATGAAAGCAAAGCTGAAAGAAACTATGCAGTATGATGGATGATTATCTTTTAAAATGATTACATATCCATCACCAGAGATGATGAAATGAAAGCAAAGCTGAAAGAAACTATGCAGTATGATGGATGATTATCTTTTAAAATGATTACATATCCATCACCAGAGATGATGAAATGAAAGCAAAGCTGAAAGAAACTATGCAGTATGATGGATGATTATCTTTTAAAATGATTACATATCCATCACCAGAGATGATGAAATGAAAGCAAAGCTGAAAGAAACTATGCAGTATGATGGATGATTATCTTTTAAAATGATTACATATCCATCACCAGAGATGATGAAATGAAAGCAAAGCTGAAAGAAACTATGCAGTATGATGGATGATTATCTTTTAAAATGATTACATATCCATCACCAGAGATGATGAAATGAAAGCAAAGCTGAAAGAAACTATGCAGTATGATGGATGATTATCTTTTAAAATGATTACATATCCATCACCAGAGATGATGAAATGAAAGCAAAGCTGAAAGAAACTATGCAGTATGATGGATGATTATCTTTTAAAATGATTACATATCCATCACCAGAGATGATGAAATGAAAGCAAAGCTGAAAGAAACTATGCAGTATGATGGATGATTATCTTTTAAAATGATTACATATCCATCACCAGAGATGATGAAATGAAAGCAAAGCTGAAAGAAACTATGCAGTATGATGGATGATTATCTTTTAAAATGATTACATATCCATCACCAGAGATGATGAAATGAAAGCAAAGCTGAAAGAAACTATGCAGTATGATGGATGATTATCTTTTAAAATGATTACATATCCATCACCAGAGATGATGAAATGAAAGCAAAGCTNCTACATTATATACAAATATTTTATTTAAACAACCGATTGAGTACATCGAAGAGAAGGCAAAGAAACAACACTGAATATTAGAATAGAATAATTCCGAATGATTTTGATAGTGAGTGCCCACTGCCAAGTTTACGCAAGAAAGGTAATCAATCACAGAGAGCGCAGTTAGGCAAGGAACACACGCCCTTAAAGGGAAGCATCACGAAGTTGTGTTTACCCCGTCTTGTTTTTTATGTTTCCGAAATATGGTGAATAATTCCCATTGATTGTTAAGTTATTAAATGCTCTGAATATTGGTGGAAAATTGTTAACTACTGCATAAAACTGTTATAATTTGACTTTTAATTCCAGTTTCCGTCACATTACTTCGATTTTTAATTTAATCCATTTTCACAAGGTAAGAAA
Source organism: Ladona fulva (assembly GCA_000376725.2). Classification (NCBI taxonomy): domain Eukaryota; kingdom Metazoa; phylum Arthropoda; class Insecta; order Odonata; family Libellulidae; genus Ladona; species Ladona fulva. The sequence continues at coordinate 504,919 of KZ308881.1, forward strand.
GGAGATTATGAACTCATAACCCTTGAGTTTTTCATTATTATTTTTCGTGGATGATGATAACTTTTTCCAACTTGAATTTTTGATTGGACTGGCTGGAAAAAGTATTCCGTGACTTCTCGGCGGCCAATTTCTCATTACAGTTAATTCCGCTTAACCGGAAAACAGCACGAAGACCAGGAAATTTTGGCCCAAGTAAGCAATACTTGTTACACCATTAAAACGAATTTATTTAAAAAATTAAACAATTAATTTTCTTTTCAGCATTTTAAAATATTGTTGAACAGAAATACATTTTGCGGGAAAATAATATGAAATGCAAAAAAATAAAATGGGTATAATTTATGATTTATAGGTGCCGCTCAAATTACTTCCACCACCTGCCAAGCCGCCTTCAATCTGAGGAATTCCATTCAGAAAAAAAATAATAAAACTCCGTAAAATTCCACGTAGTTTAATTAAATATTACAAATTGATAAATAAATAATAGGTAGCTATGTATTCAAAATCTTATTCCGCAGAAATCGACAATACTAGCCTCTTTTTGTCTTTGGAAGTTTACTGTTACACAAATTCATCATACACATTCAGTTCGGATGCAGGGCTCCCTTCGTTTCCTTCTAGAGGGCGTTTGCTTTGCTCGTTTTGCTAGAAGCAAAACAAGCGCCCAACAAAAGATTTTTTCCTCTCGTTAAGTCAGAGGCAAAGAATTATTAATTTTTAGATTTTCCTTTCAATGCCTTCAACAATTGCATCTTCACTTACATCGTCAATTGTCAGATATTGTATAAATTTCTTCGTTATTTCCTAATTCTTCCTTAATTATTACTTCGTTTACGTTAATTCTTCGTTTTCATATGACCTCATTTTCCTCAATGCTCGAAATTTTGGGAACATCCAAAGCACAGCAAAGCAGTTCTGCATGATGCTAGTTTTTATAGTTTGCCAACTGCCAGCGATATTGCTTACATAAGGGAAAATTTTGCAATAATCTCTCAATAAGTTGAGGGACTCGTTAATGCGATTTTATCAACAAATTCTAGAATGTAATTAACTAACCTCGATAAAACGTCTTTAAGTTTATTATTACACCTATTGGTTTCAGTAACGATGTGGCATTAGGAAGAAATTACTGCTTTACATTTTAGAGATTATACAAATGATGATGTGCCCGCACAACTGTCAAGAAGCAACAATTTTCTTTCCTTAAGTTGTCCCTTAAATGTTCCAAATCGTCAGCCAATTCCGAAAAATTTCAGAAGTCATCTATGCATTTTTATTTACACGGTGCTCCACTTGTAAATACTCCATTCTCAACTCTTAAAGCATCGTCGCTTAGCATTTCTTCCTACGATTAGTAGTTTTCGTTTTTCAGAACCTAACATATTTGCAGTTTGCGGTCCATTGCCCCTTTATACCCAAACAGTTCAATGTACATACTTATTGCGCAGGAAACCGCCTGGCTGGTTTTATCAGCGTTGTAAATGACCCCTGTACAGAAATTCTTAAAAAAAGTAGGAACTTTGGTATTTCACCATAGTTCAGCTAACACTAACCACACTTTTTTTCACGATGCCACTTAAAAAAAAAAAATTATATTTTGCTTTCTAATGAGACAAAACCACCAGTTGTTTTAAAGTCGTTGTAACAATTTTTTGGATATCTTCTCTTCCTCGTCGAATAATTTTTTAAAACCACTGATTTAGTGCCTTTTCGACTTCTTGGTCATTCATGTAACGTTTTCTTTTATACATTTCTGTTTGTCCTTCCCATTGTCAATGCACATTCCCAACGCAGTTGATTCTCTCGTTGCAAGAGACGCGCCATGGTAGATTTCCGAACCGAACCGAATTTCCGATAGATATATGTACATACTCTATGCGAGGCTGACAGCCCACAATTAAGCACAGAATACTTGAGAGTTCACAATAGGCTCAAACAAAAAGAAAAGTGACAGCTGATTCTGTAACGAAACAGTGTTTATTTCTGCATGGACCTGGACATCCTCCAAAACCGAGGACGTTAGGTTGCAAATTTATTGTTAATAATATGCTGGCACCAATATACATGTTAAATACAGGCAGTGTTATAGCTCTAACGGAGGGTAAACTTAACTGAGTCCAAATTTTCACTTTGTATATACCTTTCTAGATATATGAATTTCAATTTTTGCAAAGCAATCATTGAAAGGTCAGCTATTTCAGGGACTATGAGTGAAAACACTACAAAAGTCATTTATTTTTATAGAAATATTTTTGTTACAGGCGTAAACAACTGAATATTTTATTTTTGGTCATAAAATTTTTACTGAGAGCAAGAGTACTGAATCAGTTTGATGCTAGACAAAATAAGTGATTGTATGCATTTTCCCTTCAAAAACAGCAAAATTTATAGATGTAACAGCATATACTGCCATTTACCTGCCACTACAACCTCCAATTCACGTAGGGAGTAAGGAAAACCCCATCATTTAATACATATGGAATTAACTATCTTAGAAATTACCTTGTGAATTTATATGAATTACCATGCAGCCTTTATGGCAGGGTTTCCCAAGGTGTGTTCCGCGGAACACAGGTGTTCCACGAAGAGTTTTTAAGTGTTCCACGGAATCTTATGAAGAATGATAATTCTTGTATGAATTTCAGTTTTGAATTAAGAAAAAGTAACCTAGGTGTTCCGCTGATATCATAGAATTGATAGTGTTCCGCCAGAGGAAAAGTTTGGGAAACTCTGCTTTAGGGCATTGATTTGGAAAGAACAATTGTAATCTTAAGTTACTGATTATTAAGTGGACAGGGCAAGGTAAACTGGATATTATAATACCCAGGGTTGCTATAGAGGTGCAAAGGAATGCTACTGAGAGAAACTGAGAAAAATTGTAAAAGAGGAACTGCTACAGGAGAGGATAGAGATAGCAAGGCTCAAATTCTTTCAGCATATTGAAAGGATGGCAAAAGACAGAATGCCAAGAAGAATACAAAAACTGTGATAGAGGGTAAGAGACTGAGGGGAAGGCCATCAGAAAGATGGATAAAAAGGGTGGAGGAGAGTATGTAGAAACAATGAGAGTGCTGGAACAGATTATTATCAGAGAGATGTGGGAAGACAGAAGTTAATAGAGAGGCTTGCATACATCTCACAAGTCAGACCACGTCTATCAACTGAAACGAATGAGGATAGCACATGATAATAAGAGTGATATCCAGTTGAAAACCAAGGGAGTGGGCCTGGTCCTAGGGCGATTATCTCAGCACTGGTCTATGCACTTCTTTATAGGTATTTATGATAATTAGATTTCAAATAATTAAGAGAGATTACAAATTAATTCAGATTAAGAGGAATTCACAAATTCAAATTTCAGTACACAATATTAATCTTAGACTAAGAAACTGAATAAGATGTCAATGACATTTTCAATTGATTATCAAGGAGACAGTGCCTTTCTGTAGAGGTGTCCTTTCGATAGGGACAACTAATTTCACAGCATACAGTAGCCCTGATTGACATATTCAGTTAGATGATTCACAAAAAATCCATCTTACTCATAACAGCTATCTCAGGTTTGTTTCAGATCAGTTTCAATATGAGTGTCACTTAGTAGTATAATATGGAATTTCCCTTGACCTTCTATGCAGCTGCTTAGAAAGTGTCCATGAAGGAAAGTGATACCAAAAGGGTATAAATGAGGGTTAGCTAAATATGCTAAAAATATCCTGTCTGGGATGTATTGGGTACTTTTTGCTAGTCACTTCTTCACTATTGTCATCAACATGCAATCCTACAAAACAATCAATCGAGCTGATTGAACTCAGAAAGCACGTCATAGCACTCAAATCATAAATCTCAAAAATAAAATGAATTACTTTAGGTCAGTTGCCTCTTATAGTCATCATTGCAATGTCCTGTTACAGTGTCATAATACACTTGTTTTCACAATTGGAGAACTATTAATTGCATTGCCATTGTTCAAGATTCTATGCAAGTTTATGATCCATAAAATATTTTTAAGAAACATAATCGTTCAACTAATGGTACATGATGCTAAAATAAAACCAACAATGTCTTCTCTTCTTTCAACATGAATAAATGATTAATAGAAAATGAATGAGAAGGTCGAGATGAGAAATTACACTTACAAAACAACCTTATCATTGTTGCAACAACTATATCACTGTTGCGACATAGCTTCAATAAAAGCTAACCCAAATCCATTCTAAGTATTCAACAGGGGTTTCTACTGCTTCAAAAACGTAATGGCTTATTCAAACAAAGCAGTACATGCAGTGAGTATAACAGAAAAAAACTGAGTTTAGCTGAGGCTTTTGGAGGCAAATGTGACCTAGAATGTACGGACATAGAGAAGTAGATAAATAAGGAGATGGAAGGAGAAGAAAAGAAATTCACTGAAGAAATGAAACGGAGGCAGAGTAATTTAGTATATTAAACATAGGGGCTGGATTTCTGAAAAAAGCAAGTGAAGGTAAGATACAAGGAGTAATGTCAAAGAAAACCAAAAATAAGAAGTTGGATGATGTAAATGAATGATTAACAGAAAGGATATTTAGTATGAAATTACAGGATATGCGAACATTCCTTAATTTAGAAAACCCTTTGTGAGATCTTTGATTTTAAAACCTGTTATGAATAGGAAAAACTTTCTTTTCATGACTAAAAAGAATGGCAACATTTCTAAAAGTAGTTAGGAGTTTCAACATTTAATTGTTAAAAATTCATGTATCACACAGTCTCAAAGATAACTGTGATAGTTAGGTAATACTTCATGAAACATCTCGGAAATAAAAGTTTTTTCACCAAAAAATATTTCCAGCACTGTTGATCAAGTGTGAGTCACTAAGTATCAACTTAAGATGTACCAAGCCAAACCAACTAAGCCTTAGTTAAAAGATTTATACTGAGAACAGCCAATCTTTCATGCCAATACAATTTATTTTATAGTTCATCCCACAGTGTATTTTATGTAGCAGGTAGGATCATCCAATTATATTTCACATTTCAGAAAGAAAAAGTTTGAGACTAATATGTAACAAATTAATAGCTTCAGAATGAAAATATACCCACTTGACATTGATAACTCAGAATGGTGTATTAACAGTTTTAATTCAGCAAATTTACAGCCACTAAGAACTGATGAGGGATATTGCACCCAAACTACATAAGGTCAGTCAGAATCAGCAGAAACCACACATCAGTGGGAGACCACTTTTCACTTATTTACATAAAAAATTACTACACAGTTTATCTAGGATATTTTCTTTGTGGATTCATAAAAATAATTATAATAATTTTACATAGACATAAATTTTGATAAATAGCTTAAACTGTCCACATTTATGCAAATGCTTCCACATACATGCATTAGATACACACCACAATTAACTATAAGCCATTGGTGGAAATATTTTCTATGTAGGTCCATGCAAGACCTATATTTGAAGAACAGCTCCTCCATTTTAAAAATAGCAGTTTTGGTCAGCATCGAAGGAAATGCAAAAGGAGGTTTAAAATAAACAATGCAATTAATATACAATATACATAGCCAAACCTTTGCATTTACTTCAACACAACCATTATTGTATTTTTTAATCTCATTTGGAGGAAATATACCAAGAATACTCTAATTAAAGAGTATTACAAACACTAGACATGCCATCAATGGAAAATGGACCATAAAAATATTACTTTGATATGCTTCCATTGTAACTACATACCAACACATTCAATGCATGTGTACGTAAACAAAATGGTTGTATTACCCTTAACCATAAATTTGTACCATTGGTATCTAATATTATCATCACTGATGTGAAAAAATCTATTCATACACATACAGCAGACACTTCTAAAATAGTGCAACCATATGAACATTAACACTGTTACAGTTAATATTCATTTTGAAAATTACTAATCACAGTCATAAGGAGCTCCTCCATGTCAAGAAGCCATTTAATGCTCAGGGGTTGGGTAAGAAGAGTATAAAAATCCCTCGGTAATGTGGTGAGGAATTTATGATTGCAAAACAATTCTCAGATTTTGTGCTTACGTTTTTAACATAAAAATTGTAATAATGTCTATAAACAGTATGGTCTTGAGTTAAAAAGCTATCATGTAACATTCTATTGAGATGATCAATTTCAAAAGACTACCTATACATCCATTAGAATAACAACAAGGCAAGGAAATAAATGTGAGAATTTTAATGGATTTGGAAAGGGGACAAAATGACAGGCACACACTATTTTTTTATTCAAGCAGCAAAACTGGGAGACATTTAATCACCTCAAGATCAGGCTATTTTCCTATGTAATGAACTGCATCACTATTATAAAATTCTACAGGGAGCCTCTAAAATCAATGCTTGGCAAAATATTGATGAATTTCTAAAAATTAGAATCAATATCACTCCACAGCAATGGAACAATTACTAGGGAGCACAAGTCTAAATCTATTTTCAACTCTACTTTATTCACTTGAAAAATTCAAAAGGTTATCTAGTTTCAAGAAAGTTTCCCTTCCCTATCAACAAAATGAAGTGATGATATGAGCCCAAAACTGATGTAAAAAATTTCCAAGGAAAATGAACAAGCAATTACTGATCCAAATTTATACTAACAAGAATCCAGCAATGCATCAATAGTTAAAAACAATCATTAATAACCAATTTTCTAGAATTTAAAGTTTCCAAAAACGTCTAAGAATTTACTCAACTTTTTCCAAAGGTGTTTATTGAGAATTCTCTTGAAATGTGGTCTGGAAAATGACAAAAATGAAAAACACAAGCAAAAGACCTATTAATCTTTCTGAGAGAAGCATTCCAACATAATTTACATCTAAAACTGTTGAAAACCAAATTTGCATGTCAGTAAAATCTAAGGATTACAGATAAATAACACTGTTTAGATTCAATGTTAAATTTCTTCTGAATATGTGTGAGTGGATAGGTAGCCAATTAAAATAGAATATTTCTATGATTCATGTTTATATTGTAATTGGATGATTCCCAAACAGAAAAGGCTAATACATTGCCATACAACATCAAAGATTATTGAGTAGGCATAAAAAATTTAGCATATGAGGATAAACCTTGCAAAGAATTTATGCTATTAAAAATAATGCAACACTATACATAATTAAAGGGTGACATGGAAATTAACCATTAATAAAATTGCAATTAATTGAAAACTACCTAAGTAATTAAAAAAGCAAACTAAAATGTAAAATTATAGTAATTAGCACACATTTTGGTAATACAATCAAATATATTGGAAAGAATTTTGTATGAAACCTTAAATAACCACTGACAAACAATATTCCATTATAGGTTAACTGATCCTTAATTAAATCTAATTCATCGTAATACTACATTCTTGTTAACTCTCACTGGAAACTATCCTTCCATGAAAATTGAAGGACAAATACTATAATTTATTGCTGTCAAAACTGAGATTAATTTTAATATCTAATGTAACCATCTTTAAGATTCATTCATCAAAATTACATGAGCTACAATTGTATACTACATTAACAATTAAGTCATTCACTAACTAATGCTATTTTAATACTTGACCCAAGTAAAGATTTGTAATGGTAATGGAATGCTATTAAGATACATCAATGTCAAAGAAGTGGCTACAGAAATAAATTTTCCATACAGAAGAGTTAATGACTTAATTCAAGAGGGCCTGAACAGAGTACATTTTCATAATGTGTAGAGCAGCTTAGAAATCTCAATCCAAGTTACTATCACTTCACTGCAAAATATCTACTTATAATTTTGTCTTATAACTAACAGATAAACATATGAAGAGACTTTCATTTAAAAAACTTTATAAGATAGGAATATCTTAAGTTTATCATTTTTGTAAATTTTTTTAAAGAAATATAAGCTAAGTTCTATGTAGGTCCATCTCTTAAATATTACATAGAATGGCATTATTATCACAGATGATCCTTGCTCTTACTTTTTGTCACATGCCAATCAATGTCAGAGATGAGATGCATATGATTTGCCATTAATAATTCAATGGCTTATGAAAAAACATTAAAATATAGTAGTCTGAGTCAGATCCTATTATTTCAAAGAAATCATACCATTTAAATTCAGTAAGGTAGTTTCTAGTCTCCTGCAGAATGATATAAAAGTTTGGTATCGATAATTTGGCTCTGATGATGAGAATAAGAATCTCTTTAAAAAGTGCATTTATCTTCAACAATCAGCAAGATGAAGAGAAAACTGCCACAAGTAATTTTTCAAACAATATATAGGGCTTATTCTTATTTTCCAGCAAGCACTAAGCACAACATATAGGGGCTATCTTCATTACTCCCACAAGAAATTAAGACTATACATCCTTCTGCAAATTAAATGAACTCACAAAAAAGATAACTAATCCAATCTACATGAAATTGATGAAAAACCATATAGCTAGTCCAAAAAATAAGAAATGGCCAAATTATTTGATAAGCCGATCAAAAGATTTATTTTTACTGCATTCAACAATGAATGTACACAGCAAATCTAATTACTACATACAGATTTTCAATGAATATCAATCTGGCCTCAACTCAGGGTTATCTATATAAAGGTTTCTTTTATACGGCACGACATAGAATTTGCTGAAAGAGCAATGTGTCACTCAGCAGTTGCTCTGGGATCTATTACTGCCTATTGAGTCACACAAAGTTGTTCTTTGGAGCATATCAAGACTCTCACACTTCTGGAGACCAGCAAGGAAAAAGGCAAAGAACTGTCATGATTTTCAATCAGCTTATCTAAAATCTTAAGATAATAACCATTTGTAAAAATGAAACTCATAAAAATAAAAATATTAAACTTTTGATTCAGTCTTTCATTACCTTACTACCTGACCACTTCTAGAATACATGAAAAAATGGCTTATGTTATAGAGATTTAGAATCTGTCAGCTGTTTTAAATGAAAATATATATTAATCTACAAAATTAAACTTAGGTTACAGAAGTTCACCAAAACATACAACACTGGATATCCAAGTATATTTATGACCAGAGCATACAGTTAATTCTTACTATTGTTATCGTTGGTTAACTTTTCTCACAAATGAAGACTAATGCTAACACGAAACAAAATGAGTTTAGAAATGAATGAGTGGGTAGATAAAACCATGAACAAGAAAGACTTCATCTCTAGCAACGACTGGAAATCATTTTGTGGTATAATTGTAACATATGAGTCACATATTTGTTTGGCAAAACAAAGTTGGGATGACCAAGGGAAAAATTGAAAACTAAATAGAAAGACAGAAATGGAATAATGTTTCCAACACAATTTCTGCCCTTTTAAGACAGATGAAGACATTACAAAAGCTTGCAGCACATACAGATAACAGAAAGAATAATTTAGGTAAAAGCAGTTTAGAAATTGTTTAAAAAACTCATCAGGTTATCTTGATACTAAAGCAAATTCTAACCACAATTCAGTAATGTTAGAAAAGCTTCCTAAATAAAAAAATCAGCTTACAAAGTCATCAAAGTGTAATTTGGAAAGCAAGAGTTTTTGAGTATCCTAAATCTGGAAGTGAAGGTGAGGAATTTACTGCAAATGAAGACTGGGAAATCAATACTTTGAACAGCAAGGAAACATATAATTATGAAACTATACTTAACATCGTTACATGGATAGAAGGAAGAGGTTCCATTCTGAATAGGAGATGGGAAAAGGGAAAAGGAACAAACAGCTGAGAATGTAAATGTGCAAGCTACAATGCAATGAGATGAAGGATAGATCCATTGGGCATAAATAAAACTGGGTGAAGGATAATATTACAAATCAATGGCCAGTGTGAGAGAGTAGTGGAAAATATTTAATATGATACAGGTGTAATATAGAGAAGGTAGAAAGTATATGCATAGGAATCAAATGGGAAAGAAATAAAGCCTGAAAACGACAGAAATTGAGCGACTGGTTGCAAATTATACTGAGACAGGGATGTTTAATAGTGAATACAAACTATCTTTACATGGTTTGTATGGGGACCAAGAAAGCATTTTGTCAACACCCATCCTGAGCTTTTGACAAATCTTGGGGAGCACAATAAATAATAACTTTGAACTATCTGCATTTCATTCATGAATGGGTCACGAGATTTTGCTGAATTAGTGTTGATTCTATCTAAGGAAATGAGAATTGCAAAATAATTTTGGGAACATCATACTATCAACCAAATAAACTATACGACAACAGTAATTTCATGGGAATTCAAGATATCGAAGATTCAGGGATAGAGGCAAAAATGTAGGGGGATACTGGTGAAAAACTGTATGATTTCCAGAGTGGCGAAGGAACTAGGGATACTGAAGGGATGGTGAGAACACTAAAAGAACAAAACCTTTTAATTAATACTAGTCTTTGTTTTATTGATTTTGCAAAGGCATTTATTTGACAGGGTACAATTGATGGGAACATTAAAGAAGATTGGATTGGTTCGAAGATGTTTTAAACGTTATAGGAATGGGTTTAATTTGAGGGGTCAAGGGAAATTATATGGGATATGAGAACAAAGAGAGGCCATAGAATCATTAAATATAACTTTTACTAAAAATGAGATATCATGTTAGTAAAAAGTAACATCTAAAAGTGTCTTGGAAACGTCCACCAAAATAACAAGGTTTATCACACAGTTACAAAAATTAAGATGTCACAAGATTGGTACACTAAAAAGCACCAATTGAAGGGGAAAATCCTTTAAAATATATCTGATTAATTAAATTATACCACATACACACTAAAACCAAATCATC
>KZ308881.1:517992-528433 GCA_000376725.2 Ladona fulva
AATAAAAACATATTTAAACTTTAAATTCTATTATCTGAATCTTGTTGAAGATACCATTTTCTCCTCATTGAACAAATTCTAAATAAAAGTGTAAACACAAAATAAAACAATAAGTATTTCAATGATGAGAAAAATGCTCCACCTTCTAAACAAATCAACAGTATGTTTGACCTTTCCTCCTGTTGACAGTGGGCTATTAGGTCTTTTAAGTCCTATGTAAAACCCTGAGGAGCAAGCATGTATCCAAGGAATGAAAGCTCATTAGATTTTTTTTAAGTCTGGCAAAATGGAAACATAATTTATCCACACTGACATTTAATTTCATAGAAATCTGGTGCGATGAAATAGATGAATCTATACAAAAGTAATTATATTTACAGGCAAATTTGATCATGGATCTTGGGAGATATATTGATGGGACTTTCACGCAAACTGCAAATCTGTCACAGTTAATAAAATTTGCATAACTATACTTTAGTTATGTCCAAATAGGCAAAAACAATGATAATTTAATGTGGTATAAAATGGTAAGCTGTGATATCATGGTCTCCGAACACATTTTTGTTGGCATGCACATGGGCATAATTCAAATATTTACAGGTAAGTAAATGTTACAAACTTACCATTTTATTTGTAAATAGCAGGGTAAAGGAACTCACAAGCACACGCAAAATACTGTCTTCTTGATTGAATTTATGATCAGTCCACTCATGCTCTATTCACAAATTAACTCAATTTACCACATTTACACTTGGCCACAACAATGGCTCTGGAATTATTTTAGAAACCTGCAAAATTTATAATAAGAATATTACAACTCTTACTTTTAGAGATTGTACATTTGTTTATCAACACACAACTACCGTCGCATGGTACTATTTAAAGGTTGCATAAGACCACCATTTATGTAACCATAGGTAGTGTACATTGTATTTTGTGGTGCACCACGTTGGATACTTGGATCCTGATACTGAGCCTGTGCAGCATGCATGTTCATGACACCCATCTGTACTGGTATTTGAGCCTGATTAATAAAGCCTGTATTAGCTATATATCCAGCATTTAGAGCTACAGCTGTTGGTGCTTGCTGTGCCACCCTGTAGCCATTTAAAGCTGGATACTGCGCAGCTGCCATTAGATTTGGGTTGATAGTGACATTGGGGCTTCCTCGTTGTTGAATCTGGCGGGATCTTGCAGCAGCTGCGGCAGCAGCAGCAGCAACTACACCTGGGTTACTCTGGTAATACTTATGATACCCAGCTAAAGTAACTTGAGTCTGTAGATTTGGCATTGGGGGTGTAGTCAAATTTCGTTGGACCATTTGGGGTGGTGGTGTCATAGTGGCATGAGGAGGAGGAGGAGTTAAATTGGTGGGTGCTGGAGGAGGAGTCATTGTACTACATGGAGATGGAGGTATCATTTCAAGACCATTGGTCAACTGCTGTAATTTAGCAAGACTGCAAGAAGAGGTAGCTCCACCAGACCCACTCCTGTCAGGACCAACTGTTTGAGAATGATTGTTTGGAGAAGGACCTGCTGGTAAATGGGGAGAAGGAGCAGCAGATGCTGCAGCTGCCGCAGCTGCTCGAATATAAAAGTTTGTGGCACTGGACACAGCACAACTGGGTCCAGAATGATGTGATCCTGAATGCTGTCCAGCGCCTGACTGCCCCACATGCTGAGGGGGAGCAACCCTGTGTTGTATCACTGTTGTCATGGGCACACTTACATATGCTCCTGTAACAGGTGCCTGTGAGAAAGTTGGAGAAGAGACAGCAGCAGCCATCTGTGGAACTCCCATATAATTTCCTTGCCCGATGACAGCCACGTTTCCATGATGGTGGTGGTGCTGCATTGGAGTAGGAGTCAGTTGCCCTGCAGCAGAAAGGTGATATCCTGTCCCCTGATGAGTGCTGACAACCTGATGCTGTTGCAGAACATGAAGTTGCTGCTGATGATGTTGTTGATGATGATGCTGTTGAGACTGGAGGTTTGTATGATGCTGAGGTTGTTGAGTGTGTTGTTGTAAGTGGCTAGCAGGTGGTGTTGGAATCGGCATAGGGTGTTGAGAAAGAGCCATTGGTGACTGCTGGGGTTTGGAGGGTTGCGTTGAAACTTGTGTAGTGATTCCCATAGGCTGCTGTGAGACAGTAACCATTGGAACATGTGACTGCTGGGTCACAGAGGGAATAGACTGCTGAATAGGGGTTGGCTGAGGAGTTGGAAGAGTTTGCTGCTGTATAGAATGCTGTGGAGTGGATGGAGTGACAACTACCTGTGCATGGAGAGACTGCATAGATGAAACAGGAGGATGAGGTGGTCCAGACTGAGGCCTTGGAGGCACTTGAGACCTTTCCTGGTATATGAGCGCTACAGAGTTTGCTGGATGCTGTTGAGTCTGAACTGAGGTTTGAGTAACAGGATTAGGTGTCTGTTCTACTGAATTTGGTCCTCCAACTTCATTGGAAGATATAGATGCTGGGGGTGATTCCAGTCCCAACTGGCTTACATCAAGATCACACTGACCATAACCAGATCCACTGTGGATTGATTGAACTGAATTTGTCGTTGAATCAGGTGTATATACTCCTAAGCTTGGAATATCAGGTTGCTGTTGAGGAGGTGTTGAAGCAGCATTACGTTTCAAAGAACCTGTAGGAGTAGCAGAACGCCTCCCTCCATCTACCACACCATCTAACCTTGAAACAGAATCTCCACTCCCAACTTCAACGTCTATAGTGGAACGCCTTTGTTTTTCTTCTAATCTCACTTTGCATCTCTCTTCTATGGTAGAAAGATGAGATGCAGTATGATCGTCTCCTTGATGACGTCGTTCAAGCTGTCTATCCTCTTGACGTGAAACAGCTTTATGAGATTCTTCTGATACTAAATGTGAAGAGTGATGTTGTCCTTGATGTTGCTGCCTCTGCTCAAACTGATGCTGCTGGCCACGATGATGATGGTGATGGTGGTGATGATGATGTGGCTGTTGCTGCATAGTTTGCTGTTGTTGCTGCTGCTGTTTCTGTGTTTGATTTTGTGGTTGTTGAGACTGTTGCTGCTGTTGGGGATGTAATGAATGACCATGATGTTGTGTGGGGTGATGTAATGATGGCATATGCTGTGTAAGTGATCTAGTTGGTTGTCTGAGTGAACTATCCTCAAAATGGGCATTAGAGCACTGCTGCCTTGTCTCAGAGACTGCTGACTGAGCACTCTGATCATCTACACATGCATGCACTTTACACTGTCTTTCTTCCATCTGAACTTGGGAATGATGATTCATGCATTGCTGTGGTGGGCGATTTTCCACTCTAGCTGCTTGTAGGTTTCCTGAGATCTGACGCACCTCTGCTGAAGATACATGATGAACAGCTCGAGTTTGTAACAGTTGGGCTCTCTCTTCAAATCCAGGATGTATCTGCAGCTGCTGTCTTAAATCAGTATGAGACTGTGTTGTAGGTACAGGAGTTGGCTGACTCCTTTCAAAATTGCTACGACTGCATTTTTGCTGGCTTCCATTATTCAACTAGAGAAAATTATAAAAATCAGAATTAAAATTCTACAATCACTTGGAAAATCTTTTCACAGAAAATTTGGAAATTATACCTAATTGGCATATAAATGAATGAAAATATGATCATACAAAAAACTGTAACCTTCAGGGGCAGGGTGATTTGTGTTAAATAATGTTTATTTTTAAATGCTGCATTTCCTAATGAATATTTTGACATAATTTACAATCACCCTAATGATTAAATGAGAATTTTAAACTATATGTTTCTCAACAGTATGCTTGAGCTTGATGCTACTTTGAAAGAATTTCAATGATTCGTTAGATAACAATCCTTAAAGCCCTTATGCTGAATACCTCTTGAATGTTTTATTCACTGCATAAAAAGGTATTTAATAACATGAGATTTCATATATAAAAATATTTTTCTATATGAGATTTTTTATGGATAAGTATGCTAAGATTAAGAAATCCTACCTAATCTCTTGTAATATAGTTTATAATAACATACTTGGCTTATAAGATTTTATACTATCCCTTGACATAGGGACTGACCTTGGTGATTAATATTTCCAAAATATTTGAGAAAGTAGAGATGAAAGTTTAAGCAATTTCATTTGTTTAATATGAGAATTAGTCAGGGAGACGAAGGAACATTCCTATACTGATTTCCATTAAATTCTTGATGTATATAGTTTTGAACAGTAAAAATATCATAAAATGTATGGTCTCAAACAAATTTAAATTAAGTACTTCATTGTTATAAAAACAGTCTCACATTTGTTGGAGAATGAAATATTTTAGATATGAGATAGTTAAGCTTGACAGCAATACAGATTGTCAAAGATGAAAGTTTTGATACTTATATAAAAATAACCTGGAGAATGAAGCTGACTATCCAATCAACAAAGCTAATGATCTCACTCAACTGCACAAAATAAACACAACATTTTTACTTGCAAGATAAAACTGCATAAGTTATAACCAAGTTCAATGAATTAAAAAGTTTAATAAATTAAAACTCAACCAAAGTTAGGTATATTTGAATGAAAATTATAATACTGAATAAATTTAAACAAAATTTAGGATTGTTTTTCTTAAAGTATAAAGGCTTAGCCTAAACTAAAACAGCATCAAATTCATGCGAAAGCTTCTGAAATATAGATCCTGTAATAAAGACCCTCAAAGTAGACAATCAAAAAGCAATTGGAAACAAATAAGGTATTATAATTTTCATAATTCTGAAAAATACTTAAATTCAAAATAAATTACTTTAGTGAATTTCCATCAAAAATGCTAATTTGTTTCGATTTGAGCTGCATTTCTTTATCAATTTTACCAATTTCTACTAACCTCTGATTGATTAGAAGCAGATTCTCCACCTGACACTACTTTTGTCTCACAATGGTCAACTGAAGTAACTGTGGCTAGTGAATTATAGCTTGTTGCCATTGCTGTGACTGTAGCATCAGATTCCGCCTGGATAATCTGATCAGGAATGATGTTATGTTGATGAGTAATTGAAATTGCTTGGGTTTGATGAGAAGTTTGGTGATGATGATGTAATCCATGGAGAATCTGAACTTGTTGGGCTGCTTTCTCAATAGAAGGGGAGGCCACTGATGCTAATGATACAGGTGGTGAGGGGACTGGAGATGCACTACAGACATTTTTTCCATTCTCACCACCAACAGATCTTCTTTCAGCACTATTATCTACCAGATTTTCACATTGACCCTTCACATTTGTTCTAACTTTCTCATCTATTGAAAGATTTTGTTGTGACTTATCGTCAGCAGATACATTAATAGAGGAGGTTAATAAGTCATTTTCTTCCATAGCACTATCTTCTACATCACGTTTCACAAAAGGTTCATTTACCACCTTGTTGCATTTACTGCTACTCTGCTCTTCAGCCATGGAATTGTTTGCTAAAAGGCAATTAGTTTCCTCATTCTCATGGATGTAATTTACAGTCACTGAAGAATTGTCCACTAACTCTGCTTCTCTCACAACTGCTACTTCTTTCTCAACATGTGCTTCCATTGCCTCCTAGAGACAAGATCAAGAAAAATTAAATTGCAATATTAACTGATGTTTGAAACATTGAGAAAACTTAGTTTAAACTTGTTTATCATTATGAAATATCAATTTAAACACAAGCAAGGTGATTTGTTAACTAAATCAGATTCCAGTACTACCAAACATGGAATTTCAATGACATTCACATATATTTTTTCAGGTGAGCAAAAACAAGGCAGCTTACATAAGTTTATCTTAACTTAACAAACAAAATATCTAAAATGTGCACATACTTTATAGCTATATGCCATTCAAAAATGTAATTATTTTGTTAGTATAATTAAGAAAATAATACTATGATAGTATTTCTTAAATAAACACTAATGCATAAAGTTCCATAATGTTGGCAGTACAATTGCAATCAGAAGCCAAATACTCAGAAAAATATTACCAGCACAATATCTGCAGAAATTTTAACGAATGTTAAAATAAAAAATATTTAATGAGGCTGTTTAAACATTTCAAAATCAACTTACTGAAATTAATTCACTATACTTATTTTGGTATTTGGATATAAGAGCAGTAAAATCATAAAATTAATTTTTACTTTCGACTGTCAACATAATGGGAGTTTTACTTCATACAAAAATTGTTTTCACCATTCCAAACCAAAAATTATGCAAGGCTTTTAAGTCAATGACTGAAAGACAGACTGGAATTTTATAATGAGGAGAGATGAACAAATTAGATCCATGAATCAGTAACTGATATTTCAAATTCCTTGAAACCTTAAGATGCAACACTCCTAATAAGAGTTTTTACAGTAATAATACAACATTTTTCTGTTATCTACAACAAATTGAAATGAACCAACATAAATCATTAAGAACTATGAATGTCTCTTCAAATGAGATTCTTATCTTAAAAATGTTGAAGGCACTCAATAAAAAATAACTATTCTTAATAAATTAGAAAAAAGTAAAACAGAGAAACCACATAGAAAATTTTTCTTTAAACAGATATATAACATCTTCATGAGGAAAACTATCACAATAAAGAACATAAATGATTAAGTTAATTGATGACAGAAAATCACCAAAAACAATTCTGTAATATAATAACAATAAACATTACTGTTTAAAATACCAATTCAATATAAATTATTCCACAAATACCGAGTTAAACTCCATAAAGGCAAAAAATAACCATGTTCAAGTTCACAGTAGTCTACACATATTTCTGTAGTTATTAATTAGTTACTAATTATTTATAAATTAAAATTTGGAGGTTACATTTCATACAATACCTGAAATAACAGAATTAACAATAAAGGTTCTGTTGATGCAAAGAAAAGTTAAGTGTTTGAGATATTATATTAGATGAGAATTACTTATGGCTAACCCTGTGAGTATATTATAAATAAAGAAATTGCATAATTTGTATGCAATGGAAAAGGAAAGAATAATTTATTTTTCTAGATAACATTAAGTTTGAAATACTATAAAGCCTTTATTGACAGAGAGAATTAATGGGGCCGCAAAAATCATTTGAGCATTCAGGCAAAAGATTCTGTTAGTGTTAACATGCAGCTGTTTGCCATTTATTCCCACAATTTGTGTATGTTCTTGACTACTTTCTTAACAGAATATAATTCTGAAATCCATTCAAAATGGTTAAGTCATCTATAGTAGCTTGAACTGCCTAAGGAAAAGCTTGCCTCAAATAACATTCTTTGAATGTAGAAATAACTTAATGGTCCACTGGCTAAAGTAATGAAGTTTTATTTGGTGGTAGACCATATATCAGCATTAGAGAACAGTAATAATATATTTGGTATAAAGAACTGCACTGCTTAACAAATTGTAAGCAACAACTGGCAGTAAAGGCAACTTCATAGAGGTCTATCACTTCATAACTTCTGTTCAGATTCTGGATAATGTTGAAGCCTTCATTAATATGAAACATCATTAATTTGTGGGCAGAATGCATTCAGTTAATTAATTCACTACTTTTATCAAATCTTTTAAAACCAACTCTAAGCAGCACAGAAATGTCTGCAGCAAAGAATTTTTGGGATCCAAAACAGAATGCACTACATGGGAGTGGCAAAAATCAATGAAGAAAATATTAGGACATTGACAAGAAGAGAGCAGTATTGCCTCAGGAATCCAAACACCCCAGAACTTAAAAATTTGGTAACCTAAAGAAAAATTTGAGTACATTTTACCTTAGAATCAAAACATTTAGATTGTTTTCTTAGAGCTAATCTGAACATTTTCTGGGATTCTGAACACCCGAAGAATCATTTGCCTCTAAAAGAGTGAGAAATTGGTCTGAAATAGGCATAGTATCAAGTAGACATCTCCCAAGGCACATTTGTGTTCCCAGGCATCATGCCAATATCCGTAACCCTTGACCTCCTAAAGTGTTCCATCCTATGGACACACCAAAGACTTCCTGTAGAAACTCTCATGGCAACTCAAGAAAATTAATTTTCAGTTTTATTCAAAGATTATTAATATTTGTAGAAATATTACCTTCAAATCCAGCCTACTTACCATTAAAATCATTTTGAAAAATTGAGTTAACAGAGTCTAGGAATGCATTAATACAGTTTCTATTTATTTCAAAAGGGGAAAAATTGTCTTGGAACTCCAGAGTTCTAAAACATATTAAGTTCTGATATCAAGGTATTACTGTACCTTCTTACTGAAAATAGATTATCCACTATATCCTGATCTAGCTCTTTGACTAACCTTTTCTTATTACAGTTACATAGATACACATTTCATATGAAAGAAATGTAAAGATAAAGCAACCTCATCCATAAAATGCATCCTAAAATTGAACTTATCGGGATAATCATATCCTTGACCTTTTACTTCATTAAGACATAGCGCCTAATTCATTTTCTTTTGTTTAATTTCCACATCATTAATCAATGACTAATGATCAAATTTTATTATGTATTTAATTATATACTTTGTGGCCTGAAAAATATATTCCTCAAGTGTAATTCATTAAAGATCTATGAAACATGCAAAAGAAAATGCTGACATAGAAATACGGGGGAACCTTATGGTAAGGTCTCAACTATGAACAAGGGAGATGATATATCTTTTAATATCTTGCGTGGAATATAAAATATAACAATTGCCATAACTAACCTCCTCTGACATATGCTCTGTCAAATTCTGCACAGCCTCTTCCATTTCTCTTTTGTCTTCAAATTGATCTTCACCATTTAGCTCTTGTGTGATGCCTTCAGACTCCATTACTTCTCCTCTGAGACCATTTTCGCTTGAAATTTGCTCTTTAGCCAAGTCCTTTGCTGCATCACCAAACTCGCACGGTATTGACAAATGAGATGCCATATCATCCTCAATATCAACATTTCTGCTCTCATTAACATCATCATGATTGATTACAGCTTTTGAGTTTGAATTTACTGATCCAGAATCACTCTCTGCTTTAAATTCACAATCTTTAACTTCCTCAGATTTATCAGAACAAACCATCACAATCATCTCGGGCAAAGTAGAACTATTTTCTTTCTGATCTGCCTTTTCACCATCACTTCTCTCTCCTTTCACTGAGTGAGCAATTCTATGATGCAAAACCTCACTATCTGTGTCCTGAAAAAATTAAGACAAAATTCAGCTTTGATTCAAGCAAAAATATGTCAGATTGTTTTGCCACCTTCACCAATTCTTGGAAGCAAATACTGTCCTTCAGAGAAACTGAATGCAAAATGAGCCATTTTGGAAATCGAAAATGACTGAATCAAAAATATATTTTGCGAGTAAAGCAAAGAAAGAATATGAAGAATCAATAACTCATGAAGATAATGGAATTCATAGTTAACATTGGGCCATTATTGTAGATCATGTAGCATTTTTCCCCGTCAACTCTATTACTAAATGCAATTGTACTACTCAACTAACCTGGGGTTACAAATAATTTATTATTTCATTTAGAGGATCATATCCTGCAAATTTACATCTATGACAAACAATGTTTGTTTAACTTTTGCTTAATCTTGACCTATCAACTGAAAGATAGAGAAAACCGACATGTTGGTGAACTGCTAATATTTAGGAAGAGGTCATTCCTCAAATCAAGAAATCATTAAATATAAATGTAAAAATTGTATTGAGATGCCAAGGAAAGTTTGTGAAGGACTTTTAAGTAGTGAAAATTCATGATAATGATTCATGAATTCCATGCCCAATGATGAATTTACACAGACTCTAATTCTGAATTCTTGTAGAGAATTAGCAGTGATTGTTAGTTACCTGGTTCTTATTCCAAAAATTAACAGATTCTCATAAAATAACTAACTTCAAGTAAACTATACTAAACAAACTACTTCGTACATGCAATCCCTATTTGAAGGCATAAATCCACAGACATATTAGGGAAACATACAGCTACCTTCCTGCATAAAAAACAGCCACCAATCTAAATATGCTCAAAGGCATGCAAAATTTCACAAGCACCTTTAGGTCAGATACTCAGGAGAAACATTAATTTATTGATTCATGCATTAAAAGAAACACTTGCTCAAGAGCATACAAAACTGTAAGGAAATTTTTTTTCGACAGACCGGAAAGACATGATACTTTTCCTACAGATACTGTGTAAGTTACCTTTCACAAAAAATTGAAGACCTTACTACGATATACTTTTTAGATATAAATTCAACACATAAAGGCATGGCCCAACAGTCATGTGAATGGTCGTTACTTTAATAAACACTGCCAAAATATAACTTATACTGGGAATATTTCATTTTCTACTCCAGTATAAGCAACAAAAAGGGAAGCAATAGAAATATTTTATAAAATTAGTAATATCTGTAATTAGTAATTTGTTATACTAATATATTGGTATAAAGAACTGCAC
>KZ308881.1:528751-553285 GCA_000376725.2 Ladona fulva
TTAAATACTTATTCTAGTATAATAAAAGATTCTGATTACTTCTGATACACAATAAAAGTTATCAATTTGTAAAACAAGTTTTTCTCTGTAATAGATGGGCATAAAAATTTGAATTTGGTCATGTAACAAAGCTCTTGGTAGGAGTTTCTGCAAGTTTTAACTTACGTGATTGCAACTTTGCAATTTATTTTATACAAATTAATATTTAACAGGACGGAAAGTCTATGATATTTGGAAGCAGAATTCTTGCAATGTTGTGGAGCTCACTCACCCTGTCTTATCATTTAAGATTAATAGAGCCAAAGGACCCCTAAAACACAGGCTTTACTTATTAGTTTTTATTAAATACAAAACTTGAGCACCCATAATAAAAAAACCTGACAGTATTTAATGTACCAGTGGCTTAGAAGGAACTTAAGTGCACTTTTCATGCTTCTGTAGTAAGAATCACATTCATGATTATGTTTGTGTGAATTTATTCTTTCATGATTACTTCATGTGAAAGCTAAATAAAAATATTATTTCCAGAATCTTACATGTCAACTTGATATTAATGTTGTTTTTTTATATCAGTCACATCATGCATGGATTGCACTACCATGATTGGATAGTTTCTTTTGTAGTAAGCATTGAATTAACATTGAATTCTTTTCAGACAAAGAACAATAGCAGAAGGTAAGATGGGTATCACGGAAAGCTATACTGAAAATACAAACAGCAGAAATAGAAGAGTTTAGACTGAAAGTTAAAAGCAAAGGCAAGGTTGAGGATGAATTGCATGATTTATAGATAGAAATTTGTGAAAAAGAGAGGTATTGAACATAGAAATTGTACACAAAAACATAGAAACTTTTAAACTCAAAAATAGTTTAAGGAACTGCATGTTAACATGTTCACTGCAGATCACTCCTCCATTGGAGTGATAAATGCATTGGAAATGGAGGTATCCAGTGTTAATAATATTAAGAAGATAAATTTTCTAACATTTATTTTGAAGATATTTTATTATAAAGGATTTCTGTACATCAGTAAGTCGCTCCTTCCTGCACATTCTTCAGATTCTTCACATTAACAATTAAAATTTCATTTCAAAATGACTTTATATTTTCATTGCTATATTTTGTAGTAAATAATAAACTAACTGTAATGGACTTTTGTCATTAAGTTTTTGAGCTCCTTATAGTGATAGTAATCTACTTAGAAACATAGGAATATAACAGCATAAAAAATGTGCAGATTGAATAAGGCATACAACTGAAATGCAGTATTGATGCAAGCAAGGGAATGTAATTTCATGTTACAGACAACATGATAAAGGACTGGTGTAGAAAAGTTTTAATTAGAGATGTGCGAATACTATCCGCGAATACTTGAATACTTTGAATTCTAGAAAGTATTCGACATTTGAGATCTTGAATAATAATGCTAAAAGCACAAATTCGAATACCTCGAATACTTAGACATGCAACATTGTGTATTGCCATCATGCCAGTACGTGTATAAATTGCCATGTTTGGCATGATTACGAACTACGTCTCATATGTGCTGTGGGGAGACATCGTATTGTTTGTTGAATACCAGTATTTAATAGCTTTGATGTTGTTTGTGAATGAATCATTGCTTAATTCTATGATACTACTATCACAAAACAAACATCACTGGGGTAAAATAGTCTAGAGAGCGATTGTTGTCATGTGAAGTTGAAGGAAGTTTGTTTACGCATAAATTTCCATGTCGCTGATGTCCTAAATTTTCTACCATTACAGGTTTCACCATTTTAATTATGGTGATATGAGAAAGCAGTTGCAATGAATTCCACTCAAACTGTATCTTTTCACCATAAATATCGTGGCGAAACACATCATGATGCAAAATTAAAAAGTTTCTAAGATGGTTGATGCTCGATGCATGTTCATTAAGAATATAAGCTTATGATCTGATATATATTTTGATCATTAATAAGTGACACAAGGTGTCTTTTCTTCCTAATCTGGACTGCCTATGCAATTAGCTAATGAATTTTACATAAGAGTTTCTGAGGACTAACACTGGGCGATCTAAGCTGCTACACCACTATGAGTTAGATCCTTACTGAACTGAGCATCAACTACGCGATAAATGTTTACCTTGTTATAGTGATACTATACTTCATTTTATCGAGTTTGAGTATATAGCCAAGTTTCATATTTTTCTGTTAAATCGTTTTAACCTTGACATTATTGGAATTTCCAGTTCCATCTCTAGCAGTCTAATATTCGAGGTATTCTAATATTCAAGATATTTAAATATTTGAGGTACGAGGTATATTCAAATTCGAGAAATCTGCTATTCGTCCCATCTCTAGTTTTAATAAATGAATTAGGAAAAATGAAATCTGGAGGAAGAAATGCCAGTATGGTGTCTCCATCGTCTGCTCACTAAGCTAGTCACAGCAATAAAAAAGGGTATGCACTAACTATAGTGGCAGGGTATGATTTGCAAGGCTTAAGAGCACCTTTTCAACAGCTATGAATATGGTTTTTGGACTTAGTTGCAAACTGAATAAATTTAAAAGATATTAACTATGTCCATAATCAACAACATTGCATTATTATTATTACTAGTAAACGCCCAGGTCAAGATGAGGGAACTTAATTTAACTTAAAACTATATCTATTATCGTATATATCTGGTCCTCCTAAGCCAGAAACAGCCCTTCTTTGTAAGATTACAATAACTCAATATATTTCTTACCATTATTTATAATATTTATTCTACTGTTTTCAAGTCATTAAAGTCTACTTTACATACATTTCATACATACATACTTTGATCCAAAGAAGCATTTGGATCAATTGGCAAGAAAGAAAATAGAACCAAAAAGCCTCTTGGTTACTGCTGAAGTAGATCAAACAAACACAGTGGTATAAAAAGGGATTGGTACATATGCAAGAACAAGATAAAAAGTTTCTGAGGAAATATGCAAAGCAAAATACAAAGCAACAAACAATGTATTTTATGATTTTGTTACTGTCATTTAGAATCTGCTAAAGTTCATTGATTAAATTGTTATTTTTTTTCTTTTTTAGATAAATACTTAATAGGTATTTAAGTGAGAACATATCCTGTCTTTATTTTTCAGTTAGTTATGTCAGTGACACAAATAGGTTGTTTCAGTGAAACTAAAGTGAAAGTGAAAACTAAATAATTACGCAAGGCTTCCATAAAATGTTACCAACTGACTAGGGAGCCAAATTGCAACATCTCATATCATATTCAAATTTCAAAATTAAATATTTTTCAAATAGAAGAATATAAACCTATCTTCTGTTGCCTTCATACTTCCATAAAAAAGGATCACGTCATTTAATAATTTATAAAGGCATTTAATTATTAAAAATAACAATCTCAATCAATATTTTTTACTTTTCACTGGTAAAGTTGAATGATCATTTTAACCTAACCCAAGAACACCATGATAAATGATGAAGGAAATATCTTAGATATTATATTGAATCAATTATGAAACTTATTTGGTACAATACCTTATTAATCTAAAATGCTCAAGTTAACTGAAAAGCAAGAAATCACATTCCGGTGCCTTAATGGGAATCTAACTGCCAACTTAAATTTTTCAAGTGTTTAATTTGACTGAATTCTAAATCTAGTCATAAATATATCAACATTTTGGGGACAAAATTTCATGCCAAACTAAGAAAAAAATGAAATAAGTTGCACATTAAGCAACAATTGATACTTACGTTACTAAATATTTAAGCCAGCTTTGTTTTCTACTATGTAACAAGCATAATGAACTATTATATGAAATGATAAGTTTACCATATTTTAGAGTTATCTTAATGGCATATGAACATACTCTGAAGGAAAACTAATTGCCGTGAAGAACAAAGCAACTACAAGACAAAGATGGACTATTATTTTGGCACCCAGCACTTTTCTACTGCCTATCACTGAAATTTGATACGAGACATGAATGTCACAGAAGCACCATACGAGCAGTTTTTACTTGTAGAAAAATCTTACCTTATTACTCGTATAATTACCCACACTTTTGCCAATTTTTCAAATTCAAAAAGTGGGTGCAGTAAATACACCAAATTTTCCATGCCACGGATTTTAAAAAGACCTTTAACAAGAAAAATCCTGTGGACGTAGAGGAAGTATGTTATGATATCGAAACAGTGCATTTAATGTAAAAATGAAGAAAAACACTTATGATCACTTTTAATATGGAATATTGATGGGGAACATTTGTTCTTAAGTAGAATGCTGCCAAATTCGAAAAGTAAGACCTTCTCAATCTGTTCAAGAATAATCCACATAAATAAGACAATGGATATAACTTTTCTTATCAACAAGTTATTTACAAATTCAAATGATCACTGAATGGGTAGGAATAACATTCTATGCAAGAGTAAATCTGAAACCCAGTAACACTGAAAATTCCAATTAACGAAGGGCATCCATTACTTGACAGAACTTCAAAAATGCTGAGATTTCACACAAAAATTTATTCTATTCACAGATAAGATGATTTACTTCCAAGAGTTGGATAACTATTTCAACACCTGACATTTTTTGGTAACTTGAGGGATTACTTTTAAAGATATGGATCCACAGATTTCCTCAAATATAACAACCAACTAGAAAATGTAGCTGCTTTAAATTTTAGCATATATATATAAACGAAGTCTTTCACTCAAATTTCTGAAAAGATATTCATAAACTGTAACACACTTTCAAAAATTGCCTCAGTTATGCTTTCACATTTCTACTGTCTCATTATATGAAAGACAGATATAATCAAAATGCTACTCACATCATCACAACCATAATGTCTCCATGAAGTTTGTAATTTTTTATGTAACATTTTAATCACTCTTTGTAATTCTTATCTTAAGTCCACTTGGCACAGAATGGTTTTTATGTCAAAATAAAAAGAGGCATATTGTGGGTCAGTGAATACAGAATATTAAACAAACCAGAAAATATAACCCCAAAAACGTTCAAAACAAGCAATAGACTTAAAATCTGAATCTTAAATGTGTAACAGAGGAATAACGATCCTTTCTGGAAAAATCCTCCTCTACTTGAGCCTTGCCCCTTGACTCACGAAGGGTAGCAAACAGTCTGCAAGATGTAGTGGGTCCAAAATTTGCTGTTTAAAAAATATGTATCCCCATGAAATATTTGCCTTTCTGATAACATTATCATTTGAGAGTTTTGTATCACATGTTGTGAAGACAGTCTGAACAATAGCCTTCATTATGCTTCTCTTTCTACTATTTATAAAGGGTCACACATCATACTCTATGTGACCAGTATCATGTACTACTACTACTAATTCTCTTAGTTTGCATATTATTATTTTTTTAGTAGTGAACATGTTTCTGTAAGGAAATTGTACCTGCCTCACTGTCCGTAATACAGCAGTAAAAGATTTTCTATTTATATCCTACTCTGAAGTATTAAACATGGCCAAGATGAGGTGATTTTAGTCTTTTGAAAACTTTGAATTTGTGTAGTTATTACTCTTGTATCTTACATTTATTCATACAGTATTTCAAATTCAGTTTTTCTTGTTGAAGAAGCAGATGGTGTCTTGTAAGCAATCACAAATGCTAATTAGTGCATACAACCTCTTGCTTTCTCATTCACAATTACAGCATTCTAATTAGTTTGTTTAAACAGACAATTATCTCACTCAGATACTTGGAAAAAGTTTAAAACGTAAAAAGTCGTCTTTTCTAATTTGTACTTTAACGTTCATAACTTAAAAATTCTTGCTATGAGCCGTCCAAAAAATGTGAAAACTATCTTGAAGATATTATACATGTAAAAATATGCTTTACTGTCCACCATAAAAAGTAATGTAGCAAAGTAAATTGAAAATGTATCATAAAAAATATATTATGATTTTCCACATTTCAATAAACATGGCTATTTAGACTGTGCAAAACCCACAATTTCATAATATTCTGAACGACATAATATGGGGTGATATTTGCCTAACCAATCACCTAAATATAATCACTGTAATTTCACATTCAAATATATTTCCACAGTCCCTTCATTTAATTACACTCCAAATTTGAAAAAAAGCTTCTACACTAAGGGCCGTATTTATAGTCGTTTTCCAAACCTTCCCTTAGCACACTCCTTATGAGAAAGCTTCCAGGCGACCACTTGGTATTTACAAACAACCCCCAAGAGTCTTCCAACAAGGAGACTGCTATCTGATAGAATTGGCAACTGCATGACGAAATATTTTTTTCACTCTTCAGTTTTTCTTTGTTTTCTGCCTATCCTGCTGCCTTCAAATGCTTTGCATCCACTACCGGCTCAGTACCGAGCACAATGTCCAATAATTGCCCCACCACGATTTCCTTAGGGAAATGATACTGCTGGATAAATTCAGCAGCTCGATAGAAATTGAATGGAATCTGTGCATCCTGAATATATTGCTTTGCATCCTATTTTGGTAAGTTGGCCTCCAAAATCGAAGAGCGAACTCGATGAAGTTATCCATTTCAAAGGTAAGATGAGGGGAAGGTAAGAGGAAAAAGGAATAAGGGAATCTATAGATAATATAACATAACAAGTAAATGTAGTTTAAAAATATATCTATTATCATATTTATCTGGTCCTCTTGAGTCAGAAACAGTCCCTTGAAAGATCATAATAACTCGATATATTTCTTACCATTATTTATAATATTAATTCTACAGTTTTCAAGTTATGAAAACCTACTTTATGTACATTTCTTATAGAAAAATATAATAACTGGTTATCCCTGTGTGCTTATATGGGATAGTTCGAGAAATATACATTCAACAATGGCCTTAGTCATCCAAGGGATGCGTCATTTCTGAAAATTTTTACAAATTTTCCATGTATTTTATCAAAATTCTCAACATTCCAGATCTATATCAATATTTCACGGCTAAAATAAGATTCTATGATCATATACCTTTCTTCTGACACTTGTATCAATTTTGTAGGTCCAATGTTTCTAATTTAATTTTGTAAAAGAAACAACCTCTGCAAGTCATGAAAACGTACTTTACGTTCATTTCTTATGGAAACGCATTACAGGCATCTGGATTTGATCCCAGGCCTTTACAAAGATGAGAATAGTTTTCCTGGGAGTTTTAGCATCGTAGAAACACAATGTAATTTGTTTCAGATCTCAAAGGCAAGCCATTCCTAAGATAGATAGGGCAATGGACAGACGTTTGCTTTTTATGTATATGATAATATATAATGAATAGATTAATATGATAAATAATATAATGGATACTTCAGGATCGAAATAGTACAGAAAACTATCACACATGCATGAGACGGAATGCGAAGTGAGGCTAATCTTCTTAGTACAAAATTTTGCCACTTTAGATATCACGCCAAAGAGGTCTCCTACGGTAGGGGTCACGGTTACCCAACTTGGCAATCTCCTTGTCGTCCGTAAGGGGATGGAAAAGAACTATAAATGCCATTTTTGGTCTTAGGCGACTGCTAGGTGCTGGAAAATTGCTGGCAATTGACTATAAATACGGCCCCAAGAAAAATTAGGCTAATACACGTTATAGCTGTGTACATACATTTTTAACTCTCATATGGTAGAATATTCTTGAGCATACAACAATGAAAATAATTAACTAAATGCTGTAACATACTTTGGTTTTTTTCACTAGATGCAACAGTCTCCAGATCAATATATTTTCATATCGAGGACTGCATGTACACAGTTTAGAAAACAATTTTCAGACAAAATTTTACTTTCACTGATAAATTTTAGTCTGCATGGAAATTATTGAAGGTATAATAATTCATGATATATCACCCAATAACGTGTGCAGTAATTACACGAGTAAATGAAAATTATACTTCAGATAAGCACCAACAAAGCTCATTTTACCATTTACTTATGTAACTTTATGCTATGATGCTCTGGAAATCATGAAGAATGATGATGAACTTACAAATTATGACAAAATAAAACAAGAAAACTCAGAAAAAGCACTACATTGTGCATTAAATGAAGCCTTAGATTCAGCAATTAGATTGTTATAAATAAAATAATTCTGAGTTACAGTGGAGTTGCAACCAAGTTAGGAGCAAAATAAACAAGATATATATTTATTTTCAAATTATGAGTTTGAAATATTCTTAGGTACTGAAAACTGGCTTCCAACAAAAGGACTTACTTTTCAAGCAGCAAAAACAACATCTAGCATAAGATTACAATCTTAGCAGATTCCAGGGGATATCCTCTCATGCTCACATGCAAAACCAAATAAATTCAACCAATAAAAATAGTAAGTAATATTTAGCTGCTATCATACTTACAGTTTCATGAATTTTTGGCATTTTAGATGATTCTACTCCATCTGCTGGAGAATGGAGGAGCCTTTTCCTCTCCTGGCTACCGCCTGAACAACTTTTTGTTCCATCCGTTTCACCAAACATAGAAGCTTCTAGTTTTAGCTCAGCCATACTTTTCTCTTTTGACTCATTTAAGACAGGCTCATTTAATTCAATTTTGTTGATTTTATCAGATTTCTCCTCCAAAGTTACCACAGATTCCTTATCTTTGTTACTGTCATTGCACACATTAACATCTTTGGTTTTGTGTTTGTTAGCAGTTTTCCCTTTCAATTCAGGATAATCTTTTACATCACTCTCACCACTGGCATGAAGTGCTGGAGGAGATAATGGAGCTACACACTGAACACCTTCTTGTCCACTTGATCCTAATTGAACTTCTGGTTTCAACTCGGGCATTTGCATTTCCCTAATATCTTCCTCTATTCCATTCCGAGAACACTTATCTCTCAGAGATTTAGAATGAGGCTTCTGGCTGCTATCTTCGGGTGAGGAACCAGCAAAACTATGAAAAAGATGTATTTATTGTCACAAAATCATAACTGTACACATGATACAGTCCAAACTGAAAACCCTATTTAAACCCTCACATAAATTTTATAATTTACTGCATTAACAGCTCTTATGCTTGAAAACTTATAACACCATTGTGTTGACAAAAATTATTACAAACCTAACTTTGAAAATAAATAACCTTTTTATTCAACTGATTTCATTGATTGCTAAACTAATGTAACAAATACATACTCAAATTTATTAACATTTAGAGTTCAAACCTAAATTATAGAAATGTTTTCTTTATTGGCTTATGTTTCAGTCAGCATAGTAATACTTGTAAAATTATTTTGTGATTATAATTTTCTTAGTTTCAGAAATTAAGTTTTGATTTGAAAGATAGAAATCCTAATATTATCTCAATTACAACAGAAATTAATTTATATTAAATTAATTCTGAGTTAGTAACTGAAACTGGATAGTTTTTAAGGTTTTGTTGCAATATTTCAAGAAGATAGTAGTGGTACACAATATATGAAAGATAAATAAATCCTTAGCACAAAATATCTGATAACTACCACTTAAATAAGTGAACTCACTCTTCAGATGTATTATTTGTAGATTTCATGAAGGAGTCTTTCGGCTTAGAATGCTGAACAGATTCTTCATAGTCTAAATCAGAATCCTCTTGACATGCTAACTGCCTTTCTCTCCTCTCTGCATGAATTTGTAAGTAGCTTGTAGGCTTCCTCAAATATCTATGATGCCTATGATCTTCAACAGCTCCTTCCTGAGCATAACTTTCATCCCCTGTGGGTGATGTAGATGGTGAACTGCATGGCTTCAAATCATGCCTACTTGAAGTGTCCACATTGGAGGCACCTTTCCTTTGTGTTAAGGGTTTCTTCGAGTCACTTGAGCATGCATCTTCTGTCAGCTCAGGCTTCTGTTTTGGAGGTGATGACTGACTGCGCCTCCCTAAGAAAAAAATGAGTCAGCCACATTAGATTCAAAGATGAAGCTACCAATGAAGCTTCACTCAAGGTAGAAATTAAATAGCAAAGGCACTTTATCAATGGTTGAGGAGCCTCAGGAGTTTATGCCATGCAATTATATTAAATCAAAGGGCCATGAAACAATTTAGTTAAGCACACAGTAGTAATTGCTGTATTATACATTTGCTACATATACACATGAAGTTACTTAACTCAAATGCTTATGCATGTTTTAAGAGGAATGCAGTACAGTAGAAAGATAAACAACCTACCGACAGTTCTTGACTTGAAACTGATTGAACGTTTCCTCAAACTCTTAGACGAAGTATCAACATTAACTTCTCTTTCTTTTGGTATTCCTTTAAAGGCATCTTCATCCATATCAACATTTTTTGTACGCAATCTTGTTTTTCGTTTTTCTTTAAACTCAGTCAAAGATGGAGGAGAGGATGATGAAACATTTGTGGATGCTTCACTAATACTGTTTTCTTCTAATCTCCTCTTGCCAAGTCTTTCGCGGAATTTCTCTCTACGACGTTCTGCAGCTGAGTTTGTAGAGCTATCATCAAGGCCACTTGCACAAGATCCACTATTAACAATGGACTTTCTACTAGGTCTGCCAACTTTGCTTTGTTGACTCTTCACTTTCAGCACTATGCCAGAGTAAAAAAAATTTATTTCAATACAAGAAAATCAGTCCTGACAACATTGAAATTTCAAGATAACTGCAAGTTTTTGTCATATGCTTCCTTTTGAAAGAATTATATGGTAAGACTTCAGTTCTGCAAAAGTACAAACAAAAAGTCTCAAAATACTAAACACAAAACTTTCACTTACCTGTCTTGGATGATGATTCTGAACTCCAGCTTTGATCAAGAGGAGTTCCCTCCATGCCAACATTGTCTTCTACATCAGCATGATCACTTTCCTCTTTGTGAGCTACAACTACACGACCTCGCCTCTTGCGACCACGAGTCAAAGCAGGACGCCTCCGAATCATACCTACCACATCATCTTCAACTTCATCTTCTTCAGTTACTGTTAAATCTTGATTGGAAGTCGTACGTCTTCCCAACCTCCTCCTCTCAACTTCACTTGTTTTGTTGTTTTCTAATTCAGAATCTGCCTTAGCACCAGCAGATAAATTTTCCTAAATAATATAAAAACAAAATTTCATTCTTTAGAAGCATGGTAAATGTACATTTTTGAAGAAAAATAAATATACTGATAGGCCTCATTCTAACAGTATGGGTTGTTAACATGAATATCAATGAATACTGAAAAAGAGACTCCTAAAATCTTCCAAACAAGAAGTGACATCTTGGCCATAAATTTTTCACTAAACAAATCTGAAAACCCTGAATACATTACGAAAGCCATGAAAGCCATTCTTAGCTCATCCTTAATGACAATAAGAATTTACAGTTGTAAATGTGCTTCAAAAATGAAATGCTTCCATAAACACTGAGAAGTGACATTACATATTAATTCAATCATCATGCAACATATACCATATTTCTGTGAATACGAGAGGTGAGATAACTACAAAGGTCTTTAAAGTACCTTAATTTCTGCTTCTTGAGAGGAAGCATCATCTTCATCATCCTTAAAAGGACTAGAAGGATGTGCAACCAATGGCGTCCACCTGAGACATTCAGGATCCAAAGGAATACGATTTTTAGCACTTGTGAGTGCTACCCTTTGCATATGTTCATCAACCAATTTCCAGTCAATACAGAGTACCATCTTTGATCTCCCCTCATTCATTTCACATTTTCCTAAACCAGGTGTGCATTTATCAACTATCCTTCTGTAAATGAAACAAAACAGGAGATTATTTATGATAAATTCAGCTCAAAAAGATAGATTTTTATAAAACAGAAATAGGGAATAATATTCACTCTACATAAAAGGGCGAGAAGACTGCAATAAATTATCAGGGTACAAGTTTAACAAATTGAGAGTACAAGAGCCTTAAGTCGGGAGTTGAACGTAAACTAGCCTGTTACCAAAGGGTTTAAAAGTTTCCATTTTTTCATGCATAAATCAAAGGAAGTGGCACAGCTGCATACTAGCAGGCTTATTTATCTTTAGTTAGACTCATATTGGAATACTACTACAGTGAGTAAATACTTATTGTTAAGGACAAAAGCAATAAATTAATGGGAAAAATGAAATAATACAATGACTCATTCTGGGATGTTCCAAAAAAGGGGGAGCATTAGGAGAGTAACCAGGACAAAATATCATCTGAAAATAATTGCAGTTCTTTTTATAAAAATAAGACATATCAAAATATTCATTTTTCTTAAGAAAAAGGAAAGTGGAAAAACCTCAGAGAGGTTTTTTTGATTTGCTAAGTTTTGATTTCTTTGGGTCTTGCATACATCTACATCAAACCTTACAAGCCACCTTTTGGCACGTGGAAGGGAGTGTAAACACAGGATGTTTGAGCTATTTCTTTATATTGTTATTATCGTGTATAGTTTGCGGAAAGAAGGAGTCCTTAAAACGACTAGTCCTAGCATCTATTCCCCTTATTCTAATTATTCGGATCGGCCAAAAAAGCAGGGGGGTCACATAATATTGGTTACGTCCTCCGCAAATGCACTGCCTCGAAATTTATCAAATAAACGCCGCTTCCAATCTCCTTTCTTTCAATCTATATCCGAGAGCATTTTTGTAACACTAGCTTTTTTTATCATAGCATTTTTTAACAAATGCATACTGCCTTGCGCTGCACTTTCTCAAGTTCCCAGGTGTACATTTCATCTGCTAGATCCCATATACTTGCTGCATATTCAAGATGGGGTTAGACCAAGGTGAAATAGTATCACTCTCCAACCTTTTCATCACATCCACCTACAGTGCGCTTTATGAAGCCGAGCTTTTTGGTTGCTTTACTGCAGATTTTTCTGATATGAATGCTCCAGTTTAACTTATTTGCAAGGGTGATCCCGAGATATTCAACTGACTCTACTACATTTAAAGTTATTCCGTTAATTTTGTACAGGTAATTCAGACAAATTTGTTTTCTTTCAAAGAAATTAACAACGGAGCATTTACTAACATTTAGTTCTAATCGCCATGTTTTGCACCACCTATGAATGTGGGCTAAGCATAACTTCCTTCTTCAGTGTTAAATTTCTTTCTTAAACAATCTACTTAAAATTACATTGCTACCTGGCCTAAACTCAATAAAGACATATTGTAGAGAATAATACATCTTTCACACTGTAATTTTATGCCTAATACCACATTAGAACAATCTGAAATGAAAAGCTAACATTTTCAGATTACAATACAGAAGTTTTCTTAAATTCAGGTTTGATAAAAAATATCTGAGCATGAAATGTAGATTTTCCCCAGCCTCATTAACAGTAGGACTATGCATTACTAGTAAAGTGAAGTTACAGTCACACCAAAGAAAAATTTCACAAGCCAATGAAGACAACTAATTATAGGAATGCTGTTAACTTGAAAGCAATTAAGGGGCAGAATCCTTTGCTCTGCTTAAACTAATTTGTGAAAAAACCTTACACGTAAAATCTCTTCAAAATAGGAATAACAAGTGTGAAAAATAGTGACATGACTGGGAGACCTGGGTTCGAGTCCCAGTCATGTCACTATTTTTTACACTTGTTATTCTTTGGGATCAGCTGCACAACTTCATCGTACAAATAAGTTTACATTTCCTTAATCCTCTTAAAAAACCCCAAGGAAGAATGGACTTGAAATAAGTTTTTAACATTTAGTTAACAAAAATGTTAACATTTTTCCAAGCCATTCCGGAGACTTTGTGGGGAAAGAAAAATGTACCGCCGAGATAGCTCAATGGATAGAGCACCCGACCAGCAATTGGGAGACCTGGGTTCAATTCCTGGTCCCGTCAGACATTTTTCAATACCATTCTTCCATGGGATTTTCCCCGGGTGCGCACCATCTTGCGCTATATCACCCTTACCCGTCTTCTATGTCTCTTAAAAAAATGTTGGGAGGTATAAATCTGTATATTCAAGGTAGATTATTTATACCACATTTAAACTATAAGTCAGAAGTAATATAAACAAGATACGGTTTATTTACCTTGTCATTCCCAATGACTGCAGAGTAAATGCAACATCATGAGAACACATTCCTGTTGCATGGCTAATGTCTTGTATAGACAGAGCATTTGTATTACGGTGAGCATCCAAGTATTCTATGATCACAGACCGCCAATATGCATGGTAAGACACCCTTCCTAAGTCAGATAAAGGCTTTTCTGGAGTGCCTGGTTGCCCCTCTCTTTTAGAGAGCAAATAACCTGAATAATTCAAAACAGAAATGATGCACCATAAATCGATCTACAACTATATCATAATCATATTAAATTTGTTTCTATCACAAGACATTCATTGACATTTATTTCAACACCTATTAGCAACTCAAAATAAACCCTAAATGCTTAATGAACTTAAGTTTATCCGAGACCCTTCATTTGGCCAAACATTTCCATTTTCCTGGCAGGAATGAGCAAAAGATGATAATTTTAAAACAAGATACCAAGATAAATAGTAACCACAATATTTACTCCACTCACCATTAAAATTAATTAAAATACTGAACATTACTGAATAACCACATGATGAGATGAAAAAATTAGCAAGATCTAGATTATGAAAAACACTGCAATGTAATGAATAACAATACAGAAAGAGCATGAAACAACTGGTCAAAGCAATTGATGACTTTTTCAATTCAAGAGTAATATGAAGGCATTCTACTTACTAAAATGAATAAGAAACCGCCCATATCCTTTCCGTTGATACTGAGGCATTGTCATTATGCAAGACACGTTGTACTTTTGCTGGCAATGTTTCTCCTTTGAAAAGTAACCAACAAGATGACAACCCTGAAAGATGATGATTAAAAATGTAACATTACAAACTACTTTCTTATAAAGATAGGGATAATAATAATAGCAAAAATTACAGAATTTATCTCTTTAACTAACTATGAAATAAACAAAATAGGAAAACTCACTTTTCTGTCATTTTTTGTTAGAACATAGAACAGAAAAGGCTCCACATCATAATACAGAGTTTTGTGATCAAGGAACAGCTTGGCCAAGAGACAAAGATTTTGACAGTAAATTTTGTTGACATTTCCATCCACCTGAAATGAGTTTAGATATTCATTAATTAATCATAGGATACTAAGAAAGTTTAGAACACACAACAGATGGTGGCTGAATAGCCTATCTACCTCAAATACAGACAGGTCTTCCTGCCGATAAATTTCAGTGCCAGGAGGATGCCGCCACCTACATTTGCTTTGATGGCGAACTAAAACTTCCTTACTTTTGGTATATTTAAGACAAAATTCACACAGGAAAAGTTTTGGTAACCTAAAGAAAAAGTCAAAATATAAAGTGATTATATAATATATTTTGCCTAAGATTTGCATACAGTAAATGCAAGTGCAATAATTTAATTACATACCTAGCATACTCCTGCGGGTAAGGAGAAGAATACCATGTTTGAATTTCATATCCACCGAACTCAATTGCAGCAGGACATCGGGGTTGCATGTGAACTGTGGTCCCTGCAGAATTTCCCACAGCTGAGAGCATTGCATCTACATCAGGAATGACTCCATAAAAAATCTGCTTAGGAAATAAAATAAGAATAATTTACTCACATGAAAATTTCATCAAATAATTTTATTTGCATAAAATAACCAACAAAGCACGGTTATCTCAATTTGAGAGCAAAAGATTGATCTTTTAAAAGCTAGGAAGACAAAGAGTTGAACTGAAAAGTCAAATACAAATGTCATGAAAAAACTTGACCAAATTACCATTATGTTAGTGCAAAAAATGTAAGTCATACATGAAACTGAAGACAATTTCTTTACCTTAAATTCTATTTTAATTATCTTTCATCTAACAAAGACCAAAGATCTCATGCTTAAATTCATTGTTTGTTTTTCTCTTATAAACATACCTAGTTTAAAATTCATGATCTCTACGAAAATTATACACAATATGTAAAAATTAATCAGTAGACACAACCTCGATATGATAAGATTTGGATCAAAGTAGGTAAACTGAGTTCACAGCTATTTTATTTTTTAAATATCCACTCACAGCATTAGCTTTTTCCTGTGATAGATTATACAATTCCACATCCCTAGGAGTCACCCCTGGAGGAAGTCTTGGCCGTAAAGGTGGAGTGAAGGTGTCAACATCTATCAAGTAAAGAAAAGAAACACTAAAAAATTGTCAACTTCAGCAATTTGAAAAATTTTCAGCCATGTGGCAGGCCTTTTTCAATAAATGACTACAGGTTATAACATTTGTTCTCCCATACTGCTTACATATAAAAAAAAATATTCAGAAATGTATACTTCAAATAACTATCCTCATATGAGCCAGAAAATAAGTTTATATTCATTTACAATTTCTGCAGCTGATACATAAGGATTCATACATTTCATTCAATAAAAAGTCTTGCATCACTACTGATCTACTTCACAACTATCATCTTCAGTTGTGGTTGGCCTTTACTTTCACCTATTTATCATATAGACTAGAAAAGGAGTTACTGCTTCAGAATAAAATTATTCCAGATTAAGCAATGCATGCAGCTGTTAGAAATTTTCAGGATAAATTACATCACAGATGATATATATTATTTACTAGATAGACTGGGCCATAAAAAAAAGTTCTAGACTTACGTAAATGGACTTTTTCATAGACTCAATATGCAATAAAACTTTTAAGTCCTACAACACCTGTATGGTAACATAACAAACAGTAGAGTAACTTTAGGTAAAAGCACAGTATGAGAACAGAGATTTACACATATTCAAAATACACAAGAACTGAATAGGATACCACACAAGCTACTTACCTAAGTTGTGTAAATAGAGCTTTTAGTTTCTGAGTTAGCATTTGAAATACAAAAGGATAAATGGACATGAAAGTCTGATGGGTCTGGGACTCACACCCAGGTCTCCCAATTGGCAAGACGCGGCTTTTTGTCCCGGACCCATCAGACTATTTTCATGTCCATTTCTCCTTAGGAATTTTCCTAGATGCACACCTTATCGTGCCAAGTCACCTAAACCCTTTTCCTGGCATTTTAAATACACTTTTTGGCCATTAGAATTTGCTACCTTAGACCAGGACTTACATAAGCTTGACAAATGTCAAACTTATGTGTTGGGAACTGTCTGTACTTGTTCTAGTTCAATTGATTTAAAACTATCTTACTTAGTTCCAATGGCTTAACAGTGTATGACCAAAGAGTTTCTTCTATAAGATATCAAGTAATTTTAATAATAATTTAGCAATTATTAAAAAACAATGATAGAGCAGCAGATAGGATCATCTTTAGAATAAGATTTGATGTATATTACCAAGACATTTAGGAGCCATCTTACATAAAAAGATTTATTTTTACTTAACTGCAAACTACAGATGTTTCTACCGTGCCGCGTCTCTCTCACACTGTTAAGGGAATGCTTTGTGACCTGCCCGGAAAGATACAGATGTTTCTTTCTCAACAAGAATATGCATAAATCTCTCATTTCTTTACTAGCCATTTCAAGATGTTTCCGCTAACAAAGCAGCATCATAACCTTCCATATTTGTAAACCCATGCTTTAGAATTACCAATCCAGCCAGCAAGTGATGCCTGACAACTTCGAATATTAGCAAGTTATTAGCCAAATAATTTTCATACCTAGCCAGGTTTTCAAAAGGTGTACTCTGAATCAGACTTTAGAAACAAAGATATCAATAAGTATGAGAACATTGTATGCTCATCAATGATATATGAATTTCAATTTTACCTTGGAAATTAAACAAGTCTACTAGAATGCACCTTATCAGTCAACCTTTAACAAGATCTATGGAGAGAGAGGCTGTCTTCAATAAAACATTGTGTGATGGAAAAAATGAGAGATGGTTTAATGATTCTTATGCACTATTCCCAATAACTACTTGGTTATTTAAACACTAAATCGCATTTAGTAACAGTAATATGCAACAAAAATTTAATTTTAAAATAACTTATGGAAGCATATTTCATAAGCATGAGCTAATTAATTGGAAAGAACAAAATTTTTATGAGACATTCTTATTAAAGAAATTTTGATGAACAGAGAATAAAACCTGTTGAGTAGACTGCACAAAATTTAATCCAAAACCTGTATAATAAAGATAACATTCTACATTAAGACAAATAGCTAACATTTTAATGAAGAGCTAAATGGACATTTACATAAATATAGGGAAAAAATCAATACAACAATATATTTCAAATTATAGTACAATTTTATAGTTGGAATGAAAATGAACAACTGGACTTGCAATCAATAACTGCTGGAGCTCACCTAATTATCAATGATGTTATGACATCAAAGTAATCAGTAAAACTGGGATTGTATCCTTAGTAGTTCTGTTATTAAATCAATAAGTATTTACCCAAACCCATTCCAAATTTAGATTTGGTAAGCTAAATAGCAGTTGGTTAAATAATCTTGCAATTTAGAGGCATTAAAGTCATCTTGGAAGTTAAATAAAACAACATGATGATAAGAAGAGCCAATACTTCAAAGACCAAAAGTTAGTGTCTTCAAAAAGTATGTCATGCTTATTATCATACTTATTTTTGCACAAGAAAACATTAAACAGCATAATTTTGTACATTTTTAGTTCAAGTTCACATTAGTTCATACAATATAAGAATATAATTATCAAAAAACAATCACCATCCAAAATTCCACACAACTTTCCCACCCATGCTGAAAATACATCCTTACAGACAACAAAATTAGAACAAGATAGCCAGCCCTTCGGGTTAGAGGTAGAAAAAGAGATACCTATCAATTCTTTACCTTTAATTAGCCCTTGATAATAACCATTTCATAGTTTCAGACCCTCAATAACTTCACTTATCTTAAATTTCAAGTGCAGTGCATTGAATATGAAATGAGTTCTTTGGTCCAGAAACTTTGTGGGTAAGAAGGGGACACCACTTAGATATGGGCAGGCATGTGCAATAGTGACTCAAAGTCTTAAATAGCATACATTTAACAACTGGCGACAATCACACCATGCAAAAATCATGTTCAACTTAGTCACGTTCAATCATTGCATTGTGGAAAATAAATACAAAGCAAAAACTTAAGGTCTCCGTTCAGACAATCAATGACTTCACCTAAAAATGAGAAAGGTTGAGATCAAAATTTCTCATAAATTTTACTAGTTGGGGTAAAAAGATGCAAAATAAATGTAAGGCAAGGCACCAGAGTTAAAAGCACAACACGAGACATGGAAATGGCATAAGGGAAGGTTGGCAGCATTTCCGAGTCTAGGGTCAGGGAGAGCATGGAACCAGGATTTTGAACGGGAGGAAGCAACGAAGCACATTCCCATGAGCGTAGCTCCTCAAATAGGATCAAATTTAAGCTTCTTTTCCTCTACACTTTCACCGATTCCCACAGCATGCTTTATCAAAGCTGCCCAGCACATCCACTCAGGGGCATCCAGTCACTCCACTACTATTTCAGCTAGGAAAACTCCAGTCTAGTCCAGCCATTCTAAGAAGTTCAAGCAGCTTGAAATTGGGACAGTGATTTAAAGGTACTTGTAGCAAGTGATTGGGTTTGATTGGGGCAGGAATGGAGGAGGAATTAGGAGGTAAACCATGGCATGGCTTACCAGTAGTTGGCATGGACGGCACAAATCGGGTCGGGATGCCTTTGCTGAGAGGGCTCCGTTTCTTCGAGGTTTTCAGCCTCGGGAGTTTGTTGACAGCCTCCTGCAGAGGCGTGGGAGGAACGGCAGGCCGCGAGAGCATGTCCCTTGGGGGAAAAACATTCTTTGAGCCTAGCCCAAAGCACCCTGATACTGACACTACCACTTCTCCCTTTAACTGTTTTCTTCTCTCCAACTCAAACTTCTTACTCTTCACTGCTGTTTTAACTAATTTAGAAGGAGACATATGGATAGGTTCCAAGAATTCCTTGCACTTATTAGAACCACTATGCCGCCTTATGACATTTTTTGCTTTGCTTTTTGAACATGACAGATGCAGAGGTATTTTTTTCTCCTCCTCCTGAACAATAGATATTTTCTTATTTTCGGGAATAACTTTCTGGTTACCAACAGCCATCTGATGTTTTGCTTTAACCTTGTTGCTGTGATTATGATTGTCACCACTATCTATGGTTGCTGATGCCTTGGATGATGGGAACTGGCCTTTCATTACATCACATGAACTGTTTTTACCTGCTGAAATTCCTTTGTTCTGTTTCCTTGATCTCCACGTGGATGCATAATTTGGAGCAGTTCTCATTCTACTATCAGTAGGTGTTGTAAAAAGATGACTAAGGCCATCAAAAAGCCCTTTCAGCTGCCCTTTGTTAGCATTTAGCTTGTAACAAATGCTTGAGGCAGAGGATGAAGACGATGAAGATGATGATGAAGAAGATGAATTTAGCTTTTCTTTCATTCTACAAGAAACCTCCGTACCACGACCCTCATCACAAAATTTTGAATCAGTTTCCTTCACACTATACATAGAGTTACTTTGGCTACAAGATGCAGAAAACTGCCTGACAGGCTCATTTTCCTTCCTTACCATTTTCCTTGAAGAACAAATTCCATCCATTGGAAACAAACGACTCAATGGAGTTAAAGGTGCGACTGTTCTCAGAGGTTTATTGGATAAAGAGAGAGAGGACTCTACACAATTTGTAGCAGAGGAGGGAAGTGTGGAAACAGCAGTGGGAGTGGACTGTGAGTGATCTTTGAGAAAGGAAGATTTTTCCCAAACACCTCTGCTCCTTTGACTGAGAGAAGAGCAGCTTGGGGGATCCATGCCACTGCTACTTGTCCTTGTGGAACCACTCATTACCCTGTTCCCTCTGCTCACACACGACCCCCCCTGACCCCCATGGCTGCCACCCACAAATGCTCTTTTTGGACTCGAATAGAAAGCACTTAGACGAAAAAACTTTTGTTTCTCTTTTGAGATTTTATCACTTTTTTCCTCCAACCTTCTGGGCTTGTGAAAAGTGCTACCTGTCCCAGGACCATCACATATCGACTCATAAAGGAAGGAAGAGTTGGTATTACCCTCTGAGCCCGAGCTGCTGTCATGTTGTCTCTTCCCTTTCTTTAGCCTATGCTCCTTGGAGACGCCTGAACTTGGAAATGACCTGAAAATTGAGAAGAAATCATTACAAAATTTCTTTACAGTAATCAAACCATACCTAAAACAAATTATCAAAGAAGAGGAAGACATTAAAGGAAAATGGCAAGATCCTTTCTATTTTAAGAAAGGAGCTGAATGTAACTTTGCTATCTTATGTAAGGAGAGGCATCTTATTTCTGGTAAATAATATAATTTGCCCCTTCCTTTTACTGTATACCAAACAGCAAATGCTGACAAATCTACAACATTTCTCTAAAAAATTAGCTGATAAAACAAGGGGTGAAAACTTAACCAACTAAATGTTTAAAAGCAAAGTCTATAAAAACACAATTCTACAACATGAAGAGTAAAATGCCAAGTTAATGTTTAAAATATCTAAGAAAATTGCATGTTTGATTATCCTCCATGCTATAAGATGCTGACATAAAGAGTCAAAATATCATCACAAACCTTTCATGGGGTAAAATTTGAAAAACTATGCCTAGATAAATCAGTCTGCAACAACAACACTCTTAAAGGAAGCTAAAATATAAATCTTTCTTGAGAACTGACACACCAGCCACCATTCAACATATTATGTTGAATGGTGAAATGAACACACAGTGATAATTTTAAGTCCTTCAAATGAATATGACTGGGAATTAGCAATGCATTATATAATAAGAACTTTTAACTAGCTCCTCACCTCATGGACAAGCATTATTCATAAGACGTTCTTACAAACCTGTACTTGAAGCTCCCACTATGCCGGTTTTTAGCCAATTTCTTAGAGCCCTTCAGGCTCTTAGATGATACATTTTGATTTGCTAAACAGTTTTTACAGAACAAAAATCCAGATCTTTTATCTCCAGATGCACTAGGGTGTTGCTCCAAACAGCTGACATGATGGGTTCGACCACAGTTGCAGCATAACAGTAGCACATTCTGTTAATTAAGACAGACAATTTCAATATTAGAAATTACGGTTACTGATGAGGTTTGTAATTTTCTTATTAAAATCAAATTGATTTGGAAGAAACACAGATTTAGAAACGAAAAATATCTATTATTTTAAACTGCCAGAAAAAGTAATCAATTTAAACTTAGTTTTAAAAATTTTAATTTCTTAACAATGTAACAAAATACAAACTGAACGTGAAATAAAATGCCATCATTCAACAATACACTGGCATTCCTTTAAGTTGTTTAAATAAAAATTATGGATGTTTATAAACAAAGTGATTTTATTTTAAATAATGACACATTTTTTGTCATGCAAACTACAAGAACATGCAATGGAAAAATAATCCATCCCTGACAATTTCTTAAATTATTAAGATAAAATGCACAATGAAATGACATACATGGACAGGATAAGAAGCAATATAAAGACCTCAATAAAACACCTTGAATAATAAAAAAGAATAT
Source organism: Ladona fulva (assembly GCA_000376725.2). NCBI lineage: Eukaryota > Metazoa > Arthropoda > Insecta > Odonata > Libellulidae > Ladona > Ladona fulva. Next base: position 551,244 of record KZ308881.1, read on the forward strand.
GTTTAGCTGAGAAGTAATGGAAGTGTTCACAGTTCTGTTCCATTTGAAAAACAAATTCTATCAATAACCCGATTAAGTTATATCATGCATTAAGAATGAGTAAAAAGTGAAACATTTTCATTAATTACAGATTTAAGAAATAATAAGAAAACCGCTTAATTTGATTTGTCACAAATATTGTGCAACCTTACACAGAAAAAGAAGTTCTTCAAAAGAAAATCCTGAGGAATAGGGAAACACTTATTTTCTATCCATTGCAATAATGACTAAAGAGAAAATATTTGAAAGCTAAATAGACAGACTAACTAATACAGGCTTTCAAAATGGATTTAAATGATAAATAAAATACATCATCTTACCAATGAAAATAAATAAAAATTGGTACCTTAATCTTCTAACCCTAACAAAAATAATATACGATTAAATGAAGTTTCCATACCAAGAGGCATCCATTATATGATTAACATATTTATAATGATATTTCTTTAACATACATCGACTTGAAGGTAGCAACCAAGTATAGAATTTATTAACTCAATCAAAGTATGAAACAAGATACATTCAAAATATTTACTCTTATCAAACAATGGATGCACATCTTTTATAAAAACTGCTGAATCACGCCTAATACTGCAGATTTTAAGATAACTTAGAAGGCAATACAGCACATCGATCACAAGTGCATTAGGATATTTTTAAAATTAGTGAAATCTTTGACAGGAAAACTATGAATGCCTACTTAGGAAAGGGAAAAGCATGACTTTTCACTAATTTTTTTGTTGTGTATGCAAATGACAAAAAATAAACAAGTTGGTGAGAATGAGCCAGATACTAGACACAGCATTCAAATAAAGATTGCACAAGTAAATATCAATATAATTTCAAAATGGAGAAGTAATTATAAATGTATCACAAAGAACAATGCATTTCATCAGTTCCAGTAATTTAGGAGTAATGGAAGCATAAATTAGTTGAGGAAAAAAAAGATTTGTAAGATAGTAATGGAAGAGGATGAACTACCCAACCTTATTCTACATTTCAAAATTAAAAAAAGAACCAGACAAACTTCTTTTTAAATTAAATGATGGTAATATAAATTGTAAGTAACAAATCTAACTAACACTTCTACCTCATGAAAATTCATAAGATAATACAGACATTTTGAGGGAAATCAGGAAAAAATTATTCATACAGCTACTTTCTGAGATTAACATAAAAATTAGAATAATGCCTGAGATATTTGAATACATTTTATTGTGGACTGATGGTGCATTTACAATTCAAATTTACAGTGATCAAGCTGAAGCTCACAGCATTAAACCAAATGTCAATTCCAAGCAGCATTTAGCCAAACAATTGGACTGAAAGTATCACTATTGTGAATATGAATATACATAATATAAACAAGAAATTTGAAGATAATGTTTGGAATAAATGAGGATCCTAGCATATTTCCTTACCCCATTCCTCGTTTATTTGACATTGATATAATACAAAGCAGGGAAACCAAACAAGAAATTGATTTTGCAACACATCTATCTCAGAAAATATATTTACAAAAATAAATCACATTCAAATACCATGCACAATTAGTTAAATATAAATACTTTAAATATGATCAATAATATAACCAAAGCTGGAAACAGAAGATATAAAATAATGTTTCAGTATTTAGGATTTGAAAACTGAGGAAATGATTTTCTAATATAAAACTTTCTCTATCAGCAATGCTAACAACTTAAACCGAAAAATAACTATAATGAATGATCTAGTTCCAATCAATAATAATGATTTAAACACATCACATCAGCTATAGATTACAACTGTAAAAGGCATCTCAAAATTATGGCATTAAAAAGAAAAAAAATAATAAATGTCTATAACTTAAAGAAAGTTTTTGAGTAGTTTTATTAAATGTAAATAGTTTGACTTTAAATTAAAAACCTAGGATATACCATAAAAATGTTTTAAGATTATTATTTCTGCAAATAGTGCTGAAGCTGTGACAAAATAGGAATTTGAAAACGATGTTTCTTTCTCAA
>KZ308881.1:553294-574873 GCA_000376725.2 Ladona fulva
CAATGTGTATGTGAAAGTAGAATAAACTACAAGTAGTAGCTTCCATAGGCAATTCAATATGTATAATAAATCTATTAAATGAATATTTCAAAGCATTCAAAAGCCTAATTTTCAAACTAAAATGCAAACAGGAATGAAATTGGAGTAATTATCAATCTGAATTAGATAAATTATACTAATTACTAAGTAGGAAATTGTCATGCAATACCAAGTAAAATATTTTATTCATGCATTCTGATTTAAAAGTACACATGATCATCACGCAAAACTGTATGTAATTCATTTTCTATTTTACATCATATGCATTTGTACAGACTGACTAGTAAGATACTTAGGTGTTACTTCATAAATATATAACCAACAATTTACACTTTTAATAGGCTTTGTGCAGATTAGAAAGCAAACACTACTTGTCTAAAAACAAAAAATCATTCATGAAAATATAATTCTCAAAATACTGTTCTATATTATGTTACAAAACTGAGCTATCATTGAAGAAGTAAGGCAATTAAAAGGGGTCAAACTCTCAATCTGGGTTCATTTACAGATCAATTCTCCAGATTCATTAGACTATTTTAAATACTTTTTGCTTTCAAATCATTCAACAAAATTTCAACTTTTCACAGAAGTATCAAATAGGAGGATAGAGTTATTTCTATACATCCCCAAATATTGCCCTTACTTTCACCAGATTAATCCTTTACATTTAAACAGCCTTAATTATGTAATGGCACAGAAGACTTATGTATTTGCAGGGTAAAGTGAGAGTTAAAGCAGCAGGCACAATGAAAACAGACCTGCTCTGATAGCAGACCGCATCGGGCACAGGTGCGGCACTCTTCACAGCACCATGGTGCACCTGCTTGAAGCCTGGAGCACAGTAGCTCATTTCCTCCCCACCCCCTATGGCCACTCCCAGCTAGTACCAAACACGTTGCATGCACTGAGACGCCGCACTCCGAGCAAGAGCTCAGACTCTCTGGACATCCATTCCGGTTCTTAGCTGCTGTACCCAGGCACTCTCTGCATACTGGCATAGGGACTGGCTGCTAAAAAGTACCACCCTGTCACTTCTCTGGCTGAATCACTTCTTAACCATTTCATTTCAACTAGTGTCTTCCCTTTCCAATCATTTACAGTACTTCAAAAGGAGCACTCCAATGACAATATTGTCCACTTTAAAGCTCTCACATTAATTTATGGGCAATTTTCTCAGTTCATTATGAAGCATCAAACAGAATTTTTAATTATTTTTACTTTTACGTGAAAATGAGAAGAGGAAGGATCACTTATAGCTTCCATTTAGTGAAGTTGATAGAATATGTTAAGTTGCTTTCTTTGAATTAGTACATTATTTAAGTATTGCAAAACTTAGCTCAGTAAGCATCAATTAACTTCAATATGAGAGTCCTTATTTAAATGACAGAGGACTCAAAATGGTTGAGCTAAGAATTAGATTTCTATACCAATTCAGTACTTGAAGGCATTCCACTAAATCTAAACAAGATTAAAAACATAATTTAAATCAATTCAAAATGCTTTCAGCAGAGTAAAGATTGACAAAACGACAAAGTACAGTAGCTCTACAGTTGTCGAGTAGTATGAGTAAGACACAATCAAAGACAATTCCAATCACCTTCAGAATGAATCCAAATAATTATCAACTATATCAAAACCCAGGAAAATTATAAAAACTTATAAGTTTTTTACAAAACCAAAACAAAAGGGTAAATACAGGAGAGTAATGGTTATTTCCAGATTGCAATTGAAGCAATGTTAACAATTTTATGATAAAATTAAATAGAAAATGAAGAGAATTTGGATTAATACAAAAAATACTCAAGTATCTACCAAACTAAAGAAAGAAAGATATGCAAACAAAACAAAAGCATGCAGAGAATCCCCAATACCATCATGTAACCCAAATATCTACGCTAAAACAAAGATAATTAAATAGTGACAAATAAAAACATGAAAATATAATCAGAGAAGCTAAGTGAAATACCCGCATCAATTCCTGGTCACAACATGAAAATTGGAACTAAACCAATAATATAAACACGAGTATTACTTTGCTTGAGTGAAAACAATCTGAACTGAAAAATTAAATTCCTTGAATCTAAACCGAAAATATTTTTCTTCCACTTAGATTAACCGATCATAATCTCATCAAGTGTGACAGAAATTATAATTAATAAACATATGTAGGGGTGAATCGCAACTTACAAATTAATGTTTAAATTTTATTTCTTTTAGATCAATAGCTTTATCATACAATTTCCCTAAAATAAATGCTATGTAATGGCCACATATGATGTAACCCTTCCAAACAGATTATTTCATCAGAGAGAAAATTTATGGTTCAAATTGGTTTGACTGTTGCTGCTGGAGTGAAAGTGGAACCAGACAAATTGGCATTTCCATTGAACCAGAGAGAAAACCATATCAAAGTAATCAAGGTTTTCAGCCTTAGCCTTAATCTTCTCTGAAATTTCCACCCCTGCTTTACAATAGGAAAAAAATGTTTTTAAACTTGCGATCTTGATATGAGAACATTATTTAACAAACAAGACTAATGCCTGAGGTCTCCGGATAGCCTAAAGAGCTTTGTGTTTGCTTTTGGCAAAAGCAGTCCTGGGTTTGATTCCCAGAAAGGGCCAACATTTAGTTGAAGCGATGGCATCTAACCTGTTCAAAGAACGGAAAGTTCACCCAGAACAAGTCCCACTGAGTGAGAAATGGGGAAGATAGGAGAGATCAGATAAAGCAATGTGTGCTGTTTATATTATGGGAAAGTTATACAACTAACAACGTTTTTGAAACCAATGTTAACTTCCCAAATCTTTACTAAATGTGCCAAAGATAACATTTCATCAAAATGTAAAAATTTGTATTTTGATGATGTGAGATTAAATAGGAAACGTAACCTGGAAATCTAATTGCTTGCTATATAATCCATTCCTACTATAGAATTATCTTAACTGGATTCAGTTTATCCTTTCAAATCTCTTGCATCGTATAATAATACAGAAAGGATATTAATAAATAAACCTAGACTCATTTACCTAGAGAGGGAGGAGCATAAAAATTTCCATTTCAATTTCCAAGGATGAGAGTCAATCATAGTCAACAAGTTCACAGAATGGTGGTATGCTTTAAAATGTATACAATTTTGAAATTTGATTTCAAAGGAGGGCTTATTTGTGCAAAGAGAAACCCAGATAGACCAATTCATCACTGCCTATAAACTACTATAATTACAATCTTGCATAAACAAATCATTCACCAGAGATGTCCACTATCACCAATCATGACTAAAGATAAACAACGATGGAACCAATTCAGTCAAAGTCTGAAATTATCAACACATCTCACATCTAAAGTAGAAAGCTGACCAATTTGTAGGTGCCAATCAAGAAAAATCCAAGATAGAATTAAATGTAGCTTTCAAATCTTCCTAAGTAACTTGCCTTATTACTGTATTTCTTGGCTAATTAGATGCACTGGCGCAAAGGCATTGTTGTGTTATTAATTATTATTAATAATAAATTAATAAATTTATCAGGTTAGAATTTACAAAAAAATACTTGGAGCAGACAGAAAAGGATCAAAGTACCTATTTTAATGATAACACTTTATACAAAGAAAACGGAACTCTTACATTAAAAGTATTAATAGTATGTTATTATCAACATTTGTAATAAAGGCAACCATTTTCTATGCCTGATACAGAAAAATATATCTAATAGTATTTTTCCCAGTGAATCAGCTTGTGTTTTAGGGGAGGAAGTTATACCTTTGGCACATAAGATGCAGGCTGATTTTAGGACACATTTTGGATTAAGAGAATGTGTCACATGGGCCAGGAAATACAGTAATTTCTCCAGCGACAGTTATGGACTGGATTACATTTCAGCTTCTGTGCAGTAATAAATAAGCATCCTCTTCAGTACAAAACTTAACACAACTACACAAAGCACTTGAAGAATGATTAATTAGCATTTCAGTAATTCACCAAAAGAATCATGAAGAAAATATCATGATGAGGCAGCATTACAGCCCTTATTATTTAAGGATCAAAACTGTGTGACCGTTATCACCATTACCATAGTCAGAATCCTAACCAGCCCATTTATTAAAAAGAGTATTTTTCCAATCAAATTCGAAAATAAGACAAATTCATGGTCATTTCTTAGGAAGGATTAGATAGCTGTTCTGAAAGATGTATTAGCACTTTCTGATTGTTCCCTAGTAAAACAGCAGAAGAAATCACCAAATTAAATGAAAAAATCTGACAGAGGAAACCAGAACTTCTACTGTACCTATCCAGAACTATTCGAGAAACTAAGCACTTAGTGGACTTTAAAGCAAAAAAATTGGTAAGTATTCTTTGATATAATGATGATCAAAAACTGAAGCACTTGGAGTATTCAATTTCAATCAAATAGCCACAAAAAAATAATGATTCATCTTAATATAAAGACTGCTGAAGTGTTATGTAAAATTATCTTCATTATGATATTTACAAATTTATTTACGCATTAAAATGTCTGATTTCTCCTTGAGATTTCCTAACATCTATTCAGCCAAAAATTGAACATCACCGCCATATAACACTGGATACTTGGACAAATGCTAACACTATCTTGCACTCTTGGTGAGAAGGTGATTAGGAAGTAATTCCTAGCACCCAAGATTTCAAACCACAATGTTGAAATGGTTCCTTGAGTATCACAGCATAGTAGCATGCTTAAGGATTAACTAGATGAGATGCATTACTTGCTACCAAATATAAAAGCCCAAATGGTAGTAGAATTATTTCAATATAATGACACATGAAAGTAATTCAAAGGTCTATTCCTTGCTTCTCGTGTATAATATTCCAAATCATATATATTGTAAATTCAAGCATAAGTAGTGCTTTCCTACATTTTTACAAATACAAATCTGCAGTTAATTTTTTAACTTTATTGCTAGCATCTAGAGCAGACTGATTCATTGGAAAGCTATAACCATAGCCAGCAATGCCCAACATAGTAGGTGCTCTTTATGTTGCACTATGACACAAGGGCATGGACATTACATTAATAATACATTATTTTCTCAATTTAAAAAATGAAACAGGTTTGAAGGAAAAATTGCATAGATTAAATTGAGGTTGAAACATTACAAAGTTCAATATTGTTGGGTAGAGATTCCCAGTGCACATGCTATTGCAGTTCAATACATTTTGTGAACTATGAATCAAAACAATTATTGGGGACCAATTTATTGAATCTGACCTCATATTATCTCAAGCTCTCAAAAGTACTGTCATAATTTCTTTTATCAAATATCAAATCAAATCTCACAAATATGTATTTAAGAAAGGTCCATAAGTTATATTGCATTCATCCATGAGATTTTTCTTAAAGGAATTTCATAGTTGTGAAAACACCTAGGTTATACTTTTGCATTAGATGAGCAAACTACCAAAATTTTGATCAACATTTCAGCAAGTCAACTGAAACATGGATATGTATGCTATTATCTTATGGTAATTTTCAAATATTCCTGAAATTCTCAATTAATGCTGAAAATAACTAACTGAATTATAATTTTCTATTTTCATATATTTATCTACATCCTAAAATCATGTCTTTTATCATTGATCTTCGCTGAAATTGGCCATTAATCAAAATGAGATCTCATGTAAAAAGTAGCATCAAAGAGGAAGAAAGTGATTCATCCAAAACTAGTTTCAAATTCTAAGGAATAGTAGATATTATGGAAAAGGTAAATTACCAAAAGCAGCTAGTGAATAAGCAGTTATTAATTTAATGCAACTTAAACCAAGATTGAAAATATGATTACTTTATAGATTAGGCAAGATGATTCCAGAAAAATTGGTTATAAATCTTGGTGTAATCTTAAATAGAAATTAACAGTTAAAAATGTGGTAAAAATTCTAATTTTGCTAGTTCATCATAATCTACTCTTCGGTTACTTCAACTTATTTCTTTAGTTATAGAAAGATAAAAATTTTAAGTACACGTTTTATTCAAATTTACTTTAGAAAATCGATTCATACTTTTTAAGATAATAACAAAGATCCTTTCTGACTGTCATTGTACTCTTTGGCATGACTTAACCAAAAATTCAACTACATGAATGTATTTATGTTATGTTATTTATCACACAGCATACCTATATGGCCTGCCTTTTAAGCTTTACCTAGTTAACAGTAACTCCTCTTATCAGCTTCCAATCATCACTTTACTTAGTTTTAAGCCACATCATTAATTATGAATTAAAAATTAAATTCAATCAAAGTTATTGGACATGATGCCTTCAAAGTCTACCATACACTATCATAAGTGTATCAGTGTTTAGTGGCACAAATCAAATATTTAAATAAAGCAACTTGCATCAGTACAACCATAAAGTTGAGATGATTAATTGATAATCATTTAAATAAAATCAAAATGTTAATGAATTACGATATACTTTTCCATAATGACAATTTTTGATAATGTACATCATTAAGGTCACTAATTAAATACCACCTCTGTAACAATTCAATCAGTGAGCAATATTTTTTCTTTTAAATGTTCATCTGAGAGACGTGACCGGCTGTAAATTTGGAAAAGAGACATGGGAATTAAATCAGCATCCGAAGGAAAATATATAGTTTTCATGGAAATCACACAGCTTAGGTCTTAAGTAATTGAAAGAAAAAATCTAATCTTAATTAGTGCTGAATCAGAAAATTAAACTTGATGCTACTCATTTTATTGTTTTGCACATTTAGTAATACAGTGTACTTATTATTTAGACTAAAAGGCTTCACTAATACAATAGATCACATTATCTGGATTTTTAAATCTTAAATATGAAAGCATAATTCCAATTTCATTCACAAACAATATGACATGTAGGCAAAATGGTATTCTACCCTCTTGAAAAGAAAAATATCTACCACTACAGAGTTACATCATAACCATCAAGTTTACTATTTGTTTACTGCCCTAAGTTATTGGAGAGGTTCTTCAAAATCTAGGAAGGGATATGCATTAACCCTCTCAAAAAACAGAATTTTCTTAGCCATGGGTTTGAAGACTACCACACATTTGGATGGAGTCCTCATAACTGAAGGATGTCTCTCTAAGAAGTAGCTGATGCTCTACATTAGATTCTATTACTCAGGCTAACTGCTAGATTATTTCAAGACAAATTCAATGAATGAATCCATAGAAAGAGAGTAGTCCTGAGAAATTTATATTTACATAGAGTACAGTAATTGAGATTTAAGAATTTAGTTTGTCCTTTTAATATTGAGTGAGAAATAACGTCCGCAAACAGCTCTCAACTCTGAACATTATATGGAAGAAATATGAAAGTAAATCTGTAACCCAAATGTCAGTAACAAATTATCAATTTATCATTATTCCAAATATCGTGCATATTTCTCCATCTTTTCTGGATATAACCATTGTCTCTTCTCTGTATTTGAAGCCTGGCCTTAACAGTTTCATAATTAATAATTTTGTATTTCTTGACAAAGAAGTCGATTCAAGGAGAGGTAAATTTGCAAAATAGGCCTTATTACCCTTTGGCTAAATGTATTAGAAATATTATTTTAGGGCCCTCCTAGGGCCCAAGTGGGTAGCGTACTTTCCTTGGTAAAAATGATACAGGGTTTGATTCCTAGAATGGGCCCATATGTGCAAAATTACCTCAGCTGTATAAGCACTTTAAACCATACTACCACCATCTCCACATTTAACATGACTCCATGGTAAGTAGACTTTCTAACATAGCCCAAATCATTGTTACCATATTACATATGTGAATATGCTATGTGAACATGACATTTACATGTATTTGGCCCTCTCTTCATTGACACAGATTCATTCTTTTACTATTACCTTCTGAAGTGTTAAAAGTTTCCTTAAGATCATTAGAATTTTGTACTATTATCATATGCATGTGCATATCCGTATTTGGATTTATGAATACAACTTCACCTAAATTTAAATTCTTGTTGTTTTTGTTAATCAAAGTTTAACAATATAGCCAAGAATGCATCTCCTCATCTTACTGCTCAGTCACCATAAATTCTCTACTTACTCTGTCCCCATAAAAGCATTACATATGGATTGCTGTAATATCATCTCAACCAATAAAATGAATTTCCTTAGAATACCATACTCTAAATACTCAGAACCACTCCTTCATGTCCAAAACTTGTCTGAAGTCAAGAATACTTTTGAATCAACATCCTATTCATAGCACTTGTCAATAATGCCATCTATCTAATACACCTTTCAATCTTTCTTTTTTACAAGAATAGATATTTATCATTTTTGATATGAAGATTCTCAGAGCTTGGGGTTTTAAAATTATTAAGTCGGGCTCCCGGATAGCCGAGTGGGCAACACGTTTGACTTCGGTGAAAGCGATCCTGGGTTTGATTCCCGGTGTGAGACCAGGTGAGAAATGACCTAAGCCGTCGAAGCACTTTTAACAATACTAATACTAATAAATAATTCGAATTTCCTTTATCCTCAGGTGTACTCTTAAATCTTACAGCTGTTCATATGAAATTATATTCAAAAGACTTAACTTTAAAAAAATGCTTCCACAGTTTAAATGTATAAAGACTTAAATATAACCAAACGTGAAGCACAAATTAAGTACAAGAACAAAGACAAAAATCTGTTATGGAAAAGTAAAAGAGAGAGCATCAAGAAGGGAATTTTGAGGCATATTAACCTACCAAAAAGTAAAACGCTCATAAACTTTATGGACCAAAACCTTCAAAATTACCAGTTAATTAACTGGATAGGAAATTAAATGAGCTATCTTTTAGACAATGATATCTCCTTCAAAATTTACTGAATACACTAAGGGATCTCTTAGAAGAGAGACCTAATATAATAAAGGAAAAATGCACCCCTATGGTGTATGCAAAAAGATTTTTATTGCATCTGGTTAATAAGGTTCCTATTCTTTGGAGGGAAATACTCATCTAGTATGCACGTGAATGCAATGCACCCACCATAACATTGGTAGGTTCAGCTCAGCTTACAATACCTATAACAGTTCCCCAAATAAGTATATACAATGCACATATGTGGAGGAAACATTTTACCTTTCTCACTAACTACTAATCTTATGTAATTAGCATTTAATTTTAGGAATGCTTGGATCAGAGATTTGAGTGTACATCAGGAAATGTTTATTTTCAATGTCTAGCTGGATCTCTTATAAAAAGAACTGTTTAAGGGAGTCGAAAAAAGGAACAAGTTGAAAATCTCTTGGATAAAAGTACATTTATAACTGCAAAAAAGGAAAGATTTTTCCACCTTCATTACTTCTTGTAGCACGGAGTTCTTAGGGTATATGACAAGGAGCTCAAACTAAAAACTTATGACTAAGTAATTCTCCCATTACCACATATTTACAACATCACCACTAAAGTATTATTTAGTAGTTAATTACAGAGAACTGAGTAACAAATATTATCCTGGTTTTAAGATAAGTATGTAATTATGTTGTCCTGTATTGCTCCTCCATTGCATCTAAATCAGCCACAGATTTTCAACAATATTAAACCTCTTGAAGGTCACAAGTAGCTGTGTGCTTTTTATTTCAACATTAAATGTTCAATTTCCTGGAATAATCTGCAGAATTGAGCCGGTAAGTTTCTAAGGACGAAAGAGTTGCTAAACTATGAAATTCAATAGAGGGGATTCCTTTCTTCATGTAGATGTGAAATTGCTTACAGCAACAAAAGAATTCACTCATTTTGAGGTGATACATATTTTATTTCATCCTATGGATCCAAGCAAAACATATTCCAGTCATTTGGGTTAGTATTAGAGTTTTGCATTTGCATCTGATAGTAAGTACTGAGAAGTTACCCAAAAGTAAAACTTTGAAATAAAGCATGAATTGCATATGTAAGATTCTGCTGAGTATTTCACTGGAAGCAGACACGGTGTGCATTGTTCAACCTGTTGTGTATCCTTCGTGGAAAATACTTTTAGAAACAATTAGGCAAAACATCTGTTCCTCGGATTTTTCTTGCAATACCAAATCGTCTCATGAACTGTAGGTAGGATGGATTAATCTGTCATGTTTTTCATTATTGCAATCACTGGTTACTTATTCATTAACTTGCATCCAAATGTTTTACATCGACTCTTTATTTATATCGTTTCGTTCTTTATATTCTATTTCACTTATAGTTTCAGATTTACTTACTTATAATAATAATAATGGATTAATCTCTGAATTTCAGCAAACTCAGCTTTGATTTAAATCATCCTCATTCTAAAGATTCCCATCCTGATTTCCAAACCGAAGTAAGTGACGCTTATCGCCTTGTCATAATAACTCTTGCAAACCGTATCAATTTCAATTAAACTTTTCCATTACTCGAATGATACACTGGTTGGCAGGATTCCATACGCTGCTCAAGATGGGGTCTGACTAGCGCAGTCTGAACGAATCACGAGAAATTGTCAATACACCACGATAAGCTAGCTCATAACGCTGCGCTAAAGATGGATTTAGGGTCATATTTGAAGTTGAACGCTTCTAGTTGCTCAGTTGCAACGATAAAAAAACCCGGGAAATGAAAGCAACCAGTGGGCCCAAGGCCCTCAAAAGACGAGAGCAGCTACACAAGGCCCTCTTCGCATTCCCCCCCATCACTTTCTCCCGGACACCGTGGCGGTAATCAATAATGGGTTCAGCCGGTCGACGAGCGCGAAGCCCCGCCCGACTATGCGAAAAAAGCCGACTAAAATCAAAACGGAGTAAATATCCTGAATAACAGCGGCAAAGCGGAACAAAATAGTGGATGCTCGACTTCGCTCTGAATTGGAGCTATCGAGCCGACAACTCAATTCTCGTCACATGCTGACGAATACATGAGAATCTGGATTACATCCGGATACGCAGTAATTAGGTAATGCAATTCTGAGTGGAACATCTAAACCGGAATTATGGGATTTCCTTAATTCCGGGATTGGGGTGGGCAATGTAAAACGACCATGTTTATAAATAATAATTTAATGTCAAGCATCACAATCAGTACGGATAAGTATCACACGCAATAATTATGATATATATAATTAATAAAAACAATATTACATAAAATTATAAACGCAACTGATCTTTATAAGGATGATTTTTATTTGGATTTAATTCGCATAAAACTCGATGCACGAGAAATAAATGCACGTACTAAAAATACAGAAAAATTTTATCGGCGTGGTAAATTCCGTACAATTAATGACACCGATTATTATTACCACTAACTTTAAATTAACGTAAACGAATTTCATACATGAAATTTTGACACAGCACTTGAAAAAGCAGCGTCTTTTGTATCATTTAACCTCGATCTTTATTTATTGAAAATTATTCTTATCACTAGAATGATAAGATATACATAAGAAGCAAAATATATCAGCTGTGAAATACTATTTCCTTATAAACATTATGACGAAATGAATATATACAAACGGTTGAACCATTCCTGGAACCCCAAATGTCGTATTTTGATATTGGAATGAATTTAACGAAAAGCATAAAAAACTGATGAAACAAATTACGGACATATGAATTTAGACTGAATATGTATTTTATTTCGCCTGTGATAATTTTTTATAATTACAATTTCAGCGACACAATAACAGTAAACCTTAACTTTCTATAGACATCTTTTCCTCTTTCGGTGTGAGAAATTTAAAGGAAAATGGTAAATGAAACGCGTAATGTAAGGTTCATTTCCGAATGCACAGCAATTGGTTGAAGGATGGGATTTCTGATACAGTCTATACTTGAGTCGAGAAACCTAAGGCCTACGTCACTTAAAAGATACTCTTATTTTTATAGTATTTTGTTTCCAAATATCGTTCATCTTATCAAGTAAAAATGTGAAGGAGAATATTCTAAAAGAGTTTGAAAACGATTACATTCGTTTCCAATCGTACAATTTAATTAACAAACGTCAAAATATTTGAACGCAGTCGACACGTCTATAAAGGGCTGATGGATTCTTAGGGGAGAGAACTATGGGCTTTCATCGCCTCTGATGAATACAATGGGACATAACACTTTAGACTGTCGTTCATACGTAAGCCACACCGATGCATTTTGCGATGGTTAATTTTCTGCTATCGAAAAACTCCGCTTTCCGTAAACAGAGTTGAATTGAATTGGTATGGCAATTTAGGGGTTAGAATACCAGTGTGGAAACCTGGGTTCGAGTCCCAGTCGTGTCGATATTTTTCATTTGTTTCTCCTCGAGTTTCCAACATCACGTTATCTGTGCTACTTTTCCCTCATCCTAACAAAATAGAAACCACCATGGCACCGAATTTAAAAAATACTTTCCTCCGGTGAAGCCACATTGTTGGCTCATTTATCAGGGTAAGTTCAACGAAATATTCAAAGAAGTGCAGTGATGGGGAAAGGGAAGGTAATAAGTTCTCCACATATTGTTTCGTCAATACAAATTAATCTCTGCAAAAGTTGTGATGGAAAATCGCGTTACAAACACCGAGGTTTAGAAAGAATTGAGAACTTAAGTCGATTAATAACTTCCATTTAAATCGGACTATTAATCCAACCAGATCAAAATCACCGGTGGCGTGCGCTACCAAATGCATGGAGAACATTCAGTCATCACTAGTCCATCTGTTACCAAAAAAGCAAAAGAAAGCATGCCTGTACCGCTTCAGCCGCATCTTTACTATATTCATTCAGACTCCTTAGACGAGAAACCTTCGATATGAGAGACAATGATTAGCGGATCTGTAAGTCTCAATGTTTACCATCAATGGATATTGATCACACCACCCTGAACACAAAAACACCGACGCTAGCGCGAGCACATAAAATGGCTCTTTGGAATCGACATTTTCTCGTCCATAGTGCGGCGAAGCGTTATTAAAATGCGATCGGAAGCTTTCACTTGCGATGGCGTTGAAACGAAGAGTTCCAGTGGAACGAACCAGAGGCAACGAACTCAACGGTAAGCATTCATCCCAGGAAGGCTCAACGAGACCGAAAATCTACGTCCGTAAGAAGTTTTAAGCGTCGCGATGGAAACTACGGTACCCAGAGAGAAAGCATTTCCAAACTTGAAAACCGAGAGGTATTATAACGCTTCGAAGAGAGCGTTGGGAGACCGAGGGAGCGTGGACGTTTCCAGGTAGCAGATGACGGAAGCGAAGGCCACGTGGGGTGAGGGTAGAGGTAGGTAGCTTAACGGATTCGGAGAAACTTAAAAACCGAGTTGATTGTCGGAGAACGAACGTCGCCCGTGGTGCCGAACCGTGGTGACTCTACGTATCTGCAAATGAAAACGTCACCACTCCAGCGGTGAAACAGCCAGTGAAATAGTAAGCGTCGCATTTGGGAAAAACGAACTCTGCTTATTTTTCACGGCATTTTTACCTCACTCGAGCGTAACCAACGTATCACTACGCCGAAAATTTACGCGCCAACTACACGAGAATTAATGTTTGTTTTTCTGTGCCTTCCAAACATTATAAAGGAGCATTTTTCGTGATCTGCCCATACTCTCGAGGAACCCTCGAACAAGTTGCCAATGAAACTGATCTTCCTCGAATTCACGATTGCGTACGTAACAACAAACGGCCGAATAAAGCTCTCATCGAGGGGATAAAAATCGATTCGCGGAACTGCGTAAAATTAGACGTAGAAAATTTTGCAATTGCGCTACGCCCGTGTCCTTGCAAAACATTGGAAAAAGAACCCAAATCTTGGACAGAAACAATGACTTAAGCATTCCAAGAGACGTGATAACTACAACGGTTGTCAAGCGTTTGGTTCCGATAGTTGAATAGTGGCAAGAGAGAAGAAATGTGAAGTGCGGGAAACGAATGTGGCATTCTCATCCAAGGCCACAAGAGGGTGTGTGAGGGGGAAGAGCGAGTGACTGAGGTCAGTACACCGAGTGAGGGGAAAAGAGAAACGAATAAGAAGCTCAGCTTATACTTTCAGTATATACTTATTTCCCAGATGCCCTCACAAACATCAATTTATTGTTTAATTACAGGATAGGCGTGAACAGCAACAATAGCTGACCACACCAAATTCATTTCTTAACCAGAAAATTCCGATTATCCGGGACTCGAACGAGAGACCTAGGGCTAGGAGTAAACTCTTAGAACTTCCATTTAGAAGTTCGATAGAGTATTTCCTAAAATGAATACAATATTCCTCATAGGGGGGGGGGCATCTAAGATTACCTGATTTCCTAATCAACATTATAGGCACATGAATACCTTGAATTAATTTCCAACGAATGCGGGAGATCCCAAAAATCACATTTAGCAAAAAAATTTGCAACTTTGCTGAATACAGTTCTTCTTTCCCAAAAAAGTTTATACAATTATTGGAAGACGTGCGGCGTCTTAATATTCGGAAAAAGACAGGAATTCCAAAAATATGTATGCCTTGAAATTACAACAGATGAGGAATTTGATTCAGAGCGATTTCAATTCCAAAGGCAAAGCATAGAACGTCATTGCAATGTGTAGGCAAGTGTACTGGGCTCTGATCAGTGTCTTTAAGCCGTGAAACTTTAAGTTACTTATTAAAATAATGGCGATATTCCCAATTCAGCTAATAAGACGTTGAATTATAGGACTCCTTCAGCACAAAATCAACAGTACAACTGCTGAAATAACCCATCTCGAGATTACTCGTTAAAGACGAGGAAAAGCGATAAACGAAAAACTTTGAAAGCGCGAGGGAGAATTGCAATCTTGAGAATGCAGCACAATTGCCTCTTACAACGAGAGCCTTTCCAAATAAAACAAATGACGTCACCACTCAACAGGACTTCTTCGCTATTTTGCAAGGGTATCGGATAAATACGCCAAGTTTCCAATTTGTTGAACAAAACTATGGATAAATATTCGCTACTTACAAAATTGGCAATTTTCGATTATTAGCCTGACAATACTATTCATCCAAAACTTCTACTGTTCGACTGTAGAGTTTGGTAGGACACATCTGCCACGTAATTTCCCTAAGAAATAAATAAAATAATTTAATTGCAAGGAAATACTTATAACTGTCGGAACATGTAATAACTAATGGCCAAGTGATTCGCTCGCGTTAACAATAGAGATCAAAGTTTTTAACTACGAAGCTCCATTTCAACACTGACTAAGCTAATTAAAAAATTCTTATACTCCATTATCACACTAAAATTTGCCTCCAAAGCAAAATAATACAGTAAAATTCAGAAAAAAAATTAATTCGCATTAATCATACCTGCATAGTTATATCTTTATTATTCTGATGATAGGGGAGAAATAAATCCATTTGAACTAAAGGAAGACCAAGAATATGCCATTTGCGATTGCCTACAGTAAAATTTCCCGATGCTAGTGTAACCAGGTTTCATTTATAACGGCGCGAATCAAATGACAACTGCAAATAAGATGCGAGACAGTAATAATCTGGAATTCAGCACATCTAGACGAGCGAAAATCCTTTCGCGTTTAAGTCGACAGTAAAAACGGAATTAAAACGTTACATTTTCCTTGAAATACGAAAAGAGCACGTGAATTAAGATATTTCAGGCGAATACGTTATAAAAGGGTAAATGACTACTGACTAAAGTAAAATAAGTTACCTATGTTCCCTCTGAACTCGCATGGTTAAAAAATAAGCATAACTACAAGAAGGTCGATCACGCTCTGTTGAGCTGCCTCATTTACTATTCTCCTCCGCACTTTCCTATTCTCTCATCTTTCGCTATACACTCATTATTCTCTGGACTTGATGGGTAACCGGCATCTCATTTAAAATTCCCGACTTGTTATCCCTTGCTGTCATCCATTTTGGGGGATTTGGGGCTTTTTCCTGAAGGGTTTTAGTTTTTCGTAGTTCAGACTTAGGTTTTTTTAAAACAAACACAATATTTACTTTTTTGTTGATTTTTCCTTTTTGGTATCTCTCAAAAGCTATCTCTTTCCAATATGCGAAGGCGTTACTTCGTGGAATGTCAAAATAATGGAAAAGATATCTTTTCCACTATGTTTTCACACTTTTAAATATTCAATAACAAAGGGTTAGATATAAGGAAGGACTAAGAAGTCAATCTTGCCCTTCATTAAAGACATTTTTATTCAAAAGAGCGTACAAAGACTGAAATAAAACGAGACTGTTGAAAACTATTTTGACTTTTTTATTATTATTCCAACTACATTTAATTTACTCGTAAGCCTCTCTTTACTCATCCAAGTTCTGCAATCACATCGGAAGGAGGGACCAAGAATACTTTAAAAGAAAGCCAATTTGGCTCATTCTGCGATTTTTCGAGAATGATTAACGACTGCATACCACCAACAAATAGTGTAAAATTTGTTTATAAATTTATGTAAACCTGTAACCAGCTGTGTTTATGCACTTAAAATTATTAGGTTTATTCGTTTAATAAATGTAAAATTACGATGATTTTCAATGTACGACACGAAAAGTACTAAATAAAGATAAAAAGTAGAGTGTAATGTATCTGACGCCGGGTCGAGTCAGCAAAGAATTCGGCTCAAATGAACTGCCTACGTCTGTCTCCAACATTCCGTGTTAACCGGTATTTACCGAATTGCAATTTTCGATAAGCGCAATAGCAAAATGAAACCCGATGCTTGACTTCCCGCTGAAGACCAGATTGGCGGAGCTCAATTATGATAAAGTAACAATTACAGGCAGCCAATAGAGAAGAAGAATCTGCCGAATTATAGCGTTATTTGGTAGGCAGTATTTCTTAAAACATGGGCATTTGGGCACAATTAAGTGTTACCATATCGTCGTAATGAGTCAAGTACAAGAAATTACGGAAAATGTTAGGCATTTCGTTTCGTCTACCGAATGACCCACTACTCCCGAATACAGGTGCGTCACTCATTCGCTCGAGACCGCCAGGGTACGTTCCTAGCTTTAAAATAATAGACACGCTTCCGACATTTTTTTTTCTCTACATTTAGCGACTTCTTCCTTCTTTCAGTCACCGTCTGGTTTAGTGTCGCACTCTATGTCCTCTTACGTCAACCTTGTCTCTCTTCACAAGAGTAAATTTATTTAAATTAAAATAGCATTGTATTTGGTTGATTAAGCATTGAATATTTATACTAGAAATTTAATATGTAATTTACGAGCTGATACCTTATTTCTAGAAGGAAATTTAAGTTATGTAATTTCTTAACCAATTAGGCGATATTTTTCCGAGGTTGGTGACTAGCATGTGGTTTAGGCTGAGTATTCGCATCATATTAACAAACATTTAAATACATATTATCGAAAAATATGAAAAATGTATGGGAGGTTAGAAGTTGAATTTGATGACGGAAAAAATTATAATTATCTATTTGTATAAATACAGGAGAGAAAATTTTCCTACACGGAAAAGTTTCACTCATTCATGCAATGGTCGGCACAAGCCGATTATTTTAGTGCATACCCATATGGTCTCGAGCGAATCCGTTTTACCTACACCTACTGGTGTTGTAAGAATAATTAGTCGTAAAGTCCCGACTGATTGGAAAATTGCGAACGTCACTCCAATATTTAAAAGCGGCGCTAAAGAGGATCCAGCGAATTACCGGCCTATCTATCTAACATCATTGAGCGGAAAAATAATGGAGCACATAATTGCTAGTTCTTTGATGGGCTTTCTCGAAACGTCAAATTTCATAGTTAGGAATCAACACGGTTTTCGTAAGACTAGATCTTGTGAGTCACAACTGGCATTATTAGTACACGATATCCTGAAATCTGCCGAAAATAAAAGGCAAGTCGACGCGGTATTTTTAGATTTTCCGAAGGTATTGAATAAGGTCCCTCATCATAAAATATTGTACAAATTAAAAGTTGCAGGAATCAATGCAGAGGTAATAAATTGGATAAAGGACTTTCTCTCCGATAGAGAGCAACGCGTAGTGCTGGACGGTATTAGTTCTAACGTGGTAAAGGTGAACTCGGGCGTCCCACAGGGTAGTGTAATCGGACCGTTACTATTTTTAGTATACATTAACGACATTAGCACTCTTATTGATAGTAAAGTTAGGATATTTGCGGACGATACGGTAATTTACAGGGAAATAGAGTAATGAGGATAGACTAACCCTGTCGAATGATTAAGATAACATTATGAAATGGTGCGATGATTGGCGATTAGAGCTAAATGTAGACAAATGCTCAGTAGTTAACTTCTTCGAAAGAAAATCTATTATTAAAGATTATCCATACAGTCTCCGTGGGATAAACTTATTAACAGTAGAGTCAGTGAAATATCTTGGAGTAACTCTCACGAATAACTCAACATGGGAGTACTTACATCCATAATATATGCGGAAAAGTACTTAAAAAACTCGTCTTCGTAAAGAGGATAGTCTGTCGGAGCGACGAAAAAGTTCTCGAGCGATGTTATCTTGCGTTAGACCTCATCTTTAGTATGCGTGTAATGTATGAGACCCTGCCGATAAGTGTTGTATTGAAGAATTAGAAAAGGTGCAGCGAAAGGCGATACGTTTTGTGAAGAATTGCTACGATAAATCAATCAGCGTCACTCAGATGCTCCAGGACGCAAAATGGGATTCTTTGGAATTTAGAAGATTTCAACAAAGGATCACTTTACTGGATAAATTCATAGAAAGCACGTTCAGAGATGATGTAGCAGATATAATGCGTTCACCATGCTACATAGGCCGTTCCGATAATGCGAAAAATACCAGAGAAATAGATGCCAGAACCGATAGATTCAAGAACTCATTTTTTCCGCTAACGATACGCGAAAATAATCGATTAAGGAAATAAGAATCATGGTGCATGCACCCCCTGCCACACGCCGAAAGGCGGCTTGCAAGGTACAAACATAGACAGTCGTGCGCCCGGATATAGAGCACACGAAAGTGAAGACGTCATAAGATAATACGGACTCGAAGCAAAATCTTAAAGGAGAAGATCCGCCCGGAACGCCAAAAATCTGTCTGCGAGTCTGTCACGAATTACTTTTTCGCCACGGTTTATATCTTTAGGACCAACTAATTACTTACATAAATATTTTCAATTCCCTCTTTATTAGATCTTCCTTATATCAATACCACGCTGATCCTCGATTACCATGTGTATCAAATACTACGCCTAAATAGTTTATAACTGTTTTTAGTAGCAAAGATAGATGCAGAGCGATTGACACGCATTCAATTTCGATAACTGGTTAATTTAACGGCCATAGGAAGAGTCGGTCGTTATTAGTCTTCCCACTTCCTGAGCCTTGTTTTCGTTTGACCGTCAATTGTTTGCCGGTCGACATCCCTTCAGCGCTGTCGACACCAAGTGCCTTGGGATCCCAGCCTTACTGGCCTTGACGATACCATTTTTTCTCCGTTTCACGACTAGCTGATAATAAAAGAGGGCCTTATGTTTTTTGCAATACGACCTCCACTAAACTTGGGAAAGAAGGCGAGTTAGTTTCGTACGCCTTTCAAGTTGAGTGATCATTCTCTGTGATACCAAGTAGTTATGAGCATCAATATTTAAAACAATACAAATTTCATAAATACTTTCCAAAGTATCAAAACTTTCTGCGAGCCAATAGTAAATTAAAATTTATAAGCGTGATATGGAAATGAGAAAAATATAATTTGAAGACAATTTTATTCGGTTGTTCCTGTATTTTTATCAGCATATCTGTATTAATGTCCGTGAGAAAAATGTTAACTTAGTTTACTTTGCGAGTTCCAGTATTCTATAGAGAATATTAGGAACGCAATACGAGTAGTTGGAGAAGAAAGTAACTATGTCTGTATCAAGAAAAGTAACCAAAAATTTACTTAATATTTGCTCTGCATATGCATATTAGAGTGGTCCTTACTTTTCTAAGTCGAGAGTTCTTTCGGAACGCCACCTAAATTTGCTCCATAGGGTCAGAAAATAAATGGCATAAAGTATTATTGCAATCGGATTACGGAAAGACGTGCCGCATCGCACTTAAAAATCATAAATGTCAACTTTTCTGGCCGTTTTCCTAGTTATTAAAGGAGAATACGGAGCGTTCCTATCCCTAAATTCTTTTGATACTTTTACCAATTATTTAATAGATATTTACAGAGTCTTTCCAGAATATTGACAACATCTGCCATGAAGATTCGGCACGGATAATGAGTGTACAAAAGTTGTGGCGTGTCCTCGGCGACTACGTTCGAATCTATAAAAATCGTCGATGACGCGTATCTCCTTCAGCAATGCATTACTATAGTGTATCCCTCATTTACTTGACAGTATTTCGCTTATGGCGAATGCTGTTGCCAATATTACCCATTTCAGCGCCAAATTTGAATGGTTTTGGATTTCAGTTGCAGTGGGGTTTAGAATATGCACGGCGGAAACCTCCTAGAATTATTTTTTTAGAAAAATGAAGGATTTATACACACTGTTTTAAATATTTTGAACAAGCATTCTATGCCCTTTCCTTCCCACTCACTATCTTGTGAAATCATCGTAAATCATACATTTCGCAATTTTGTACGGCGGCATAACTTCCTTAGTTTTCGATGGTGTCACTGATGATTCAACTTTCCTTACGTAATAACTGTCGACCGAGAGCACCCAGAGGATTTCGCGGCCTCTCTGCATACTTGGGAAACACCGAGAGATTTTGGAAATAGTTAAAAACTCCTTATCGCCTTCTCTTTTCTTCGGACTTAGTAGTCACACGAAGTGAAAAACAAATCACTCCGGAATATTCCTCTTTGTCTGACCTAAGTACGATTGGTTGCAATGTTAAGTTGTTGAGCTTGAGGTTGAGCACCGATAACAGAAATTATAAATACGTTGTCTTGCCCTTCGCTCCAACCATCACAAACAACCTTAAAAATATTTTTTCAAAGTTTGATTTAAAGGTAGCATACTCATACTCCAACAAATTATCAAATCTCCTTCATAACCCAAAGGATAAAATTCCCTCTTTAAATAAATCGGGAATTTATCAAGTCACTTGCAACATTGCAACCAATCTCACTTAGGTCAGACAAAGAGAAAAATATAGACGAGATTCAAGGAACATTTGGCCCACTTCAAAAACGGTAGACACAATTTACCCAGCATAGCCACACACATTTCAGAAAGAGACCACCCTATAGACATAACAGATTTAAAGCTAATAAAATCAATCAACGACTATAGAAAATTGAACGCCTACGAAAGCGTTTATATTTTCAAAAACAGATAAATGGTACTCAACAGTGACAAAGGTCCTATTCCAAATTCCCCATTGTACCAGCTACTTACTGACAAACACCCCCCTCCATCATCCTAGCCCCCCTCACATCACAGGCCATTCATCACATATATACACCATCTTTTCTTCAACTTCTTTAGGTGAAAACTCTTGGTTCACCTCTGAGGATGGCAGCTTAGCTGCCGAAATACGTATTAGGTTTTTACACTGGGTCGGAGTTCTTGCTCCACTGGTTTTTACGGCTTTTAGGAGTTTTTAACGTGTCCTTAGTACACATTTTACACCGTTGTGGTTGGGGTGTG
>KZ308881.1:575740-608161 GCA_000376725.2 Ladona fulva
GACTAAATCTCCTTGATAAATTTAGAGAAAGCACGTTCGTAGATGATGTAGCTGACATAATGCGCCCCCCATGTTACATAGGCCGTTCAGACACTGCGAGAAAGATCAGAGAAATAGATGCTAAAACGAATCGATACAAGAATTCATTTTTTCCGCGAACGATACGCGAAAGTAATAGATTAGCGAAGTAAATTCATGGTGCTTGGACCCCCTGCCACACGCCGAAAGGCGGCTTGCAGGGTACTAATGTAGATGTAGATGTTTTACGGCTTTTAGGAGTTCTTAACGTGTCCTTAGTACACATTTTACACCGTTGTGGTTGGGGTGTGGTGCTGTTGCTACTTACACAGGCCGTAGCTTGATCTCCATTATATTCTTCAGATGTTTTATGACAACCTACCGTAGCAGTTGCACCCTGAGCGCAGCTTGTTTGTTCAGCGTAATTAGGGAGGCACGCGCCATTCTTTCAGTAGCAGGAATTTTGTTTCAGCCGTAAAAAGAAAGTTAGTATTACCGTTTTTCGGTATGGTTTATTTTAAGTAGAGACATTCGCAAAAGACAAACTCTAATTTTGCTGAAATTTCATGAATAAAAATGAGTTTCTTCTGGCGGAGGACTTCTGTTAAGTTTGAATGACAAAAATATTGATATATTATTATAAAAATAGAACATTTCATTACCCTATTTTAATAATGCAGGCAAGCATTTGTGTAGCAGATAGCTCGGGATTGAGAGGTGCGTTCAACATGTACCACTCTTCAGTATTTCATGATATTCCCACTTTCATCTCACATATCAAATATTCGAATTTTATAGGAAAGTCATCGATCTCACTTCAGTAAGAAATATTACGGTGTATCTAAAGTTCCGGTATAGTTGAAATAAAGCTGTCAAACGCTGTATTGAGCAATTAATTGAAAACACACACAAATTCTGAAAGAATGATTAGGATATTGATGCATACATTTCTTATGATAAATTCAATCTGTATTAAAAATTGGAAGAATCAGATCTTCGTCCTTCTCTGTTCAAAAGTTATAACCCTTTAAAAGCATCCACGTTCGCCAAGTTTGGTTCGCACAACAGCGTGATCAAGATTGAATCGGAAAAGTCTTTCCTTGGGAATCTTTAGAAAATAGAAGGCTTAGACAAAGACTAAATCTCCTTGATAGATTTAGAGAAAGCACGTTCGTAGATGATGTAGCTGACATAATGCGCCCCCCATGTTACATAGGCCGTTCAGACACTGCGTGAAAGATCAGAGAAATAGATGCTAAAACGAATCGATACAAGAATTCATTTTTTCCGCGAACGATACGCGAAAGTAATAGATTAGCGAAGTAAATTCAGTAAATTNTTGATGCATTATAAATAATTTTAGTCAAAAATATGTTTCGCTTGATTTGGCAACATAGAGCATTGATCCTCACGGGGGAATACACGAGAAATGAAGCTCCGTAAGAAAGCATAGGGTCAACTAAATGTGGAATTAACTTTAGCTCTTAAATTTGTTTCTATTATATAAAACTGAAATGATAGCTTATGGGGTTCTAATGACAACTTCCTAGAGTAGCAGGAAAGAAATTGAAGGACCCACATCAATACAAGAAAATGCATCCTGCATCCCTCACAGCCCGAAAATGAATAGAGTCCTTCGAGCTATTATTTCGACAAAACTCTTTGCAGTCTTTTACAAAATCAAGTAAGTGTCAGGAAAGCTGTTCATATTTTGACAGCAGTAGTCGAACCTTCTAATTAATTAAAAATAAATTAGTTATTTATCGCTCACGTATTCGTCGCTGCCGTGTGCGGCTGAACTGAATTTCATCTTCGAGTTCCTTGCATATCGTCCGGGAGTGGGAGAGATCATTGCAGTACAGCGGGTGCTGGGGGAGTGGTGCCTTACCGATAAATTTGAAGCATTCTGCTCAACTTTAACGAACACATGGATACAGAATGGAGCTTCTGTTAGCTTAACAACATGAGAAGGACATCCTTCTTTTACCGTTAATGCAACACAATCATTACCACCTATAATCATTTTAAGAAGTGTCTTCGATAAAAATTTGGAAAATCCTCGAGCCCAAATGTTCTTCTCTTCAAAGGTTTCACAAGGCACGGCCTCAAATTAACAGGGAGAATTTAAAACCTCAAATGAAGGAGTGGCGTGCTCGAGGATAATTCAGGAGCATAGTGTTTATATGAATGGAATAATACTATATATCAATATCAATGGCCTTGTTTTCATTCTCCAGAACTTCTATAAACTAAAAAAAAATTACCAGCCAACTCAATATTGATGAAAATTAAATTTTACGAGATATTTTACGAAGGGCGAGATTGACTTCCAAGTCCCTTCTTACATCTAGGCCTTTAATTTTATGGAATGAGATAACCATATCGTATTTCACATTTTCGAAGAAAACAAAGCTTATTTTACTTTACATATTTCGGAGAAAGAAAGCGTTAAAGTCAAAGGCAATGACTAAATCATTCTTTCAACACAAAACGATTCGTATCAGCCGCATTTCAAATCTCCCGCCAATTGCGTACACGACGTAGGGCTGTGTGTGCACATGATAATGTTACGTCATCCGTAAGGCATTTCGTATCAGCGTATTCTATCAAAGGACTTCTTTCTATACGTCAGAATATCCAGATTGCGCTCTTAAATCAACAAATGGATACATACGGGGTCATTAAGAAATAATTATCCTTGTGAGGACATTGAAGGGTCATGATACTCCTGCGTCAATAATGCAAAAATAAAGAAGCACCGCGAGAACAAAGGAGTGATTCTAAGTAGCACATCCCACGAGGATAAATAACGACGAATGATGCATAAAGATGCTCTTAATAAGGAGCGAAATTAGCTTCCTTGAGTACTATCCACTCAAGCAAATACAGCCGGACTTATTATCATTTTCCGTGTCCTTAAATCTATGCGAATGTAACCAAGGTGTTAAACACTGTAAGCCAAATAAATTCCGTTTCAGTAAATTTAACAAAGTAAAATTTGTAACTGTGATAAATGGAAATAAACCTCAGAAATCTAAATTTATTACGTCACTCCTGTATTTATATCTGCGTTCTAATCGCACAAAATTTATGCTTGATGAGTCGTACTTCTATTAATGGAAAAAAAGTTTATATTTTTCATAAATTTCAATACTCTTAGCAATTATAAGCAGTAATATATGTGACTTGACCGCATTCGTGGAATTACAATAACGTAAAGAAACATTCACGACTAACAATTTACAGAAACTGCTAAGTAAATCTTTATGTTAATTTGACCACTGAAAGCAAGAGTGAATCTGCAGCCATACAATAGCTCGACTAATTCTGATTTTTCTGCCAAAAACTTATATATTTCACGACGATAATGATGGAAATATTAAGGCAATTACATGGATTGGAATTTCTCTGAAACTGCGAACCTTACGCGGAAATCGGATTTCCAAACTTAACTTCTGGATTTCATTCTCTGCAAAAAAATTAATAAAAAGCCGAAATTTTACAAAAAGTTACAGTTATCTGAAAAATGAGGATGACTTATTGGCGTAAAATACGACAGACAAGATAATTACTAGACAGTAATAAAAATATTACAATCCGCGCAATGAAAAACCACAACGAATTGGCGCATTGCTTGAAATCATGCAGATATCGCAAAAATTGGGAGGCGCGATTTAATATTATGTAGAACGAGAAATGGAAAAATCTTAAATCCATCACGTACTACCGATACATTATTTCAGGGACGCGAATAAAAACTGCTAGATTCCCGCATTTAAGCGATTGACTGCGATTTGCATAACAACAGCAAACAAGAGAAAATAAATTTGGGGAAATAAGCTGAGTTCGGACACGCTAATTATAAACAAATTATATAAGTAAGAAAATAGTATTGTAAACAAAGAGAAGTGAGGAATGTCGGCTAAAGGTGAGTATGAGTTCAATAGGGCAGCGCATCGACTGCTCGCCCGCCTCATTCCCACCCTCACTTCGAAAAGCAATGTACAAACCTCCACCAGACACCGATATTTTATGCGAAATATTGAAACCTATATGGTGCACCGGTTAAATAAATAGAACATTAGAATAGTTTGGAAATGTTCGTATCCATTATTAGCGCCTTCAATCTCAACACGGAGACTAGCAGGGTTGCAAAGATAAGTAACATATTCGTCGAAATCTCTAAACAAACGGGGAAATCACACAATATCGACCAGAATTCTCTTTCGAATGAGACTTATCGTCTGATTCATCGCGGATTATTTTTTTAAAAATGCTGAAAACAAATTTTAAAAGCAATTATATCTCAAACATATTCAGGTCTTGAATTGAAACCTAACCCAAATATTCCATTGCATTACTCGCTGTAATACACGGAATCAGTTCACGAAGTCATTTGATGGCTTCTCCAAGATAAGAATTAGAATAGTAGGTTCCCCCTTCCACACGCCGAAAGGCGGCTTGCAGGGTATTTATGTAGATGCAAGATGAACCATTTACAAAAAAAATTAACCAACAGACGCTGAGCTTAATGAGACTGAAAAGGGTTAATGCCGAAAAATAAATTCGAAACTTGGTCAGTTGAATGTATTTCCTAGATTAAACGGATAAATACAGAATTAATTCAAAAAGTTGGTCAGCAAGAACTTTGATACTTCGAAAGATTGCCTCATTTTCATTCGCTCCGCTGCTTTCGAAATCAGAAAATGTTGAGATCTTTCGGATAAGAGTAACAATATCAACTGAATATTCATCTTTACTCAGAAATGGTCGCTTCTCGTGTTGACCCTTTTTTTGCTGCTTCCCTGAAAACTCCGGCTGTCAATACATTTTCACACAACCCCATCAATCAAAAATTATCTCGAATATCACCCTTAAACTTTGAGTTGAATCAAGTGAGGTAAAACATTAAAGGCTCTTAAACTATAAGCACTAGTAGTGAACCACTTCCGACTTGCTTAGTGGTCGAGTCGGCCCGGCGCATATTACGACTAACGGCCTGACCTGCTGAGCCTTATAAAATACGGCGCGTTTAAACTGAGATGCCGTTTAGTTTCCCGTCCCTGACATACAGGCAACACCTGTCCCACTGGATGGGGAAACTTTTCCCATTATTTCCAAGGAATACCCGTCGGCCGCCATCCAAGCAATATTCTTACGGCAGCGACACGGTATTCCTTCATCGATTCATTGCTCGCGCTCTTACCACTTATCTGATTAGCTTGGAGATTTCTAGAAATTATCGAAATCCCTCACTTTCCTATTATTATTTGGGGAAACTGGATTAACGTCGACCTTAATACGCTCGTAGAAGCACGCTACGGGATAGGGGCACAAAACATTCTCGAAGCATGGGAAATGAGAGAATTAATCCATGTTTACCAAACAAGTCTACATTGCGCTGCGACGCGACGAAAACGAAACTTTGAATTCCACCAAAGTTTAGTAAAGGGTTGAAGAATATGGAACGAATTGGTGGAAATCGAGCGTCTTATAATTGCAACACTCCGCTGAGCATAGAGCAGTTTTTCAAGCAACGGAATGCGTTATCTTGACTCGTTTAAACCGGATGCAAAAATGCTGCGAGATTCCTCAAAACCAACGCTTCTCGAAAGAATAATACATACTGTGTAGTAATCCAAACCAGTTCTTTAAAACGGCAAAGGTCGCGTAGTGATTTATAATAGAATCGTACCCCAAATAAGTTTGCACTGCCATGGAAGTCTTTTCTAGCTCTAAAATGTACCTTAAATCTGTCACTTGAGAAATGAAACGATGGTGACCGGAAAAACGTTCATTGAATTCCGTTCTTATATCTCTTACAAAATCCAAGCAACGAAATTCCATACTCAATTCTAGTGACAAAATCTACGCTCTACCTTAGAAGCGAATTTATGAGGCCAAGTGATTGCTTAATGCAACTATGCCCTCGCACGCTTTTGGAGAGGAAAGGATCCCACCATTCTATCGAACAAAAAGCCACATGGTCGGCAAGCTTAAAAGATCCCGAAAAGCTGCTTCTTAGAGCAGCTGTGCAAAGGACGATGAGAAATGGAAGCGATATAAAAGGACGACTCCCGCCAAAGATTCGCTCCAACTCACTGAAAAATACCGAACCGAAATCTTAGTATCCAAGGTATCACCTAACACATCACTAAGTTTCATTCATAACTGGGAAGTTATCGAGGTAATGAGAAACTGGAAGCCGTGTGACAGTTTAGTGTGAACTATCCTACAAAATTATTTATTTCGCGAAGAAATGCAATTTTAGGCGTATAACGCACGGCGGTTTTTAATGAAACCATGATATCTGTTCCATGGGTTGCACAGCGTGTCTTAAAAACTTATTCTATTTATTGAAGAGTTTAAAAAACGGTAAATTCAAAAGCGTCATTTTGGACTTGGATCACACGTAAAAACAACAAATACAGATTGATTGATTGATCGATCGCGTCATACTGGAATTAGGCCTCCCCAAATGAAATTAATAAATAATAAAACATTCAAGAAAATAAGTTATTTTTATCAAATTTGACAAAGCAAACTTATGTTGTATGCTAATAAAACTCGCATACCATTCTCAACGTCCAGGGTATTCATTAAAAGAACTGGGTTGTTTACCACATCTGGCAAAATGAAAACAAATGAGAATCATACTGTTATTATAACAGATACCTTTCCCGTCCACAAAAAAGACGAAAATTTATCATTTAGCAAAATTATTGCTGTATTTCTCCCCCCGAGACGTTCTCGCAGCTTGATTATAGGAATGAATATATTCAGCTGACAAAGAATTGCCTACATTTGATTAACCAACTCAAAGGGAAACCTAGAAACGGTTACGCAAAATAGGCTGTTCTCTTTGACACTTCCCGTAGCGAGCTTCTACTTCAAATTCCACAAATATAATGAATAAACCAGAGGGGAATACTACGTATAAATTGAAGGGAGCTTTCAAAAATGAAGGTTAAATTTTTGTATGAAAGAATAAAATATAAAACCAAATGTTTTACCCAAAACTAGTGAACGATACGAGCAGATACGGTCACATAATCGTGAACGGCCATTGTCACTCGTACGTGACGTTACATCCTATAACGGAATTATATATATTTCTTCCGTTCATTCTGGCACCGCTATCACCGCACCCAGAAAATTTACGTTTAAATTAATTCACCGCCGGTGAAATTATTATTAGAAAAGCTGAAACCGCTTCCTCGCCTTCCTTAAGTGCGTAAAAAGCCAACCCCAGCAGTTTAGAAAATGCATTTAAGCATGACGAAAAATCAATAGTGTGATATTTGTATGTACTACATCCATACCTTGTGACATGATGAATCGGGAGAAACGAATCCGCTGCGTGGGTCATCATCGTCGTCATCGTCGTCGTCCTCGTGGCTGGGAGCTGAGCGGGCCGCCGCGGCAGCTGCGGCCGCTACGGCCACGGACACGCTCGGGGCCCTGCCCGTCAGACGGAAGAGGCGACCTTCTTGCACCACCAGACCCCTAGCAACCGCACGCTTCACAGAAAGGCGCAGCAGGGAAGACAAATCCACATCCTCACTCTGCTCCACGGCATGCGATTGCCTTATGTATCTCTCGATGCCTTTAAGTGTAGAACCACCCCTTTCGCCTAATTCACGCAAGGCTTTCACTATCACTTTGGACAAGTCAGTTCCTTTTGTTATCTTCAATTGCCTGCTGTTTACACCAGGATCTTTGTAAGAACATTGTCCTTTATTGATCACTCGCAAGACTGCACCCTCTTTCACAGCCAATTCTAATTGCTCGACAATGCATTCGTCGCGAAACTTGTGGTGCTGCCGTATGGCGTGAGAAATCCGTTCGACAGATGGTCTTTGTTTTTGATGCCGAATCTTCTGTATGGCATCAAGTATCCATTTTAGCCAAGTACTATGGCTAACGTGGCCCATAGGGGCTTCGTGGCTGTCCCTCATTATGTCTCCGTTCTTTTTAACGGAAAGACAAGCGAGATTTTGCAGCGGCACTATGGCCAAGCCGGTCGCTCCCGTCTTGCCGGCGAGCAAGGTCGGTGGCGCGAATGCCCCTACCCCGCCAGCTTTCCCTTCATTCCTCCATCAAAATAAATGACTCCAGTCGCTGCACTAATAAGACACTGGAATGAGACCACGGCAGCTCTAACGTAACGCTCGATTTACACATTTAAAGAATTTCCAAAGTACCGTAATGAGGGAACGGTAGCGGTTTCAAACAGCCCCTGAAAACTGATGGAAAAATCAAGTTAAGGGAGCGAAAACAATCTTAGAATTCTATACGTACATCATTAAAACTCTAGATAACATGTTATTTAAAAAATCTACAAAGAAGTTATTTACAATAAAGATGGAGCGTCTTTGATTGATTTGCTAAATTACGGAACATAACCATCGTCTCGATAAGCAACTGCAAACAAAAAGGAAACCATGTGTTGTGCCAACAAGCAACTGGAATATGCCGTTGCATAACGAAATAAACAGAATTTGAATGTTCGGAGAAAACATCTTAAGCGTAGTGGTCGGCGGGGTAATATGAGATTTCCGTAAAAACGCAACAAATGAACGGGTAATGTTACGCGTACAATGAAAAACGTACGCCTTAAAGTTACGGCGCCCGCTACCTACCATAATGGATCACGAATTTAAACAACCGAGTGATAGTGAGAAATGTGATCATTTTCGTACAAATCTTTATATTCAGTCCATTAAACAATCAATCTTGGTTTGAGGCTATTTGCAATGACAAATTAATGCCTTACGTTCTATTTGTCCGCCATCTTGGGCGGTGGACTCTGAGATATCATTTTTTTTTAAATAAGATGATTTATCGCGCATTTTTAATTTAACAGCAATGAGAAACACACTAAAATATTAACAGGAATACACCTGAGAAGACTGAATTGTAGAAGAACGCTGACAAAAAAGGGAAAATACAAAATAACGGAGAGCACTTACGTTACGGTTTCGTTTATAAAATAATACACATTATTCCCTTTTAGGGCAAATCTATTAATCAAAGAATTTATTATAATCACTGACTGAGCACTCACTTATCCGAATCAGCACAAAAAGAAACACATAATTAGTCGTACACGAGACACTTGACTTAACGTTCCAACGTCCGAACACATACAAGCTCGACGCCTACCCGCGACGAGGGAACGGGCTCAAGCTAAAATGGCCACGCGATTCGAGCGCCCTTTCATGAGTCATTAGTAATGAATTCTTTAGGCTTGACCTCTTCGTTAAACACATGGCTTTCACGATTTCAGTCAGAAATAACGGCAAATATGAGTTCTGAGAATTCTTTATATTTACCCGTCATGCTTGTCCTAGATTATTCCAAGTCCCCATTCATACAACACAAGCAGCTTTCATCTTCGGAGCGACGTTTACCTCAGATTCACCATTTCTTTTTTTTTCAACCGATGATTACCCAAATACGTTTGATTATAAATATAAATTAATTTAAAAATCAACCCAAGAACTCGTGTTGAAATATATCGACCCTAATAATCAACTGTTATGTTTTTTCAAAGAAATATCTTACGGCGACGTGACTGCCATCTCTTGACATCATACGAACTTCTACAGAAGAAGCCTTGGATCGCCTTGGATGACCGTCAAAAGATGCGGGAAGCGATAATTACTGAGAGTAGCTTCTCGGTGTAATAATAAGGAAATACAATTACGTAGGACTAAGAGGAAATTTACATTCGGCAAACATATCAGGTATTTATCTACTTTTATGTTACAATAAACATTTCATGCGATGTCGCAATTCCACTCAATTCGTCACGGAAAAAATTCTACTTTAACTATTTAAACACGATCTTATTTACTTTTTAACAATATTCAGTGAAATTCGGTTATAATCATTGATCAAATTTAAATACTTTGAAAGCCATAGTAGTCCAATTATAAAAGCGAAACTTTTATTTCTTGGTGAAATGGTGAGAGTGGGTAAGTATAAAAAATTCTCAAGAACTCGACTTTAGATCTTTGACTCCTTAATTTCTGTATACATCAATATCAGATATGCATTTTTGTATCGATGATCAATTAAAGGTTACAATGGACCACAGTCATCGTCAGGTTAAGCTTCTGATTTCATACGAGATATATTATTGAATAAATTAGCTGTTAACTACATATCTGCTAAAAATAATACTACTCATAGTTCCATGGCTATCAATTTTGAATGCCATTATACAATACCTAAAACTCAATAGAAGGGAAAGTAAAGGTATTTATTTTGTGAAAGCAATATACACGAACAATGAATATGGTCATATACCATTTTCTACCAAGAAAGTTGAATGTTGTATTTAGCAGAAATTATATTGACAAATGTAACCATTAATGTGTTGTTCTCGATAGTGGTTACACAAGTCTGAAATGGTTCCTGTTAGTATTGTTAATAACTGCTGCAGAAATTAAAATAGAAAAAAATATATCAATTAATCTTTGTGAGAATTTATCAAACACATTAATTATAATGGAAGATTTTAATGATGAATGAGTTTTATGTGCATACTAAGGTGTATGTTCACATGGCAGATCTCCGCACTTCCCTTTTATTTGAAATGCCCTTCTTTTTTCTGATCTTTCTTCTCTCCTATTTTTATTCCTCCATTCACCATTCACTTTAACACTGTGTATACTATCTAATACCTTTTCCTTTTTATGTTCTTCAATTCTTATTCTAGTTTTATATTCAAACTGTATTAATAATCCTATTTTATGTAGCTCCATTGGCTGTTATGACCTATCACATTTTCTGTTTTCTAATAAAAATATTTTCCTACATCTGTTCTTTTTGGGTTTACAATCATAGTTTCCTGTAGCTCTAATTCTTATTTTAATTTCCTGTTTTATAAGATCTACCATTTGATTCAACCATTATTGATTTTGCCCAAGCATGATCCATGCCATAACAGACTCCTGCATCCCACCCAACTACCTCCATGCAATCAACCATTGCCCATTAATTTATCAAAGTATTTACTTTCCCTGAAAAATGCCACTAACTCTTTTCAAGAAAAAAGTGAAATTTCCTTTATCTAATTAATGTTCTTAAAAATTATTTTCTTCTTATCTCAACTTATCTTTCATGCATATCTCTTGTAGGCTTGGACCCCTTCCCTCTTTAAACCCCATTATGTTCTTCTAACCCATAATAATAATAGTTATTATTCATTAAATGGTATACTATACTAGGTCTTGTCACAATAAATATACACAGAAGGGACTAATACACAACTACAACTAATACTACAACACTAATTACTTAAGATTCTAGTAAAAAAATTGATACATTGAGTGCAAGGGTTCAGAGGTTAACCAGTTAAATATTACATAATTGAATTTTAAATTTGTAGCATGTATTGCTCCAGCTGGTAATACACAGAAGAATTTTAGTTGTAGTGAGTCTACAACTGTTTTTGTTTATTTCGTTACCGTTTTTTGTACATCAAATCTCATTTTAAAATAATGTAGCTTTTCAATGGAGGAATAAAATCAGTGGAAAAACTTTTCAGAGGAAACTATTTCACACTTTAATATCTTAGCAAAATCACAACATAATAACAGATCCACTCTGTGGATTTTATGATGTAGCTTTTCTTCTGCATACCAAAGATTTAAATATAACAATAATAAATCGTCTTTATTTGGGCAAGATTGAGACTAAAAGTCTCCTCTTCCAGCTAACTCATCATCACATTTGATACAGTTGTTTATTTAAGAATGTTTAAATAGAAATTAGAAAACAAAAATGATAAGAAATGTGGATATTAAAAAAACCTAAGAGATTCTTAGGGAAAAAATTATCCACTGCAGGAAAACACTCTTAGAAAGCATATTGGCTATGGACTTATTATTTTTATTCTAACAAAGTGATCTTTACAGCGTTTTCATGGTGGATAATTAGTTATAATTCTAATCGCTCTCATTTGTAAAACTAGAATTGTTTGATTTCCTGATGCATTTCCCTACATTCTAAAGCCATAGCTTAAATTTGATTGGAAAAAGGCAAATTATGCACTTCTAACAGTTTCTTGAGGAATTATATTTCTTAGTTTTTGAATTAGAAACAGGGTTTTGGACACTTTCTTTGCTATAGAGTTTATATGTACAGTCCCCCGCTAAAAAAAGTTAATACCCTCTCGTATTTTCGAAGTTTTCAGTTCAGCGGAAAGACTAAGATTAAGGATACAAAAATCGAGAAAAGGGTTCGGCGGTAGATGTGGCAACGCCGCAACGCCTCCAGAGGCTAGTACCGTTAGCTTCCCTGAACACGAGGACCCGATCCTTTCCTGCTCCCATAAGCTCAACCTTCCTTTCGATGTTATTCTTAAAATTTAGCAGGGGTTTCGTTTCTTAACTCTCCATACCTGTCACCCTTAGACTAAAAGTCGTGGAATACGTCTATTTACCGCCAGCTTCAACATTGTAAAACTTCGATCCGCTTAGTTTCTTCCTAAGCTCTAAGATAATCTGATCTGATAAATGAGCGTTTTTCATTTACGGTTTAATATTCAATATCAGTAAATAGCGTAAGATAGTGATGGCGCCCTTTACATCGACAGGTTTCGTTTCTATGTTATTAGGAACCTTCCATAAATTATTAATTAATTGATTGTATTGAAAGTAATGATACCGAAGGTTTACTTTTTACGTTTCCTGAATTTTATTAGTCTGTAATACATATCATTATCCGGTGCTGATAGCGTTTTTAGTAATAGTCAGTACCAGGAAAAATTTCAGGAGTTTCGTCTTGATTTCATTTCCTATAACAAATTTTAAATCAACCTATGAATTCCAAAAATAATTTTTAATGGTATATATTTACGAGAGATAATATTAAAATTTAACTTGATTAATCATAATAATAAATAGTTTGCATACATGTAATTGTTTTGAAAGGCCGTAAGAGCAGCAAAGAACTGATGACTCAACAGTAGATACTTATGATGTATTGATGTATAAAATTTGTCGTTGCATAGGCCAGTTTTTACATAACATCAACAAAATTGAAGCAAAGAAGATACATAAGAAACGAACAGTTGTGAATGATTATATAATATTTGCTTGAAATATATCTCGGTTAAATAATAATTAATGGAGCCTGTCCTACTGCCTTCAGTACCTGTCTCACAACCTTCACCCAGAGGAGTAATAAGACACCGTAAATTCAACATTTTTTAATTAAAAACTATAGAATTTTAGGTAAAATAAAACTATTTGATTATTTTTATTGCTATTTATTAATTCTTAAGGAAATAATATGGACACTTAATGTGTACACTTGTGGAAAATAGGAACGCAATACTAGGTGTCACATGGCGTGGCAGAAAGGCGAAGCTCTTGGGCTGAGAAAGAGCTAGAGATCTTTTAAAACCATGTTAAAAAACGATGACTGGGAAGTTCGCAAGGGGTGGGGAGAAGGCGAAGTGAAGTTTTAGGTAGGTTCTTGTAAAGATGAAGCTCGGTCGGTACCTCTTCAAGTCTAAGAACGTATTAGAAGAGAGACCGCGCAAGACAAATTCTTAAGAGTGCACGTCTATCGGAATTATTGGCGAAAACAATATGCAATCGGATACTATGAAAGTAAAAAGTATGTCCTGGAATTCCCCTTTCGTCAAAAACTCAAATTGCAAACACATTGAATAAACAAGTGGCAGAGAAGATTTTGGTCGACTATTTAGCGATCGTTGTATGAGAATCACTGCAGTTAAGGGGAAGAATGTTTGCCTCAAAAACGTTTGTCTGCTAAATTAATAATGCGAACGGAAAGAAAATGATTTGAAGCAGAATTTGATGTAAACATTTCTTGTTTCCTCAATTACAGAAGTAAAGGCACCCGCTCAAATAA
Source organism: Ladona fulva (assembly GCA_000376725.2). Classification (NCBI taxonomy): domain Eukaryota; kingdom Metazoa; phylum Arthropoda; class Insecta; order Odonata; family Libellulidae; genus Ladona; species Ladona fulva. The sequence continues at coordinate 589,652 of KZ308881.1, forward strand.
AACCGGAATAAAATCAAGATTTTCTCTAAATTGTGGTATTTTTGTTTTTTCTGCGGTTATGTTATAAGGTAACCTAAAATCAATCACAATGTTATTTCCGGCATTACTTTCACTTAATACTGAGAAAAATTGAAACGATTTTCACTAAATTTATATTTTTATGCTAATGTTGCAACACAGCTAAGTTCTACCACGCTCTTGATGAGTGGAGGGGGTATTTCGTCCTGTGCTATTGGGTCCCTATACGAAGAGATAACATCTTCTCTCTTTAAACTACAAACAGTAATGGAATTGAAGACGAAATATTGTGTATGAAACTTAAAGAATGGCACTTCGGGAGGGATCGCTTTTACGATTTTCTGGGTTTCAGCGATGAGTAACTTACATTATGGTAGTCGATTTCGTCATGCAACAATCAAATTTTCTTCATACAAAACACAAATATTTGATACGTTAATTGTTATTTTTTCAATTTCTAACGAAAATATCGCAGTTCGTGATATTGGCCGGAATTTCTGTAGATACATTTATCTCCCAAAGACGGGAGGCAAACCCCTGCAAAAACCTCCCGTGGACATTACAGATCTTAACAATATTTATATAATTATAGAGTTATACAACATCTGTATAGAACACAGATACAATGAAATATAAATAAATCATACGTAATATTTCGTACAGTAACATAGGAAAACATATAAAATATATAGAATCATATACATGAATTTATAAATTAATATAATAAATACAATCATAATTTTATTACATATTTAGCTTCGTTTTGAAATTTTTAGCATTCTTCGGCATCGGAATGAAAAGTTCTCCAGGTAAAACATTCCATTCCCTTATACCTCTATTGATAAAGGAATACTACGGCACCTCGGTTTTCTGTTCCCGTTCCTTTACTTTTAACCTGTGATCTCTGCGTCCAATATAATTAGGACTATGAAACCTCTCGTAGTTCGCCTCAGCCATCTTTACAGTTTCACGCGTTAAATCTGTGGTGCGTAAGAGTAGTTATTGTACTTCAATTAGAAGATCCAGAAAACGCATATCATGCGAATGATTGCCAACTTTGTGTCACTCGGTTGTATAGAACAGCAGTCATTTTTGTGCCGTATTGCTCTAGTAAAATTTCAGGTAGCCCATCACCCGCAGAGAAAGAACGTTGGAGTGGTCCCCAGGCTAATCGTATCCGGTTAAACGGGATGACAATGTATTGAGGGGACCCAAATAAGGGTAGGGTAGTGAGCAGGTAGTCGATATATTCCCCGAAGAACTTTTGAATCTTTGAAGGATTTTCGCTGAATATATTTAGCGAATATGAAATATATTCGCTGAATACATTTAATACCCCGCAATCCGCCAGTGGCGAATGGAAGGGGGAATTATATATTCTGGGTCACTCGGTAACATTTAAAACATGCATAATTAAACTAAATACAACATTGTTCATTAAATTGATACTGCTCGTTAGATGATTTTAACAAAATAATTTTAAAATATAACATTTCATCCTGTGATCTTAACGGAAATGTGTACCATCCTTCGTAAAGAAATTTTTGATTACTATTGGAAGTGTGTGAATGAGATTCATTGGAAATCCGGCCATCGCGCACCGGCCTAAAAGGGTTTTTCAGGTGGACGAAACAAAGATTATATACACTGGAATGTAAGCTGCTCATATGTTAAACAAAGAAACGATATTCGCGAAAGAGCGCCAACTTACAATGAATAATACAAAAGTGTTACATTGTCAGAAAGACTTCGACGGTGATCAGAAGATAAAACCCGCAAGACAAAGCGCAACATCGTTGACAATTAGTATTGTATGGCTAATCCTGACGTCAGAAATAATGCTCACCCTCGGCTCAAAAGACGAAGGTCGATTTTTAGACTAAATTCTCGCGGGAAAAAAGTGCGTCTTTTGGGTTGGGAAATACGGTAATTTATAAAATGCCTTTCTAACGTTGATATAGTAACAAAATACTTAAGAGTTGGCAGCAGTTGCAAGCGGAAGGGTGCAGAGAAACATAGGAGGATAGGTATCTAGGTCATTTTCTGCTAGGCAAAAGTTATAAAGAATAATTTCAAACACTTCCTTTCATTTGCTGTATTGATGAGAATAACGGGTGCAAAAGAAGATTGGTTGGAGCGAAAGTGATGATAGTTAGATAGATAGCAAATGATAGTTTCCATCTTATTAAGTCGATTTTAATGCTTCATCTCAGATGAAATGGCTAAATCTCGCATACCGTTTACTGTTCGTACCCAGCGAGCCACCATAAGGCGTATGGTAGGTGGAATGTGCCTTTTTAACAACGCCTGCAATGTTTACTTAAGTAAAAGTTGCAGGCGTTTATTTCTTGGGAAGTATAAGCTTATTGGTATATAAAGACAAATTTACAGAAACTGATAACCCACATAATACATTTTAGCGTAGAAGGTAAAAAATGTTTTGCTTAACTAGATATATAGTGATTACTTTATGAAAATGTATCATCTTTCGTAGTGGCCAGTGTTACATACTGCCAAGGAGTTTGGCCCGGACATCACTGGACACGTCACTGCAGTCTTTCGGAAAATATCTTCGTCAAATTCTACGATTTGGCCCGTAATTAATCATCTGAGTAGTGAGCATTTCCGCCATTTTCCCGTAAGTAATATCTGAAGAACAGCATGAAAGTCGTTAAACTTAATAAAATATATTTAGAAAATAGTTGCTTCATATGTGTTTAAACAGTTCAATAAAACCTTAGTTGGCGGAGAGTATGAACGTTTTAAGGTACAGAATCAGAAATTCTTATGAATGAATATTATTCACTTTTGAAATCGTGTTAATAACAGAAAAATTAATTTCAAAAGGATAGGGAAGTTAAGGGTCAGTGCTAAAATGATGTGGCTCTTACGGAGAATATGTGAACAATTATCACGTATGGTATGAAGCTCAGCTTACTGGCATAGAGAGGTTCAGAAATCCCAAAAATGCTATGACATCATTTAAGCATGGCCCCTTAGCAGAGAGCATGTTCACTCTTTGTAAAACCGGTTCTGGGTTCGATATCCGGAACTGGCCATGAATGAGCCCAAGAAGACATGACCCCCCCCCCCCCAAAAAAAAATTGGGAAAGAACCTGAAGTAATTGGAAGCGGATCCATTGCTGTCTATAAAAGCGACTGCAAGGTAGCCAATACGTTGACCACATATGCCACTAGGTTAAAATATGTATTTACTTTTTTAAATTTCAGTGAAGTTTAGAGGAACTGAGGCTAACGAAATCTTTTGGATTAGCTACTCTTCGACCTTCACTTTACGACCCTAACATGGAAGTTAATATCTTAGGAATTCATCGACTGTTTGAAAGTAATTCTCCGAACTTCCTACAGTATTCTTCCGGAAAATTGCTAATGTTACTCGAATATTAAAAAGCGGCTTCAAGGAGTATTCAGCGAATTACTGACCTATCTCTTTAACGTCATTGAGCGATAAAATAGTCAGTTCCTTAATGGGCTTTCTCGACAGGTAGAAATTCATAGAGAGAAATCAACACCATTTTCGTAATACAAGACCCTGCGAGTTTCAGCGGGCGTTTTTAGTTCACGGTGTCTTTAAATCTGCCGAAAATAAAAGGCAAGATATTTTTATATTTTTGGATATTATTTGATCCAACATAGGTCCACATAGTAAATTATTATATAAATTAAAAGTTGCTTGCATTAATGGAGAACTAATAAACTAGATAAAGGAGTTTCTCTGCGACAGAGAACAACGAGTTGCACAGAATGTTATTATTTCCATCCTGGTTAGTGACTTCGGGTGTCCCGCAAGGCAGTGTAATCGAACAGCTACTATTTTTAGTATACATAAACGACCTTAGCAATAAAATTGATGGTAAAGTTAGGATATTTTGAAAACAAATAAACACTGTATAAATTACACAGATTTTTTGGAAGTCTGTGAGCGTTGTTACATAGCGTTGGTTAGGCCTCACCTTGAGGATGCACGTACGGGTGAACATTTATACAGAGTTAATTTACGTAATACGTTCAGAGAAGGTACATTTTTTGAAGTTGTAGCAGTTATCATGCATTCTCCCTGTTACATTGGCCGTTCTGATACTGAGATGAAAATCTGAGAATTGGATGCTAGAACTGGTCGTTTCAAAAATTAATTTTTTCCACGAACGATACGCGAAAGCAATCGATTAGGGAAGTAGGGGCAAGGTGCATGCACTCCTGCCACACGCCGAAAGGCGGCTGTAGGTATAAGTTATTAGGTTCTCGGGTGTTAATCTGCCAAGATTAACATCGAAACCATTGAGCGAAAACAATGTTTTTTCGTTGTTGTTTCCTCTGCAAGGAATTATTACTAATAAGTCGTCGATTTAGCTGACGTCTGATTGCAGCCTCTGTCACATATCTATAAATTTAAAATGGTATGTGTAAAATTATATTAGTAAACCTAAAAGAACCACCCCTGAAATAATTTCAGTTTGGCGTCGAGAAGGAGTATGAAAAATTCGTTTATCGCGTGACGTATATTTCTAAAGAAGTCGTCGACTTTCCACGTCACGTACGTTTCAGGAAACCCGCAGAAAATGCCGAAATCAATAAGAGAAAGTGGCACCTTTATTTAAAAAGCAAAATGATCGATAATGAGAATAAAATCAATTCCAAATCACTGAAGGTGTCAATCGAAATCAGGCGCATTTTAAGAAAGGCGTCTGTCTTTTGATATATGATTGGTTACTTTAAGTTTCGTCTCTTCTTTTTGGTTACAAAAGATTTATCCGTCATATATTTAGTAATTTAAAACGGTTGTCCTCAAAAGCCATTCTTTCACGGCTATTTCCAGCACTAAAGTAAACTATGGCTACTTTCAGTCTGTGGTGATTGTAAACCCAGTTACACATAAATCATACCACCTTGGACGCAAGCCGCATAACTAGCGTGAAGCACGAAGAGAGCGAGTTTTCTCCACATTCTATTGGCTGTTGGAAGGAGGGAGCTGAGTGAAACACTTTGTCGGCGCCTCTTTAAATCGTTGCGAAACGGGTTGAGGCTTGCATATCTTTACCATAAAATCTTGTTAAATTTAAATTTGCTTTTTACCATGTTAGCAGTATGGTACTAAAAAAGAATAAAGTTTGGATTTCTTCAATTAGGCCTGAATCTTACGATTAATTTACTCTTATTCGGACTTATCGGGTACGATTATTTTTGCTGCCTCAATTATCCTCTAATAAAAATTTGACATCATTGCATGATTAAAAAGAAATATTCAGTTACATTTTATGCTCTTCGTGTCCGTAGGACGAACTTTTCCGTTAGAAATTATCTTTTATTAGCTTTGAAAATGTTAGATAATAAAGAGGAAGCTCACTACCATGACTTAAGTTAAAAAACAAACACTTACGGACAAAAGCTCAGCGACAGATGAAGAAGATAAGTAACAATGAATAAGAAGGCAATCAACTGTATCTCAACTTATTAATATTTCAGAAAAATGCTCTCGAGAAGGGGAATCGAAATGACCTGAAAAAAACTGCATATCCTACTAAGGAAAGTTAGGACGAAATAAGACCCATTACATTTTCAGTCTGGACAAATACACCGTAAAAGAATCGTTCAACGCATAACCTGTAGAAAAACTCTCAAAATTAGAAACACAACATATCACTAAGAAGTAAAACAAGTAAATTACAATGAAATACATCAAATAATTATATTAAATATTATAAACACTGTAAATACTAACAAATCAATAGAAATAAAGTATAATTTTAATTGGTGTGCTATATAATACACACACACTAATGGCAAATAAATAGTAAAAAATGAAAGCTGTTACATGTGTTTTTCATTAAAACATGCACATAGTTGGCTGTCCATCACACTCCTGACAGAAAGTTTTCGCTTTTTTTGCTTTTGCTTCCTTCACGAATCTTTTGATAGCACCCAACGCATCTTTTCCTACAATCCCTTGCAAGTCCCGTATATGTTCTCAGTTTATGTTTCTTCTACTTTCACCAGCATTATTTGTCAGCCCTTCAATTATTTTTTCCAAAAACTCCAGCATAGCCATTTGTTTTTCATTCTCTGTGTATCTATTGTATAACACCCATTCATTCACAACAAAGTTCCAAGCAGCAGTTCAGTCATGACCTTTTTATACCATTTCATGGAGCATCTTAAATATGTATAGTACGCAGACATCTGATCGGATAGGTCAACACCCTTTTTAGCTGCTTGTAATTGATCACTTCTCGATCACTGACGATGGTTTCATTTTATGTTAACCATCTCTTAATAGGTCACGCAATTAATTGTGAGCAACTGACTTGCAATGATAGTGAGATTTGGTGCTGTTGGTGACAAATTCTTGTCTGGGTTTTCCCTGTTGCATTCAGAGGGAAGGGAGGACTTTCCCCTTCACCCTAGCCCTTGGGGTATCCCCTACTCATTCCTTTCATTATTTCCTTTTTCTTTTGTTTTGCCCATCGAAATGTATTGTCTGTTTTCTCAAAGGAACCATAGAATGAGGATAGGTGAAGGTGAACTCTGACGAGAAAAGTCCCCTTTTCGTTATGTTGCAGACTGTCATATGTTTGTGGATCTATAAGGAAAAGGAACATGGCTGTTGTAAGACATCAGAGTTAGCTAAAAGCTCCAAATAGCCGTTGTTTGCGAGCAAACTAACCGTTGAAGAATTCCCACCAGCGGGGGTTGGGGTTCTCCGTGGTCGCGCTTAGCAAGTATTGTTCTCAATATGTATTTCGACAACTAAGTAGATTAGTCAGTTATTCTTCTTGGGAGAGAAGAATAACTGACTATTCTTCTCTCCCGAAGATGGCAACTTAGTTGTTGAAATACATATTGAGAACAATACTTGCTAAGCGCGACCACGGAGAACCCCAACCCCCGCTGGTGGGAATTCTTCAACGGTTAGTTTGCTCGCAAACAACGGCTATTTGGAGCTTTTAGCTAACTCTGATGTCTTACAACAGCCATGTTCCTTTTCCTTATAGATCCACAAACATATGACAGTCTGCAACATAACGAAAAGGGGACTTTTCTCGTCAGAGTTCACCTTCACCTATCCTCATTCTATGGTTCCTTTGAGAAAACAGACAATACATTTCGATGGGCAAAACAAAAGAAAAAGGAAATAATGAAAGGAATGAGTAGGGGATACCCCAAGGGCTAGGGTGAAGGGGAAAGTCCTCCCTTCCCTCTGAATGCAACAGGGAAAACCCAGACAAGAATTTGTCACCAACAGCACCAAATCTCACTATCATTGCAAGTCAGTTGCTCACAATTAATTGCGTGACCTATTAAGAGATGGTTAACATAAAATGAAACCATCGTCAGTGATCGAGAAGTGATCAATTACAAGCAGCTAAAAAGGGTGTTGACCTATCCGATCAGATGTCTGCGTACTATACATATTTAAGATGCTCCATGAAATGGTATAAAAAGGTCATGACTGAACTGCTGCTTGGAACTTTGTTGTGAATGAATGGGTGTTATACAATAGATACACAGAGAATGAAAAACAAATGGCTATGCTGGAGTTTTTGGAAAAAATAATTGAAGGGCTGACAAATAATGCTGGTGAAAGTAGAAGAAACATAAACTGAGAACATATACGGGACTTGCAAGGGATTGTAGGAAAAGATGCGTTGGGTGCTATCAAAAGATTCGTGAAGGAAGCAAAAGCAAAAAAAGCGAAAACTTTCTGTCAGGAGTGTGATGGACAGCCAACTATGTGCATGTTTTAATGAAAAACACATGTAACAGCTTTCATTTTTTACTATTTATTTGCCATTAGTGTGTGTGTATTATATAGCACACCAATTAAAATTATACTTTATTTCTATTGATTTGTTAGTATTTACAGTGTTTATAATATTTAATGGAATTATTTGATGTATTTCATTGTAATTTACTTGTTTTACTTTCTTGTGATAAGTTGTAGTTCTAATTTTCAGAATTCTTTCCAAGTTAAGCTTGAATGATTCTTTTTCAGTGTATTTGTCCAGATAACGCCACTTTTCGTCTTAGCTTTCCTTACCAGTTAGATTCAAGCCAAAATAAATCATACTATAGAGGAGAGTACTCAAACCCAGGCCCGTTTTCTTTTTGAATTTTTAAAATCCAATTTTCAGCAAAATTCAATCAAAATATTTGCAAAGCATACCTTACTTTGTTATACAATCGTTGTATTTTACTAAAAATTATTTATCATCTATTTAAATGATTAAAACATCTAATTCATAAGCATTTTCTTGATTTTTAAAATACCCCAATTTTGGCCCCCTCAAAAGTATTTAGAAATGGGTTCAAATAAATCAAACAAATGGCAAATTGATGGAACTTGTGTACATTTATAAACATAGCAAGTTTAACAGCATAAAATCATAGTCAATGTATTCAATTGCGACATAAATCACATATGCAAGGATCATTTACCACCATTGCACTGCCATCCTTCGCAGGTCTATTCGAGTGAGCCAAACAAAAGATGCTTTCATAGCTAAACAATAATTAACTGGTTCCTCCTCAAGTTGTTCTCAAAAAACTGGTGGCCTACAACTTTTGTTTGAGATGCCTGTAAGGGGCTCCCATATTTTTCTTTAGCTAGCCTTTGAAGTGTTGCCCTAGGAATATTGTAGGCTTTACTGACTTTTTTCAAGCTCATCTTTTTCTTGTAGAGAGCATCAATCGCTCTTGCCTAGTCTGCGAAGGACCACGATCTTATCGGATTGGTTTCCGCCATAGAATCTGCAACAGAGTGCCCAATACATAATTTGTTTCATCCAAATCGCATCTGTTTTTGTTTTACAACTCTACTGATAGTGGGCCCAAATTAGGAACCTTTGGGGACAATTTCTTTATGCTTTGAAATTACCTCGCATATGAGTTATTGACAATATCCATAAAGTGGGCTCACACATCGTCAAAGCCAATTCATAATAAACCTAAACATATCGTCAATTATTTCTTTCCTTGCAATAAAAGCGGCAGTCATTTGTTTTTTTTTCATTTTTCAGAGTATAAATTCATTTGTCTAATTCAATCACAACTTGAGTAGTAGTAGTATTGTGAAAAGTACTTCGACAGGTGAGGTAATTTCGCACGTAGGCTTCCATCGGGAATCGATCCCGGGACCTATTTAACCGAAGTAGAATGCGCTCACTTGGCTATCCGGGAGCCCCAACAACTTGAATGCAGTATTAACAGGCCTTTATGGGTAAAAGTTAGTATAAAATTCAGCAATCGGCAAGTTCACAAAAGATCATTTATATCGAGCGTTCCCAAGAAATAGTCCGTATTTAAATGGGTAGACGGCGTGGAGAAGTGACCGGAATAAGAATTAAAATGGGGCAGTGAAAGGGCAACGCGAATAAGACGCAGCATGGTTTTTGGGTGTGTGTTCTTGATCTACCACAATAAATACTATGGAAAATCTTTATCCTCCATGTATCCTGCGTTTTAACGTAATTTTTTTGTAAAAAATGCGTGTTATATGTGGGTGAGTACGGTAATAATACGACCGCATTTTTCATATTTTTCGATTACCCGGATAATCGAGTTTACTGTATTGATAGTACTTGGAGAGGGCAAAAGGAAAACAAACTAACCCAAATACAAAAGCATTGTTTTAGACTGATTGAGAATAATTTCAGAGTAGTGATCTGTTGAATGAAGAATTTATTCGATTTTGCTCAATAATGAAAAACTGGTTCTGTCGGGTTTGTTTAGTTAAGTTTCGCGTGTGATGAATTGTTTTATTCTCTCTTGGAAGCTAAAACGTTTAATCTCAATTTTAAAATGTGTTTAAACTATTGTAAATGTGTTTAAACGTTTGTATCAAGCATGTTTGATTTCTTGTGATAAGAAATTCCTAAATTTAATAATATGTTAACAGTAATTCAACACGCTAAGATACTTATGACTATTACAACCACAAAGAAGTACGCTAAAATCCTGGATTGCCGCGATTGAATGTGATAACTCTTATGTAAGTTGAAAAATGCAATAGTTCAGTGATGGAATTTGACAAATTATACAACTATTTCTATATAAAATATAATTTGATACATTTAGGTGATTCTATGAATTGGCTTCGCCGATGTGTGAGCCCACTTTATGGATGTTATCAATAACTCATATGCGAGGTAATTTCACAGCGTAAAGATAGTTAACGAGCATATTTAAAAGCAGTTCCAATTCCTTCAGATGCTGTTACAATTTTGTGCAACTCTATTCTTGTTTAATAAATAAATATCTCACTTAAGAACATATTCTGTTCCTAATTATTCATTTCCTCCTAAAAGAGTTTTCAGTGGCGGAACCTAAAAGAAAAGAAGGCTATGCACACTTAAGCGTAGCAGATGGCATCGCATGCGACTACTAGAGCCACCTGTGTATGGACTGATGCGTTGTCTTCACTCCTATTTAGAGCCGCCCCCATGAAACGCTCTCTCCAAACAACAAGATACTTACACTGTTAAAGTTTTCGATGGTTTGGTTCTCACTTTCGTTCTTCTATTCCTAAAAGGGAGCATCATGTTAATGCGATCGCACTAATTCTCATCCTTCTCTGTTCATCTTCATTCTTTTCATCGACGCTGCCTGTTCGCTCGCAATTCTTTGACGATGACTCTAACCAGATCCCGACAGGCAATTTCCCCGCCCGATCGTGAGTTTACCTTCGACAGTAGAAAGAGCGAAAAGGGACGAAGTGAGTGGCGCCGGAAGTGGGCTTTGGCGGAAATAGAAAAAAAAGGACGATCGGTTGGATATATGGGTAAACAAAGCATAAAATGACGTCGGAAGAGATAGTGTTGGCGTTGCGAAAGTGCATATGGGGCGGACGGCGATAAAAGATTTCGTATATTCGCTTAAATTGCCTTGTCAATCACGTTTCTCACTTAGGCTCTTTTACTGCTGCCTTCATGGGTCGTGTTCTTCCAGAGGATATTGAAAAGCTTGATGCAGATCGATTATGGGCCTTTAAAGGCGCCAATTCATCGTCTGAAAGTCGGGCATCAATTCTTCCATTGGAATATTTATTCCTATGGTAGAATTCGACATACTTCTATTCGTCAAATTCTCATCGTTTAGAGATTGGGCAAGAATGCGTAGTCCGCTAGCTGCTACAGAAAACTATCGTTTTTCTGCATTGAAAGTCTTTTGGGGTATATCTTCTAAAGTTGATTCCACGGAGGAAGGCGTTCGTTTTCCGAATCAAACACCAAGTTCCAACTCCCAGGCTAAAATTATAACGGCAAATTTAAAATAATATATGGCAACCGGAAGGATGCGTAAACGCAACGGTATCTCTATTGCGCTAATTTGTATCAATAACTTAGATAAAATGTTTTTTGAGCTCCCATTAGGCACTACTTAGTTATAATGTATGTACAGAAAACAAATAAAACAATGAACGAAAACAATTCATAAGATTACCATCAAACCTTGCATTGAAGCTACAAAAGTAGCACATTTGTGAGTGACGTTTCTTCTTTTTCGAATCTTACGGTTTTCCGCACCAAAAGTCGATTTCCCTAAGTTAAGTAGAAAACGTTAGATCGGGGTTTTATTCTCCATCGATTAATTAAAATAATATTGCTGAAAGCTCCAACAAAAGAAACAATCTCATTACTTGAAATAGATTTGATTACATTTACATTTAAAGACGCCAATGGCGCGTGCCAGGGTTATTAAAAAGCAGTTCGCCAATAAAATGGGTGAATTTTCCTTTTATAATTGTGATATCGGGTCTGATAGAAGCAAAAATCTTTTCAGCCGTTTTCTAACAAAACGCAACGCCACATTATTTTATAAAGGCATGATATGCTACGCGTGAGTTAAAGGCAGTCTAAGTAATATGTTAGAGAATGAGATATTGCTGAATCATAGAGAAAGTTGTTGACAACGGCAAAAGCGCTAATGAGGCAACTAAGTCCGTGAGACAAGTCGGTCTCTAACTCTGAAAATGACTTGTAGCTTTGGGAACGAATATGCTGAACAATTCTACGGTTAGGCTGCGAATAGAAAAAGATCAATGAATTAAGTGATAGCTGGATTTAAGTTGGTATGAACGTAGGAATTTTGAAGGATCGCGCTTACAGGAGAAATATTCCTGCCAAACGTAACTGGCGGTTTGCGGGTGACAATGTAAAGGTAAAATTAGTTTTATATGACATTATCTCAACGTCCAGACTAAAAGTAAAAGATTATGAAACATTAGATTAGCGATAGTTTGGTATGAAATACCCTCTTCTAAACTATTAAAACAGTTTTGGATTGACGGATACACATGTATGAATGGACATCTTAGGGACGACCGCCATAAGCATGTAAAGAGAAATTCATTGTCATAAGAAGTTACAATAATACTATAACCGGTAATTAAAAATCTACATTAATTTAACCAAAATTACATTTTATAACTATTACGTAACCTTAGCTGTCGAAGCATACCAAAGACAAGTGGATTGGTGATTTCTGGGTCACAAGAGAGAAGAATTCAATTCGGAAGGAAATTGGAGAACGAAACAGTATTTAAAGGACCGGCATTTCCGCAATCTTCGATGATTATTTAAATTAATATAAATCTTCTCATAACTTTCAGAAAACACACCAAAATCTCAAGTTTCAATGAGTATGAATCGCAAACATGCTGAAACGTTGAATAATTTTGTGGCTATGTATTAGAGTTCAAAGGAAGAATCGATGGAGAGATTTAAAGGCGTTAGGATCAAATAGAGAGATGAGCGAAGAATAACCATGGAGTTAGGATAAGGGAACAATCGGTCGAGGCGAAAATGGATGTAAATAGAAGAGTTGTTGATAATCCGATTGTCANTGAGAGTTTGAATTCATGGTGACATTATTCGTGGTTTTCTTTTTACGCGTAACAGTGGTAAAATCATCAACAATTGGGGCAGTACGTTTGGAGTTAGAGTGCAACCTATTACTGAGAGAACCAGTAGCACTTACATTTATTCCTGATGGTGTGAGTCCTGAAGAAGAGGCGGTTGAAGTGGTTGCTTCCTGTGATGACGAAGAAGGCGAAGAGGATAACATGGATATGATCCGCGTCCAGGTTTCTACGCCCAGTTGTTCCTTGAGTGTGGCTAAGGTTTGGATAGCGTTGCTTACAGCAGGGTCTATGGTGCCAGTTGAGGATGTGTCCATATTCTCGTGGGTGCTACGTTGAACGAAATCGGCGTCCATGGCAGGTAGTAAGATTAGCGATGTTTTTAGTTCGGAGAACCACCACCCGAGAGTGGTGGCCGAGGAAGAGTTGCGACTCTACTCTAGAAAGGTAGATGCTAGGATGCGGCTATTTGGTTGAGTATTTTTTTTTCACACAAATGAGAGATCTTGTACTAGTTCAGAAACAGAGATTGCGATGTATAATAATCACTCCCGCTGCCTGTACAATACTCACTCGTCCCTCAGCGGGCTATCTTCTATGTGGTTCAAGGTATGGAGTTATATTACACGAGTTAACCAATTAGGTGCTTATATTACGGTCGGAAATATTTATTATACTTTACATGGGTTTTCCTATAGAATTAAAGGCACTCCGTCATCTATTTTCAATCAGATATTTGCCCTCCGAAAACATTGATGAAGAAGACGTATTTCAGACTGGGATTAAAGTTTATAAAGGGATTAAGGTTAAAGAGGGATTAGTTTAGATTTAGTTTACTTTTTGCCATTCTCATTTTATGTAAAAATACGCCTGTCACAGTATGGGTGACTTTTTGTTGCTGAATTAGGACCCAAGAGTAGGGGTGAGCAAGGATTGCCCTCCCCTCACCTGTGGATCGCCTATGACTTGTTTGCGGCACACGAGACAAGTCCTTCCCATCCACTATCAAAAAGGTTTCTCATCTCTGCGCCAGAGTCAAGAGAATGTTACAATTATATATATTTGTTAAAATTTCAACAACTTTTCAGGGTCATGAGGACTTTTGAATTCCTATTCTGAATTCTGATAATGCATAGCTTAAGCTACGTATCCCAGGGAAAAATTATTTAATTTTCTTAAAAAAATTTGTCTGTAGATTCTTATATAGAAGGATTCCTTATCCATTTTCTTACGTTAAAAATTTAGCAAACCTAATTAAATCAGTTACCTGGAAGAAAATGATTAAAATGACAGATCATCGAAGCAAATAAAAATTCACAATTACTTATTTCCACCGTATATTGAAAACACGACCGGTTTCAGCTCCATTTCCAGGTTCAACGACCATTTATCACATACAAAGCAAATGATGCGGATCCCGATGATGGAGTAACGCGAAATCCTCATTCTAACGGTATTTCGGAATTAATACACGATACACTGCTAGAATCAGGACTTCGAGTCATTACTATATAGTTTCACAGGTTCCTTAAATGTAACTGAAAGGGACTCATTGCATATTGAATCGAAATTGAGACACTATTCTATCAAATAACTCCTTCAATCAGTTTGCAATATCCAGTTGAAACCGATGCAAAGAACGATTGAGACGATGATATCACATGACTTTTTATTTCTCTTGTAATGGAATTGAATAAGCTAAGTGATAAAATCGAACCACCATGATTCCTTTCCTCTTCTTTTTTTCTAATTTGATGAATTTCATTGAATGAAACAAATTCTTTCTTTTGTATTTTTCGTGAATTTAATTTTTTTGTGTGAGTTTCTNTATCTGGTAGTAAATCTCTCTCTTGCTTTAACTTCTTTTACTCCCACAAGACAACTCCCGCTCAATCTTTCTCGCTAATACCTCTGCCATAAGCAATCCCACTGCTCGGCATCTCTTTCTGCGTGTTTATTGCGGAATGTCAGTTTTTTAATATGTCAGCAGCTGACTTGCAATGATAGTGAGATATGGTGTCGTTTGTGAAAAATTCTCGTCTGGGTTTTTCCCGTTTCATCCAGGTGGAAGTGAGGACTTTCCCGGTCACCGTAGCCCTTGGAGTATCTCCTACTCATTCCTTTCATTATTTCCTTTTTCTTTTCTTTCGCCCAAAGGTATTGTCTCTTTTCCCAAAGGAACCATAGAATTGACGATGGGTGAAGCTGAACTCTGATGAGAAAAACCCCCTTTTTGGCATGTTGCGGATTGTCATACGTATACGGGGTAGCGAAAGTTTGAAAGGGCTAATGGGGATTCCCGACCGCACCCCTGCTGAGCAGATATCTAAAGTAAGGGTATACTGGCGGCGACCGATCAAAACCAAGATGGGAAATGGTAGGACGGCGATTTGTAATCTATGTGGACGTTGGTATTCCCTAACGGAATGAAGATATCCATGTCTTTATTTTTGAGATAGATGTCCTTTCAGGACTTTTTGCAAGGAATCCAATTTAGGATGGTTGAGAAACATATTGTTCTGTATGGCAAAACCGAAAGAGTGACTAGCATATTGTAGGTTTACAAGCTTACACCCGGTTCGACAGGACATTTCCAGTTAAAAAACCTTTTCGTTGGCTATTCGAGTGATTAATTAACAAATATTCCTAAAGTTTTCGTCAGACAGAAACTATGACTTAGAAATGGACACTACTTTGTGTGGCCTCTTGTCGGGATAAAGAGATAAAACAGTGAAAAATATAGTCATCAATCCTTAATCACGGTATAGAGAGGTCAGATGAAAATCTGTATGGATACATCACATTAAACTTGTATTAAATTTCCGTTATTTTCCATTTTTATACTGAAATGGTTTTCGCAGAAAGGCGCTGAGTGAAAGTAATAATAATAATTCATATTCATTCATGGTTTCATTGATGGTAAGATTACAGAACGCCTCAAGTAAGCTTTTTAACCAGAGTGAATGATGCTCAATATGTATGAAAATTAAAAGAAAATTCACTATCAATCATTATATATATAGATGAAAGGTATAGCATGTAAAATGTTGGAAGATAACAGTTAGAAAAGTAATGGAAGAATACGTTAAAAATAGAAACCAAGGGATAATAACCATATAAAAACATCTGTTTTATATGATGAATTTCCACAATATCACGGCCTCCTCTGTAGATTATGGATAATAACCAGTTTAAATTAAGAAATTGATATTCCTATAATGCCTGTGATTCATACATTAACTGTTAAAGCATTCATAGTTCTGTATATATTCCACTACTTCTATATTTACTTCATGGAACCTAGTATTTATCCTAGAGATACCATAATACTGTACACCTAGTTTCACATAAATCTTACCACCTTCGACGCAACCTGCATAACTAGTGTGAAGCACAAAGAGATCAAGTCTAAAGTATTCTCCAATGCGGAGAATACTTTAGACTTGATCTCTTTGTGCTTCACACTAGTTATGCAGGTTGCGTCGAAGGTGGTAAGATTTATGTGAAACTAGGTGTACAGTATTATGGTATCTATTGGATAAATACTAGGTTCCATGAAGTAAATATAGAAGTAGTGGAATATATACAGAACTATGAATGCTTTAACAGTTAATGTATGAATCACAGGCATTATAGGAATATCAATTTCTTAATTTAAACTGGTTATTATCCATAATCTACAGAGGAGGCCGTGATATTGTGGAAATTCATCATATAAAACAGATGTTTTTATATGGTTATTATCCCTTGGTTTCTATTTTTAACGTATTCTTCCATTACTTTTCTAACTGTTATCTTCCAACATTTTACATGCTATACCTTTCATCTATATATATAATGATTGATAGTGAATTTTCTTTTAATTTTCATACATTTTAAGCACCATCTATGCAATTTGGGTTACATAGCTTACTTGATGCATTCTGGTATCCAAGCACAGATCAAACAATTATTTCAATTATTACTATTACTTACAGTTAGTGCATAATTCTGAAACTAATATTAGTATAATAATGGAAATTTTCAGAAATTCAACATTTAATTAGATGGCACTGTGCAGTTTCAGCTGTCCTATTGATAGTTATTTTTAGTAACTGGTTTGATCAGTGCATATTATACACGGTTATATCTCTTTATACCATCTGGTGATAATTGGAGGTAGTGTCCAATTTCATTATTTCATAATGTCATAATTTCTATCTAATGAAAACCTTAGGAATATCTGTCAGCCATTTGTCACACAGCCAACGAAAAGATCGTCTGATTCGAATTCTCTTTTCAAACCAAATGTTAGCAAGGAAACCTGCAATGAGTAAGTCACGCTTTCAAGTTTATTGTACCATACTAGGTAGGGGTTACTCCAGGGTATACTTTGAACTTTGAATGATTCTTTTTCAGTTAATTCAATACACAAGTAAAATTAAGTTGACTCCTCCATTGAAATGTACACTGTAAAGCATTTTGAAACAATTTAATGAGTCACCGACAAAATCTTTCACTCTTTCCAAGAGCCAATAGAATGCGGAGAAACCTATAGCCTTGCTCTCTTTGAGCATCCCATCAGTTGTGTAACTGGTGTACACATACATTCATTTAACATTTGAAAATAATCTACTTTTAGCAATTCAAAACATGAATTCAGCATGCTTATAAAGATTATACTAGTTGAAATTACCAGGGAAATGTTACTTATTGACATCTATTTAAGATAATTTTACATGAATGTTATGTATGTTATTTTATGTCCTTCATAAATAAAATATCACTGTTTTAATTTATAAGCTTAGATGTTTCTGTTTTTTCTAGAACCAAATATCTTAAAGAATTTGGAAAATTACCTATTATACATACGTATTTACCAATGTAGCGGCCTTCAACATAAATTAATCTCCTCTTCAGATGATAATTACTGCTATCACCCAGAATATCTTATGGTCGAGATAAAACAATATTACAATAACATACAATGATTATATTTGTACTTTTCTACTACGGTTTTAATCCAGCATGACCGAATTTCGACATATTCAGGTCATCATCAGGTGGCCGCACCCTCAGCAATGAATATCTGTTTTCTGAGAATCCCTCAACCCTCTTCACATGCATATTCCTTTCCTTACCCCCGCCTCCATCCCTTATATGACTTCTTCGCTTGTTTGGACCTACGGTCCCTTGCCCTTCCCTACATCCTTGTGGTCTACCTCCCTTCCCCTCCTCATTCTTCTATGGATGTTTAGGCTACTGTTTTAGTTTCTGAGCCACCTGATGGTGACATGAATACATCAAAACCTGGTTGTGCTAGATTAAAACCATTGTGGAGAAGTACAAATATAATCATTGTATGTTATTGTGAAGATGGAGTTCCACCAAATATCACTTACCAAGATTAATTTAAAAAAAAACATCAAAAAATGTATTGTTTATTGGTATTTTCTTTACTGTATTGTTTATCAGCCTCCTGAGGCAGGTTTATTAACAGATATTGAAGAAGCTTTATCTAAAGTGGTACATCTCTATGAAGATATTATAATAATGGGAGATTTTAACACTAACCTTAGCATAAGTAAACCTGAGTCAATAAACTTTACATCTATTTTCAAATCCTTAAATTTTAACAT
>KZ308882.1:0-72797 GCA_000376725.2 Ladona fulva
TTTAACTTAATTGATAACGAGCCTGTCAGCTATACAAAAATATCTCATTTCCTAAAATACGTGAAGTGAACATTTATACATATGAAAACTATAAGGGAAAATAATTGTTATAATAAAACTAGGGTAGAATTGTTACAACTTATTTATTAAAACGATTTTAATTAGTATTTAAGAATGACTACTTTGTCTTCGTTCAGTCTCATTCTGTACATAACTCTACCACTAGTTAGTATCATGAGTTATATTTCACAATATTACCCGGAAAAGTTTTGTAGTCAGTTATACAATGGGATATAAACCAATAAATTCGTTACCCTTGGATTTCCTACAACACATTTCGATTCCTTTCAGTATGTGACGAATAATTCAGTTACCAAGCCCCCTGCAAGTTTTTCTGTAGCTCATTCCCCTTTAATTTACTCGTTGCCTATTTCCTTTGGGAGAACGTTTTCTGCCAACTGTTTGAGCGTGATAACAGGAAGAAGAAGTGCACTTTCTTTCTGATGAAGGCCTCTTCGTTAGTGTCTCCAAAGAAAAAGAAGCGGGCGATCCTTTGAAGATAAACCCTTGAAAGAATGCGCGATGACTGATCCGAAGGATCATCCTCAGATAATGAGGGCACGAGACGGCCCAAAGTAACGACAGAAATTTTCAGGGATTAGGTTTCATAAGGAACATCTTGTTGCACTTCTCATCACGGCGACGAAAACTCATTACGACAACACGATCGCTGTTGACTCCAGTTCAGCAATAAGAAGGAAATCGAAAATTTAAAAGGAGAAATGGCTGATGCAAGAAACGGGAATCTGGATTGGCACAATTTCGCAAAATTAGATTTGCGATGCAAACTTGAACCATTGGATTAGTTAAAGTAGTATCAGATTACGGTAATCCATCATCATGAAGTTTGATTTTCTTAGGTGAATGTTGTAAATGAGTCGTTCAAATCTACATATTTCCAGAGTATAGTATGTGCAACAATATATCGAATGCGAATTTGAAACAGAAACTAAAGAGTTTACATCCTCCTAGTAAATGTATTAAATTATAATCACAAATAGATCCACAGCTATGATTATGCAAATGCTGATATTATTTATGTACTGTTAATTTTCTTTGGAGCACATCTCAAATTAAACTTTTCGCCAACTATGTTCGACTAATTCACGATTATATCCTACTTTATGTAAACTTTAGTACAATTAATGTCTACAGTGATTACATGTAATTACAGTGTTACATTGACACGTAATTTATTGGTGCATAAAACTTTTATACTCCAAGAAATTTAGTTATTTCATTAGTTGAATCCTTCGTCAAAAAGCAGGGAAATATCACTGTTCAATTTATAAATTTAATTAAATATTTACTAATATAGAATAGAACATGTAACTGGAATCTGGAAACTATTACTGATCCACTATTGCAAAAATTTGATGGATTGCTGTTATAAAATAGGTCTTAACGACCTAAACAGTAATTGAAACCTTGTTTAAATAATTATTACAGATGTTCTGGTTGACAGCGGTTGAGCATTTTACTTCTACATTAGAAAAATATTTCCATCTGC
Organism: Ladona fulva; assembly: GCA_000376725.2. Taxonomy (NCBI): domain Eukaryota; kingdom Metazoa; phylum Arthropoda; class Insecta; order Odonata; family Libellulidae; genus Ladona; species Ladona fulva. Next base: position 1,571 of record KZ308882.1, read on the forward strand.
AATACGAGCTCATATCGCGGTAATAAAATAACAACAATAATAATAAAACGCCTTTATTGAAGGGCCATATTGAGACTTCCTAGTCCCTTCTTATATCTAACCCTTAATATTGTAAGTAGTTTTAATTTTTCACGGTAGGGAGAACGAATTGCTTTTAGAACGAACTGCTTTTAGAACGTATAAAAGAATATCCTATGTATTAAAATCTAAAATTTTCGGTGTTTACATTGCTGTTTTCTGATTCATCGGTGAAGTTGAGAAGAAAACTTCTCTCACCATTGTGTGGTCATAAGCGATCTCCATAATATAGGAAGAGCGTTGAGGGCACACACGATGGAGAACGCTTGCTGGCAGCAGGAAAACAAGAACAGTCTCAAGAGTCCTTCGATGGCCGGAGGGCCTATTTGAAAGTCCTTAAACTAGGGCAATATGTGGATGCATAAACTTGTCTTCGGTGGGTTTCGAACCACGATCGCCTCTTGTTAGGATAACTACCAAGTACTGCCGTAACCGCTTCCCGATAAAGGATGCTCTTCTTTTATTATCTAAGCGTACGTTTTATCGGATAATATCNGAATAAAAAAATGAGGGTACAGGGTAAAGTAAGACGAGCTAAATAAAATGTAGTTGTCCTATGACTGACCGGCTCGATAAGATTCTTTATGATATACCTATTTCATGCATTACCAGAAGGTTATGAAGAAATATTTTCCCGTATAATAATAAAATTGTACGCTGATATTTGGAACCGTAAATAAAACAGTAGCAAAACATACTTACGATAAAAAGTAATTAAACCTTGTGTCTGTACCGTCACCAGAGGGAAGGCTGGTTGGATACTCATCCCGTTCAATATTAGCCATTAATAAATTCGAGAATGAATGAGGCTTACAATTTGAGATGAGGAGTGAAGTATGTCGCTCCTGTTTTCCACGGAGGCTCAGAATGCTGAGAGCACACATTTAAGTGCAACAAAATGTATCATTTACAATTTTCATAACTTCCGAAAGGGAGTGGCCAAAATAAATTTATCTATTCAACATCACTCATACCTCAGTATCTCTCAAATCGCATCGGAAATCGAGAAAATGAAAGAGAAACAAAAGAAAAACCATCCAACCTGTACTAAGAAAGACCTTTTATAAAAATATTGAAGGAGAAAATAGACCGCAAAATTAATTTAATAAACTCAAGGTGTGATGAGAATAGCATTGTGTGGCGTGAAATAGCAATTTTTTCTTGAAAGAAGAATTTCTGATCTAGCTTATCGCTACGAAACACGTTTCTAATATAGAAGTAGAAAATGAGAGGCTTTTGAAAAATGACGGAGTAAAATGATTTGCATGTGACTTCTTTGCTGAATGCACTATACTAGTTAGGCAGCGCACGAAAGGAAAACGGAAGAGTAATTAAAAAAGGAAGACACTGCAAAAAGAGAAGGGAGCGAGTGTCGTGGGAAAGAGTAGTTTAGCGACCCACAGCCTTTATGACCAGTTCCCAGCGGTCGAGTAAAAAACCTTCTCTCGGAAGAGGTCAATGTCCCGTAGGCTCAAAGGATACCAGACGAGCTATCTTCGGATATATAGCAAGCAGGGGAGGTAAGGGACGTCCCTTAACAGGAAATCGAACCTGGTCCTCTCCCTATGAAAGCCCTTTCCCCTGAAATTGGTGAAAGGTAATGCGGAGAGATACCCCGTAAATCACCCCTTTAAACAATGTTTACTCTCTCACTTTATTCTAGAGTATCCTTTCAACCTATCATTTTTCGTTCCCTGAGGCTCTTTTCGCAAGAAAAAAATAATTCGCCAGTTTCTTTCCTTAGCACCCACTTTTCTTGGTTCATCAAATTCAATTTTTAAAACACGATTGTCATAAGTCTTCGGCATTCTCGACCTTAAATCCCAAATATTCCATCTCTCTATCTATTCCATCCTCCATAACAATTCCCTGGCATAAAGAATTAGTATCGAAAAATCCCTGAATCTATTAAAATACTTCGCAATACCGAGAGTACTGTTTCCAAAAGGTAGACCGCTACATACCGCTATCGCTACAGTTTTGCGATGACATTCATTTAAACGTATCTTTGAGTTTATATGTTGTTTACAAAAAGTGTTAATAATAAATTACGTATTTCTAAGTTGACATAAAGTTAATGGTTGTTAATTTAGTAACTTAGAAATCTAATTAAGTAGGTCGAAAACGTGAAGACGTTAGAATCTGATTTACTTGCTAAACTACTGCAAATTTCCCAATATAATAGTCCAATTGTAGAATAGTATCCTTAAACATAACAGTCAACTACCTTTCTATCTATATGTTTTATGCATTTATGAATACCTTCTGCCAATGGTAAAATCGTTTCGGTTGGTTCAATCTCTAGGATTCGCTCATTTCTTCTAATTCTTTCTCTCTCCTTTTTCCAGTACTCAGAGATATTTTTCGAATTATTAACCTAGGATTCACCAACCCATGAAAATTTCAAGGATAAAGGAAAGATTAGAATACCTGCCCGGAAAGTGGGAGACCTGGGTTCGAGTCACAGTCGTGTCGCTATTTTTCACACTTGTTATTCCCATGAAAATTTGCCCAATGAAGGGGTTTATTTCAAAACAATTTAACTTAATTGATAACGAGCCTGTCAGCTATACAAAAATATCTCATTTCCTAAAATACGTGAAGTGAACATATTTACTTAATAAGTTCAGAGAAAATACGTTCTTAGAAGATGTAGCCGATTCTACGTGTTAGAAATATAGATGCCAGAACCAGCCTTTCTAAGAATTCATTTTTTTCGCGAGTTGTACACAAAATTAATCGATTAGGGAAGTAAAGTGTTGGTGCATGCACCCCATACAACACGTAAAAAGGTGGCTTGCTAGATTTCTAGATTGGTACATACGTAAATATAGAAATCTGCTTTCTATCTGAGAATCTTCATGAAAATTTTAACAAAATCCAAAGGATATTCTAACGCGAGGATCCTTAGAAGAAGCTGTTGAATAAATGAAGGAATAGTATGGAAATTGCAAGAAGACAGTAGAAAAATGATAAAAATTTAACTGCGAAGCAATATGGGCGTGGTTGCGACACCTTGATGTGAAACGATCGAATAACTGACGAGGAAGAAAATTACTCTCGGATTTAGCACCCAGTTAGTTAGTTGGCTCGAGGAATAAAAAGACAAAAGGAAATACAGTTTTTAAAAGAAATTCGAATTGTTTGGTGTGTTTGAGGGATTATGACATCACGTTAATGTTTTGTGGTCGCTTCTCCCGTCCTTTGGCGCTCAGTAAAGAGCTGCTTTGACGGGAGGATATGCGTTCCTGGTGCGCTTCATTAAGGGCTATCCCCAGTCGATGAGAAGAGTCTAAAGTTGGTCGCTATAGCCACCGTTCCGGAAAAAGCGTCCTCATCCACTCCCACGCCCGCCTCGAGTTTATAGGGCGTATACGCAGTTTTTATCTCAACCCTATCAATTTCATTAGAGGGCAACCGATTGGATGTGATGAAAAATCCACGGGAGAAAAATGGGAGGTAGAAACTGAAGAGAAAAGGTGTCGCATAGAACTAATCCTGATAATTCAGTAGAAAACAATCATATTATAGTGGAATAAAAAAATGAGGGTACAGGGTAAAGTAAGACGAGCTAAATAAAATGTAGTTGTCCTATGACTGACCGGCTCGATAAGATTCTTTATGATATACCTATTTCATGCATTACCAGAAGGTTATGAAGAAATATTTTCCCGTATAATAATAAAATTGTACGCTGATATTTGGAACCGTAAATAAAACAGTAGCAAAACATACTTACGATAAAAAGTAATTAAACCTTGTGTCTGTACCGTCACCAGAGGGAAGGCTGATTGGATATTCATCCCGTTCAATATTAGCCATTAATAAATTCGAGAATGAATGAGGCTTACAATTTGAGATGAGGAGTGAAGTATGTCGCTCCTGTTTTCCACGGAGGCTCAGAATGCTGAGAGCACACATTTAAGTGCAACAAAATGTATCATTTACAATTTTCATAACTTCCGAAAGGGAGTGGCCAAAATAAATTTATCTATTCAACATCACTCATACCTCAGTATCTCTCAAATCGCATCGGAAATCGAGAAAATGAAAGAGAAACAAAAGAAAAACCATCCAACCTGTACTAAGAAAGACCTTTTATAAAAATATTGAAGGAGAAAATAGACCGCAAAATTAATTTAATAAACTCAAGGTGTGATGAGAATAGCATTGTGTGGCGTGAAATAGCAATTTTTTCTTGAAAGAAGAATTTCTGATCTAGCTTATCGCTACGAAACACGTTTCTAATATAGAAGTAGAAAATGAGAGGCTTTTGAAAAATGACGGAGTAAAATGATTTGCATGTGACTTCTTTGCTGAATGCACTATACTAGTTAGGCAGCGCACGAAAGGAAAACGGAAGAGTAATTAAAAAAGGAAGACACTGCAAAAAGAGAAGGGAGCGAGTGTCGTGGGAAAGAGTAGTTTAGCGACCCACAGCCTTTATGACCAGTTCCCAGCGGTCGAGTAAAAAAACCTTCTCTCGGAAGAGGTCAATGTCCCGTAGGCTCAAAGGATACCAGACGAGCTATCTTCGGATATATAGCAAGCAGGGGAGGTAAGGGACGNCGGTTGAGCATTTTACTTCTACATTAGAAAAATATTTCCATCTACAATACGAGCTCATATCGTGGTAATATAATAACAACACTAATAATAAAACGCCTTTATTGAAGGGCGAGATTGAGACTTCCTAGTCCCTTCTTATATCTAACCCTTAATATTGTAAGTATTTTTAATTTTTCACGGTAGAGAGAACGAATTGCTTTTAGAACGAACTGCTTTTAGAACGAATAAAAGAATATCCTATGTATTAAAATCAAAAATTTTCGGTGTTTACATTGCTGTTTTCTGATTCATCGGTGAAGTTGAGAAGAAAACTTCTCTCACCATTGTGTGGTCATAAGCGATCTCCATAATATAGGAAGAGCGTCGAGGGCACACACGATGGAGAACGCTTGCTGGCAGCAGGAAAACAAGAACAGTTTCAAGAGTCCTTCGATGGCCGGAGGGCCTATTTGAAAGTCCTTAAACTAGGGCAATATGTGGATGCATAAACTTGTCTTCGGTGGGTTTCGAACCACGATCGCCTCTTGTTAGGATAACTACCAAGTACTGCCGTAACCGCTTCCCGATAAAGGATACTCTTCTTTTATTATCTAAGCGTACGTTTTATCGGATAATATCGCTCTTTGAAAATTACTCACTGATTATTAAAGTATCTAGTAAATGGTTATCAAAGTTCGAAAACAATTTGCGAATATCAAACAACAGGAAGAGAGAGAATTGGAATATTTATCTTTGAATTACCATGACTACTCTTACTCATGTTATATTAACCCACAGAAATTACGACTGCGTCATATATATTTTCTAGAAAGAAAACATATGGTTTTGTGTACTCTTAGTGAAACTTGCAAGTCCAAGAAGTAAAATTCTACGCAGTGGCACAGAATTTTGGCATGCGCAAATCTAAATTAAGGTCAAAATGGTAAGGTAATATTTTCAGTAAGTAAGAATTATGAGTTTTAATTTGAGAAAAATATAACTAGATTACCATGTCACTACTACTACTACTACTACTACTAGATATACAAGACAAACTAAAGCATAAGTCATACTGGACTAGACTGTGACTCATTGGATACAAATTAAGTGGTGAACTATGCTAAAATACAACCCACATTTTAGATTATCTTAAAAATGACTAACAATGAATTTCTTTAAATAGCAGTAACAGCCAACAATTTAACTTAATTGATAACGAGCCTGTCAGCTATACAAAAATATCTCATTTCCTAAAATACGTGAAGTGAACATTTATACATATGAAAACTATAAGAAAAAATAATCGTTATAATAAAACTAGGGTAGAATTGTTACAACTTATTTATTAAAACGATTTTAATTAGTATTTAAGAATGACTACTTTGTCTTCGTTCAGTCTCANATTTTCCTTAAACTACGTACTTACTAGAATAACCGATAGACCTATCGAGTTTTCTCAATTATTGCTTTTACTGAGAGCGAAAAACTGGCTCAATGTTAAACGTTTTTTAATAATCTAATCTAGTTCTGTTCTCGATGGGAAAATAGATGAAATCTACTCTAATATAAGCGCAAACCACTGAAGACAAAAGCGTTTCGTCGGCCAGTGCCTGCTCTCTATGGAGTTTTCCTTAATCAGTCTAGTAAACCCGTGGATACAAGGGCTCCCGGATAGCCAAGTGGGCAACGCGTTCGACTCCTATGAAAGCGGTGCCGGGTTCGATTCCCGGTGGGAGCCTATGTGCGAAATGACCTCAGCTGCCGAAGCATATTTAGCAATACTATTACTACTACCGTGGATACACTTTATTTTACTTTATGAATCCGCTCGGTTTGCCTGAAAAAATGTAATTTGTCATCAACTATAAAACAATATGAGTTCCATAATGTGACCGCTAAAAAGCATATATATTCATCAGCTTATTTTAGACAACGTCTGAAGATTACATCTTACATGAATAGCTTAATGAAGTTTAAGCTAAGCCAAATTGTTTTATTAACGGTAGAGAAATTTTAAGCACGTTCGCCTTCGGTGATATCTATCTCGTAATCGTCGCACGTAAAGCAGTTTATAAATATGCAATTCAATAAAAGCGGCCAGAAAATATGAAGATCTTGAGGATAACGATATCCAGTCTGAGTGCTGGAATCAAGGAAAGGAATTCATTATTTATTCCTTCCAACAAGGCAAATCTTCTAGCTTAATTATTGCGATAAAAATTACAGTAGGAAATCATCCTCCACTCTCCGATGCACAGTATATAACTTCAAAAGTTTCTTCGCCACAGAAGAAATAGGTTATCCCATTAGTGTATCGTTTATGAACCCTATTCATTTATGAAATAAATTTCCTTATGACGTAAGACATATGTCCGTGTTTTGCTGCATCCAACTTTTCGTGAGAATTCCAAATAGAGCAAGAAAAATATCGGACGACATCGTATCGCGCCTCACCTAATTTCCATCTCTTCGAGGAAAACATTTTCTACAGCTATATGAAGTATTTTAGGTAAATTCTCTACTCTGGCAAAATAATTTGCACCACTGCCATAACATACTCCTAGGAACATGCGAACAGCGAGTATCACGCGGCCGCAGCAGACAATAGTCTCTCTCTCCATTAAGGATTTTCGAATGGTAATAAGTACACCCAATGCATGTGAACAAAAAGAAAGACACAATATGCAAACAAACTCTTTTAACTACGCAAGCACGGACTCCTGGTTTTAGATCTACAAAAGAGGAGCGTAATGCCCCATATTCTTTGAGTTAGCGCGCGAACCAGCGGCTGTGAAGTCCATTGCTCGGCATTACGTATTCGGAGAAAGTAAAATAAAACTGCACCTGCGAACAAGTTTCCATTGTCCTCGCCGCCATAGCATTCCACGCAGTATGTTTGTGAAAAAGCGTCGGCAGTGCTCTTGAGACCCCTTCTGGTAATGGGAGATGCGGCTCACACACACGTATATGTGAGGGTCGGCTGAGTGGTGAACTTCCGCATAAAGCTCCCATTCCATAAGCCTACTCGTAACGAGGGCGAAGCGGCAAATGGAGGTATAGAAATAGTGATAAAGAGACGGGCATATTCGGGTCAATACCTCTCCAGCCACCCTTCTTGTTTCGACAATGGATCTCTCCTAGGAAACAGTCCGCCCCTCCATCTCGACAATCTCCTCCTCATCTCAAGAACTCCTACGACCCCGAGGGATGAAGGGCGATACAGAGAGCTGACAAGGCCCTCAGAGGATGAAAGAAAGGAGGAAAACCGAAAGAATAGAGAAAATGGAGCGATGAGGGAGGGAAATGAGTCAAGAGGTGTGTGGGGGTATTGCAATGTGAAAAAGATGTGGAAGGAATCTTCGGCGACTTAATGCTGGGTCAAAAGACGTACCAGAAAATTCTGAAAAACATTCTAGCGGGGAAGGGAACTGTAGAAGGATATGTTTTGAAGAGGCATGGCTCGGATATTCTGAGAGGCAAAATAAGTTAGTAGCAAAACGAATCCTGGACACTTATGTCATTATGGACCATGTAATTTATTACATTTTAGATAACATAAATATAACAAGAAATACTAACAAAGAGCGAGAAATTATACTTTTGTTGTTTTGGCACGACACCTCAATTGGTTAGAGCAGTCACCAGGTAAATGAAAGATCCGGGTTCGATTCCCCGTTCTGTCAGATTTTTTATGACCATTTCTCCTTGGGAATATACCTAGGCGCACCCGTTAATAAGCGAAGTTACTTTTCACTATGTTACTTCTTTTCGTTATACTTTTGTTCTGGAAATGAAACAGGCAAATGATGACAACGCGCTGGTGAAGGAAAATGAAAATTATTTAATGCATTACAGTATGTGGTAGTAAGAAAATTCATTGAAAATTATACTTATTTTAATCGTTAATAAGAAAAAAAATTAACATATTTATCGAGGGGATATTAAATATTTTCCTCCATCGTCTCTATTTATGTTTAATAAATAAAATGAATTAATTTGATCAGACATTCTTTTAGAAAAACAGAACATTTGAATTATCTGATAGCAAAAGAAAATAGAAACGATTTTGAATAGCGAAAACATATAACTGTTTTCTTATGAATTCTGTGTAAAATGATTTCTTTCGTCGCAGGAAAAGATCATAGTGACAAAATAAAGAATGGTGCACAAGTAATTTAAAAAATAAAAAGCAAAAGTATATCATAATAATAAAACGACTTTATTTCAGGGCGAGATGAGACGTTAGTCTATTCTTACCCATGCCCAAAGTACAGAGATATAGGCAGCGAAGTCATCGTATTTGCATAAAGCATTTGCTTATGGTACCTCGATAAATTGTCAATCAACTTAATATGTGGGTATAAATTAGTAGCAAAAAAGGGAAAAGAAACGGAAAGCGTAGAGTGGGTAAAGTGGGGAGAGGAAAGAGTAGTGGATTACAGAAAGGGGACGAGTGGGTGAGAAGATGTCTGAGGGATCTCTTCCGTTGCATGGTGACTGCACGACTGACGGAGGAACTAAACCGTTGGCATTAATGCCACTGCCTTTGGAATACTCCTCTCATACTTCGCGTGAAAAATGTAAATGCGACTTGTTTTCTATTATTCCTCATTTCATCTTTACCTTTGAGAGAAGATTAATAAGCGGCCGCGTGCGCTCCGATATTTCGAAATCTCATTGAGCCACTTCAAGTGGTGTTTACACCCCCTGCCACACGCCGGAAGGCGGCTTGCAGGGTACTTATGTAGATGTAGATGTAGAAGTGAAAGATTCATGTGTTATTTACTCACGACGAAATTCATGTTGGCCCGAGGTTACACTGTCTAACAATCGACTTTGTAATGTACAGAATATATCGTGTTTGCATCTCAACATCTTGGCAAACTCCATCTCCTCTTACACACCCGAGTAAATAAAAGAGAAAATAGGTTACTACTGGAAATCAGCCGAGCGTAAAAATTAAGTAAACAAGTTTCCTTGATTGTCAAGGTAAGAGAAACTCGATTTTAATTATGTGAATTTTAATTATTAAAATTACTTTACCATTGAACCGAAGTTGAATAATGTGTTACAAGTAAAATGAAAAAGGACTTATTGAGGGGCTGTATACATAATCAATTGGTGGTAAAGACACTAAACATCCTTCTTTGATATACAAATATCTACATCATCCTCCATAACAACATTTCGCTGGAATATCATCAGGGGAAGCCTTCAGGGGTTTATATTTACTTTCGTGGGTAAATAAGGTAATATTTTAGGCTACAAAAATTGATGACACTAAATTTTTTACCCATACAAAATGTAATTTTACTTGATCTTAACTGATTACTAAATATAGACACTCTCCTCAAATATAAGATTTACAATTTTTAAAATAATAGAGAGCCAATCTTTAGAATAGCAATCAATATATACGTGTCTGCAATACTGTTGGAAAATAAAAAAATCCGAAGGTCGAGGAAGGAAGAAAAATTAATTTCCCAACTGTTGACTCAGACAACATTAACAAACATAGAAGGGTTAGTGGTCTCCGAGAGACTTCTCTTCCTTGTAAATACAAGTCAGGCAGCGTGATAAATAGTCTTTTCTTCGAAAAGTAAAGCAGAGGATGCTATCCAAGGATACATGCATGAGCATTCTACCTAAAGAAGGTAAAATTTCCTACTTAACGCCCATACTTTAATCTCATGCTAACTTATCCCGCACTTATCACTACTCCCGCACGCCCAGATCATCGAAATCATAACCTACATAAATTCATTACTTTGGAGAGTAGCCCCTGCAAATGCTGTTTTATACTAATCAAAAACGAGCCGCAATGTTACCGCAATGCAATGTGGATTGACGAATGAAATCTGTGTGAATTTTTGGAATTCATTTCGATTGAAAACATGCAAACAATTTCTCTAAGGCTATATACCATATGGAAGTTAACTCTGATTAAATGTACTTTAGAGTTAACAAAGTTTGATCTCAAATGTGTAAGGATCTCCCGAGTTGGAGAAAGATGCCGTAATACAACTATTAATTTAAAACAAGAGAGGACGATATGACCATTGTTTCTTTGCAAGTAACAATCGAATAACGGAAAATCTGTACATGTCTGATCACTTTTTATACCAAGGTTAATGAGGAACACGCTTTGAACATTTTCTAACTGAATTAGTGCCAGGTGCATTCTGAATAAAACGTGTAACTTAATTAACCCATTGATTTCCAAAGGACGCACAGAGACTAAACGTCAACTTTCGATCAAAGCAAGACTTGAATTGAAAAGGAAACGAAAAAAAAAAGTCCCACTGACCCGAGTTACATTTCCTACTTTCAGGACAGATGCGCTATAGGAAAGCAAATGGAAGATGTGAGATCCGGGTTCGAGTCCCGGCTATGTCTGATGTTTCCTCCTTCGTTTCTTTCTCTAAAACTAAACATGTGTTCATACGTTCACCACTGCTTGTATGGTACTAAAATAAAAAGCCTCCTTATTATAATAAATCCTCGACTACGGGAGCCGTTGTAATTTTACTCAGGATCAATTTAGCGACGAAAAGCCTCCGTTATGGCTAAAGCGTTTGGGGCGCTATCGACATAAGAAAGGTTTATGTATTGAGTGAGTGCACCAGTTAAGAAACCGAACCGTGGCCAGAAAGGGGAGGAAAGAAGGATAACGTGGGTGGCGTAATGGCGAAGTGCAGACAATTGACTGTAGGCGGCGGAGAGGGATGACCCGGGGGGATGAGGTCGATCTACTTGTGAGGGTTTTCAAAGGCCCTTTACGCCCGAGTGGCAATGAATCACCGACGGCCAAAAGGTAGGGAAGGTTAAAACGCTCGTTTCATGAGTTCTCCGCCGCTGCCAATCTTGATTTCGGGCGCTGCGGTCGCTTTTGACCCCCTCCCCTTCTCCCCTACTTCCCCAACCCCCGAGTAAAAAAACTGCAGAGTGAGAGCCTCCCACAACGTTATCGCCTTGGTTTTTTTTTTCGCTCCTTTTCCCTTCAATCTCCTCCCCACACAACCGCGCCTTCCTTTTTATCGCCTTTTTTACCCTGGAGGAGTGGGGGAAATCCTGGCACCGATGTGAAGAGATCAAACGCTTAGGGTTCTCAAAGATTCAATATTGAGGAAAGGGAGAAATTGGGGGAGTTTTGTGTTTCGGACGTGAATGGATATTTTCATATCTTCCCACAAAGTCGCGCGACTTTTACTTCGTTTTTCGCCCCCCTTCGTTCCGGAATTGCCTCGGGGCTTGGCGGTGGAGTTGAAGGAGGGGAAAGTCTGGCGGAAGATTACGGAGATTTTGATAACGATTGAGGCGATTTGATCGGATAAGTTGTAGAAATGAGAGGATGGGTTCTGTGGAGCCGAAATTCGAAATGGGGCTGGAAAATACGCGAAGAGAAAAGAAGATGGCAAGTAATGCTTTTTAAGCATGATACGAGTATCTTTGGGAAAAAAGCGAATTCTCTTATGATAGATGGAAGTAATTGCACGGATGACTTAAAAAGTGAAATGCTCAGCTTTCCTTGGGACACGGACATTCTACGAATTCGATGGGGCATCATTTTTAATATTTTATGAGCAATACACAACTAATGTAGGCCATTACATCAATATCACAAGTATAAAAATTGACAAGCTATCATGAAACCTCTTGACGGTTAGCTCAGTTAATTTTCAGGAATTTAAAATGCAGATTACGATGTCTAAACAGGTTTCTGCTAGTTTAGATCAAGTACATTATTGCTCGATACATTATGTCATTTTATGAATTATGGATACTTAAATATATACTATAGAGGTTTCTTCTATAACGTATTCTCAAAAAAGATATTAGCGCACGAGATATGAGGTTAAAATACCAAAGAAAATTTGTCAGGCTTACGTAACATTGTAATTCATCGCTTGCAAAACCACTTATTAGTATACATATTTTTTTAAGAAACAAGAAAATATAAATTAGCTGATTGAAAATAAAATAAGAAATACGTGTGATATCCGATAATAGATAACTTTTTCGGATCAATCTGCTTTTCTTACGCGGAAAGTTGGATGGGTTTCAATTTTCTAGCTCATAGTCCTATAGAAAATGAAGTATTTTCTATAGGATAAAATAATCTTATGGAGTAACCCGTGCTTGGATATCAGTATGCGACGAAGATAAATTTTCAGTCAAAATTAAGTCAATTAAAACTGAGACCCGCATAATATTATATGAAGGATTTATGCTCTACAAGAGTAGTAAGATTAAAGGTATCAAAGATCAAAGTAACTGGAAATCAAAGCCATGTCACACGATCCGTGTAGTTTAAATATCATACCAGATCATATATTTGAAGACCACACACTCTCCATGGAACCCCATCATAGGACGGGACAGAAATGCCGACATTTGAATTCATTATTTTTGCTACAACTGATTTTACGATTTTATTATTTCATTTCTATCTGTTTTCGCGGGTTTTTTTCGCTCCCCTTCTTAAGTGAGCGTTTTCCCGCACCCTGGGTTTTTCTCTGAAATCCTTCAGCCGAGGAGTTTTTTCCCCGCAACCCTATCCTTTACTTTTTAATGTATTATTTATATAATTTTTAATCTCTGAAATTCTATATAAATGTATGACTGCAGAGGTTAGGTGTAAGACAGGCCCACATGGGCCTAACCTCGCCGAATTACCGCTCAATTACCAAATCACTCTTTATCTGAAGTAGTAAAGATTCCTTAACATGGAAATAACATCACAGCCATTTGAATGGAATCATCTACTCTTTTCTATATAAAATTAGTCCCATCATTTATTTACAAATACCATATTTTCAGCTCTTAAATGTCTTGATATAAACACTAAGATTAGTCGTTGATTCTATTTCTTTTCTGAAACTTTATAGGAGTATATTACAGGTATTTAATATAGAATTCATAGTTACCTTTCAGCCGACTTTCCCCATGTCTATCACTCATATATTTTCTCGAATATCATACAGATAGCGGGTCAGTGCAGCTTGGATATTTACTAAAAATTAACAATAAATAAAAACGATTACAATTTCTACTTTAGGAAAATAGCAGCCAAAACTAAGAGTTTCAAGTGAAGAGTGAGGTAGTGCAAAGATCGCGAAATTGGAAAAGAAAACGCGGGGAAAATACAGGTCAAATTATCCTGGCAACAGCATCCTTATCCTTTCCGCTACGAATTTGGAGAAAAAGAGAATTGTAGAATGTATATAGAGTGGGTAAGTTGGTATAAAGAGTGGAGTAAGAAGAAGCAATATAGAGGAGGATTTGAAAGAGAAGAGTAGAGGAAGTTTCTGCAACCGTCTGTACGGATGTCTCCTCGGATTGAAAAGTTTGAAAGTGGAGATGAAACGGAGAAATTAATTTGTTTGGAAAGTTTTGGTGGGGAGTGGGAAACATGCGGCATGAATGAATTTGAGTGAAGGAAAAAATCGATGATTCGGTCACAAAAGTAAGGGTGAATGTGAACTAACAAAGAGGAAATAAGCATGGCTATAAAATAAATACCTGAGTAGAATAGAAGATGTTTGAGAAATCCTATAAAAATTGATGGCATTTCATGGCTTTGAAGTAAGGCCAACAGATGTCATTGTAGGAAAAATAAGAGTTTCTGGAAATATTTTTCGGAGAAAATAGGATATTCGATGAAAAATCGTGTCTACGATATGAATAATTACTTCACACTTTTTTCTTTCAATTGCTTCTCTGTCACGAGAAACTATGTTCTTCATTTCTAGAAACAGAATAGGGTGTTGAACTGATAAAAAACTTCAACATTAGAGAAAGGTATGCAGGAACAAAATAGTACAATATGAGCCATAAAGTCAAATCAGAACAAGTTATGTACCGATGAAAAACTTAAGTACTGACGCTTATTCCGTTAGTTAATAGATTGATAATAATAATGTGGAATTAATGAACCCAACTGACTTTTAATGTTTCTCGAGTTGAGTCATCAGTTTCCATTCCAATATCAAAAACTTGGTTAAACGGTTTGTTACACAGATTTCGAGAAATAAAAGTATCTGAACATGAATGATATTACGAATTCCACATATTTTTCAGATGCTTTTGGGGAATAAATACTCCAAATTTGCTTCTCCAAAGCCTTAATCATTCACTCGCTGATTATTTAGCAACCTAAACCTAGTATTGCCACTAATATTAGCGTTATGATGCCGCTGTTCGGTGCATCCTTCCAGATGAGTACCATCAACCCAGCAACAACAAAGCTGCGTCGACACAGAGAATAAATGAGCAAAGCTGCTCGTCGACGCAGTATCTCCCGTTACATAAGAGAAGACTGATGGGATGTACCGTTTTCCACCGAAGAAGCTGTATAAGAGGAGAGATAAGCTGCATTAAATGAACGATGCGTTACGCTAGGTATATTTTAGAGGGAGGATGGTGTCAAACCAAACTGCTTCCTGCGGGAGCAAAATAATTTTGTTTATGCGGAAAAAATGCAACTCTTGAATAATGTACAAGGTTACGCCATGGCGTATGAGGATACTAATGGGGGGTAAGATGCTCAGATGAGTACTTTAAGTGAAATGTCCGTACCTTGCGGCTTATGAAAACCAAGTGCTATTACGACGAGTGATAGCGGACTAATGAATCAATTAAATGAATCTGACTTGATCACGTAGATTCGACTCTTCGACGGCTCTATTTACAGGGAAAGAATTTTTAAAGAAATAAACCATTAATAGATTTTTCAAGCGCGTCGACATCTTAGCTCATTCCGTACCAATATGCCCCCACTTGGAATCGAACCCAGGACCGCTTTCGCTATAAATGAACCCGCTACCCAAATGGCTTCCCGGGAGCCAGATACGTGTAAATGTTACTGGGAAGTTCAACTTCCGCATCTGCTAGGGAGACACAGTAAACCAAAAGTTGTCTTTGTTCATACAAATGAGACAATTTAGAGTACACGCATACATGAAAAATATATGTATGCCAAAGAGAGAAAATCAAGGCCTCCGATTAGGCATGTGGGTATCGCGTCCGGGTTCGATTCCCGGTTGGTGCTCACGTGTGATATGATCAGTCGAAGCAGTTTAAAAAATATTAATAATGTTAGAAATAAAATATAAGAATAAGCTACGTTCTTCAAAGACGAATTACTGAAATTGAGAGGAAGCAATATCACATCTCTATGTAAGTTCAAAATTAAAGAAACATTAATGACTATGGAAGTGGCAATGGGTGAGGTGGCGAGACAATCGCCTCGAACGCTTTTCTTAGAGGGCGCATACTTGAATGTTATAGTCTTCATTTTCTCGATAAACGATGTTTTATTTAGAGAAAAATATGAATTTCAGTGAGGAAACGGTTAATATAGCCCCTCTTTTTTAAATCAGATCGATTTGGATCGAGAAAAATTACTTGGAAAAGAAATGAAAGGTGATCCAATTGCATTCTCACCTCAGGAGGTGAATTGGCTTAGTATGACCCTATTAATTACTAAAGGAGGGTTATGTGAGTAGTATATTATATTAGAAAAGAGTATATTATGTGATTGAAAGTTTGAACTAATGAAAAACACCCCGATCTTATTATTTAAGTTAGAAAATATTAACTGATATCAACATATCAATAGAGAAATCGGGAACGTGTATGATAATTATCAGTGGCTAATTTCATTTGATTAAAGATCAGTAGATCTCTTCATTTGACATAATCAAGAAGTTTTTAAATATATTCGCTCAGATTGATAATTAACCACTATTTCGATATTCATATATTTTCCCTTACGGACTCTTTGAATAGCTGAAATAATAAAGTGCATATTGAATCATACGTATGAAATATGAGGTACAGAAAAAATAATTCGAATTAGTTTCTAACTTACAAGAGGCTACAAAGAAAAGACATTTCTTAATTCTACGAGTATTGACGTCATTCTCCAAATCTTCGTAAGCTTATCCGGGATCGGGATTAAAACGTAATTAAAGAAAGGGGAAGACTCGAGAAACTAAACCATGCGCACCGAATTGAAATTAAGAGATTTTTTACCACAAGACAGAGTACATTTTTTTCCTCGCAGCAGCTTGTCAAAAAATTATTCAGAGAATAACTTTGCAACGTGTTCGAAGTTTCGAAAAAGCGTCAATATTGTCCGCCTCTTGCGGAGCAAACCAAGAAAGAGGGATGAGGGAAGTCGAGTAGATAGTTTGAGGAAATTGGAAAAGGGAAGGTGGTGGGGGAAGGAAGGTAAAGCAGGGAAGGATCGGGGAAGAGAGGAAGTTAGTGGAGGAAGAAATGGGGGGTGGACGAAGGAGGTAGAGGAAGAAGTGAGGGAAGAGAGGGAAAAGAAAGTAGTAGGGATAAAAGAGGGTAATGTAGGAGGAGAAGGTAAGGCATAGAAAGGGTAAATGGATGTGGAAACGAGGGTTGCTACGGAAGGAGGGCGAATTAAATTGAGTCGAGGGGGAGGTGAAGTATATCAACAGAGACGGGATTATTGCCCACTGGGGCTTTCCGAAAGGGACAGATGGATGAGAAGGGAAAAGGATAAGGTGGAGAGATACGGCTAAGAGTTTGCCTTCCTACGCGTGCATGAAAAACTGTTGGTAGGGAATGGCGAAAAAAAAGGGTGGAGTAGGCGGAGGAATTCGCCTCGGGCTACTCTGGGGCGTAATGTCGGGATAATAAAGAGAGAAAGATTCGTGGTTATGTCCCGACTTCGAACCTTCGCCGTGTTTGCGTTGTCAAAACGAAGAGTGCGAAATCCCGAAAACTTTCGTCATCCCGAGCGCCTGAGCAAAAATGTGCTCGTCAAAGTCAAATGTGACGGTTAAAAGGGATATTTTCCGGTTTCCTTGGCGTCTTCGCGAAATGACTTCGACATTTGCGTCCTACTTTCGGAACATGCTTAGTCCGGTAGGTTTTGGTTTTCTCTCGAGCAGTTATAAAATGTTATATTTATGAATGAACTTATTTCACGAATGAATCATCTAGATAGAATGCCGTCGTTCATGATTTCGCTTCGACATCGTCATGAGCTTCATAGCAAAATGTCATAGATGGATGTATGTGAAATTGATATCGGAAGTAAGTGAATGAATGAAAATTTTATATTAGCTGTACCTATGTCCGGTCTAATTATGTGATACTTAATCCAGGGGCCAAGTTGTCTAAATTTTAACAAAATGAAATATAAGTCATGTCTTATGAGGTAATCTTACTTGTATAACAATTTAAAAGTGATTGATGACGCTTCGTACTTATATTTCAAGCTGACGGGCACCAAGGGGGTGACTGACGGGCTAATCCCAGGGGCAAGAACGGT
Source organism: Ladona fulva (assembly GCA_000376725.2). Taxonomy (NCBI): domain Eukaryota; kingdom Metazoa; phylum Arthropoda; class Insecta; order Odonata; family Libellulidae; genus Ladona; species Ladona fulva. Next base: position 19,509 of record KZ308882.1, read on the forward strand.
AAGTCCCCCAAAATGTGTACAAGAATTTATTCAGAAGCAAACCCTCAGGTCTTATCAATAAATATTTGGCTGCTTAAAATATTTCTTTTCGTGGAATACTTCATGATGCTGAGAATCAATAAATCGCATTATGACGTAGGTGGGAGAAAATTGGTTTATTGTTTAAGCTGAGTCCCTCCCATCCCCAAGCGAAAATTCTAGATTTGCCCCTGATTTTAGGCAAACATTGCCTTATTTTAAGCAGAAGACTCAGCCCTTATCATCGTCTAAAGTAATTTAACTTTTCTTGAATATTTTCATCTTTTATTACAGCATGAAAGATAACAATGAAATTACCAGTAATGTGGACTTTAACCAAGCATCGATAAAACTCTGAACCTCATTCATAATGAAATTATCTCACTGAACAATCCTCAACTACGATAATTAATAAAATCTTTTCAGATCATCTGAATATATACTCAAAAAACATTACAACAAGTATTCGAATGGAAATATTATAAAAGGAGAGTTTTACGGAAAGAACATCGGTAGAATCGTGATTCTTGATAAATTGCAATTCAGAACATGATTGCCTAACGGCATGCAGCTGAAATACTTCATATAGAAATAAAGAAACGAAACATTATCAATATTGGTAAAAATTGAGAAACACTGTAAACGAGTGAGGTCATTTTATTTGAGTCATTTACTTACAATATTTTCATTAAACTTTTTTTTCGTATGAAACATAAGTATTCTTGATCCATCATTCGCCTAACATGGAAATTTGATTTTAAAGCTATTATCAACAAGTGAGTTTCATAAAAAACCGTATAAATGTAATTCGCACGATTACTGCAATGGCAGTAATTTACTTGTTTAGAATGAATTCTAATATTTACAATTTAAAACATCCAACTAAAAAAAAGAAAATTACAAGTTCACAGTAAGCTTAGTAAATACATTACCATTATTTCCTAACTTTTTTCCATATTTACTATTTTCGAACACTAGAGTAGATGTTTAAGATTGATGTACAAATCTTGCTACTTTGTAAAATTACTTCACATTAAAACTAAAAAACATGAGCTCAAACGGAAATATTGTCCGAAATATAATGATTAAACTCCATTAGCAACCGCGTATTACATAAAGGCGACTTCATGAGGCGGATTACATCTAGAATATAAAGAAGTTGCAAGGTTCGCGACAAAAGAGAAATTTTCGACCGATATCGACTATCAATGGGTCTTCACAATCGACCCCTCTCGATGTTCGATAATCGATAGAGAAAGAAAGCGAGTACACAGCCCGCATTCTCCCACGCAACCCAGGGGCGGATTGAATATTGCATGGGAGGAGAGATTCGATAGAGGGCATTGTACGTCATTAGCGTGTGAGGAGCTCCCCAAGGCTTCATCAGTAATCGCTCCGGGGCATAAGCTTTCGCGACAATCAAGTGCGTGCTGTCAATCCAGCTCAACGTCTGCGTGCATCAACGCCTCTCCAGCGAGGCGATTAGGAGCGGTGCAAGATGTGGGGAAGGGTTATGAGGGGTGCGTGTCATGCGTTAATTGAGATCGATAGTTCTAAACGACTATGCGTCCTGTTTGAATCAACCTCTCTTTACTGCAATGGGGGATTAAGCGGTGGTCATCGACCGAGGAATAATCTATTACGAGATTAACAATGTTTTAAGTATTAAGTCATGCTAAAATGCTAAGGCGTGCCGAAAAGGACTTGAAGCTAGGTAGCTGATTTTGGTAGTATTCTTATGTGTATTTATTTACAAATTTCGACAGCGGTTAGACACAAGGCTGGCTGCTTAATCACATAATATACACTTAATTTAAAAATACAAACAATACACATCAGATAATCGCAACTGCATGCAGTACCCTATGTATTACATTGACTCTAAATTTAAAAAAAAAATCATAAAATTTACAATTATATACATAAAAAATTATGCATCATTTTCTTAACTCCTTTTTATCCCTAGGTAAGGGTATGAAGACCTCATCAGGCAAACTTTTCCACTACTTAATCCCTCTATTTAGGAATGAATTCTTACGTAAATCTATTATTTTTTAACTTTATTCTCTTTTTATGGACACATTCCTAGACACTTAGTTAAGCGTTCCCTCATTTTTAAAACTCTCTTTAATATATTGTCTTCCACAGTAAACTGATATTCTCAAAGCATAAAAAGGACATTGATTTGTGTAGATTTTCCAGTGTTAAAAGGAAATATTGCTCTTCCATCCGAATTATTTCTCGCTTTTTAATAAAATTCTTTTATATTTCGTTCCATCATCATTTACTTACATTTTTATCGTTATATTTTAATTCGTAATATTTTCATTTTAAAATGGCCACTATGTCGCATAAGTAAATATAATGAATAAATAATATATCTTTGAAAGTGTCATCTGGTATAATAGTCATAACTGCTGCAATTAATAAATTTTTAGTAATAAATTTCCATTTTGTAACGATCAAATCAAATGAGATATATGGTTTGAATTTCGCACACTTCATTGTCCTTGTGTCGTTGAGAATTCAAATCTGTTAGTAAAAAATCCGCCATAAATTTAATAATAATGATAATAATTCTATTCTGATAAATTTAACTGTGTGGCAAAATAATAAAACACAGAAATCTAGACCGGAAAACCTCCGCGTAATATTTCTAGCGAAAAGCTTGAAATTCCTTTTTCGATTCTCGGCTCTAAACAATGAATTTCCGAAAGGAATGCCTTCAAATTTCAAATCATAGGTGTATAGCAGTGAACAGATGTTTCACAATTTAATTAATTCTTTATCTTTAAAAATTATATTTTATTTTCAAATGGATAGACCTAACGATTGTTTGAAGTTCTTGAAGAAAATGCCTATCTTTACAGTGATTAACTTTCAAGGATGCATAGCAATCACACCTTCATAATTCGAACATTTTTTTTTATTTTGGTACAAGAAAGAGAAATTTCACAAAGTATATATTTCTACATTCATCTCGGTCTTGATCAGATAAACGGAGTGAAAATATTCACATAAAAAAGATGGCATCCATTCAAATTTCTTCGCTTGGAGACTACAACAAAGCATATTTTAGTGGCAGTTTTTACGCAAGTCAGTTGGACTTGTAACAGCAGTTTATACAAATGCGGCAAGTGAAACGAGTAATATGATCAACTATAGACTTAACTGTATTTTTCGACCGCAGAATAACTCCGACACAATTTTCGGACGGAAATATCCGTCTATTACGTAACGACCGCGACATTCCATCCCGCGGAAACCCATGTTACTCGTGTCCCATTGTCTCGAAATCATGTTAACCGGATGTAACAGGCGCTCCAGCGCGGAAAAAGGCGCCATAAGAAGAGCCGCGTTAACATTTTGCGGGAATAACTTTCAAAAGCTCTCGAGGTAAAAGAGATGAGTGGCCCCGTTTTTAGTGGTACTCATCCTGCGGCGAGTATTAACTCATTCTCTTTCCGCCAGGGCGCGTCGAGGGCGAAAAAACAATGCGGCCTCCCCGCAGCGCCGAATCCCAAAGGTCTTCCGCATATAACGTTGTCCTTCTCCATATTAATTATATTGTCGTGGAAGAGATGAGTCTGTGAATGGGATTTTCATACCGGGATTATATTTCCATTCAAGTCGTTCCTTGGATTATTTCTTCCGAACCGGACTTTATTTCACTATTTATACGCTTAACGAGGGTGAATAACACCTATGAGGGCAAGGGGTCGCTGAGCTCGTACACCTGCGTTAATATGAATGCTTCTGACCTAGATTGATTCATTAAGAAAAAGAAGATCGCTAGATATCACACTATAAAATCTATTTATATATAATATATTCATATAGATATTATAAACTATTATTTTTCATATTTACATTTTGTGCAATAAATTCAAGAATTACATTCCGGGGCTCCCGGATAGCCATGTGGGCAACGCATTCGACTTCAGTCAAAGCGGTCCCGAGTTCGATTCCCGGTGGGGGCTCACGTGCGAAATTACCTATGCTGTCGAAGCACTTTTAATAATACTGCATTCCGAGTGGATTAAAAGTCTTTCATTATTCTAACTCATTTAAGAAGAAAACATTTGTAAAAAATAATAGATAGATATCTGCAATCATCGTTAATAATTATTAGATGACATTTATTTTATATCTCACGTCTATCCAAAAAGAATTATATAACTAAATTACTATTTAAAATATGTAAAAATACTTTATTCCTTCGATTTCTTCATCATTCCTATAATTATTTAATAATTTTCACTAACAGTTGTTGATAAAGATATTGATTCAAAAATAATAAGCCGCGTAATTGAATTGTCAAAGTTGTGAATTTGTTTTGAAGAGATTATATATAACTCAGGAAAACTGTTAAGGTGACTTTGCACTTAAAGACGCACACCTAGAGAAAATTCCTTGAATAATGGACATGGAAATAGCAAGACAGGACCAGTGCCCGAACGTAAAATCTTCTGTTTTTCAGAAGGAAAACTAAACTAAACTAAACGAATTAACTGTCGAACTAAACTATCGAACCAAGACATTCTCACATACCGTTTTGGGATTCTTTGTATGAAAGGGCGTAGTTGTTTCGTCCGAGTATGCGGCATCGTCAACGGTTAATGCCCTCGTTGAGGAACCGACCATACAAAGTGTTGAAAAGTACGACTCTTTTTAGGGTAACACACAGGAAAAGTGATAACCTACGATGACTACAAAATATATAGTATATATAATATCGTATTTAAAAACAATTTTAGAAACTGCCATTGGAACTGGAACCTCATATAATATTTCATTTTAGAGGCTGTAGTTTAAATAAGAGAAACCATTAAGTGTACTGAATAAAGGTCGGTTGATAATTTCTCCACTCTATCCTTATTAGTATAAACATTATATTACAATACAAACTGAAATTCTGCCAATTATCCTGATTTCATTATAATTGTAATAACTATAATTATAATTTAGAGTAAGAGAAAGTTTTATCAATATAGGAAAAATTAGGTCAGTGCGAGTACAGTGTACATTACACATTGTGTACTAAGGTAAAATCTATCCAAGAAGTAAAATGCTAGTAGATACGTAAGTTATGTCTAATTAATTTGTGTTTATAACTACTTTGCCGCTGCGCATTCTAATAATGTGTGTCTTTCTCTGAAGAAATCGCACCTTTCAGAATAAGATTCTAACAAATTAGACTAAAGCGGTAGAGGAAACAACTAAGAGAGCTGATTTAATTATAAACCGGCATATGAATGTAGTAACAACTGTTGAAAAGTATGAAGAACGATCTTCCATCTTTTTAATGAAGGCTCACACACCGCTGTGGAGTAACCGCTCAAGAAAGGGAGACCTGTTTTTAGATTTAGATTTAGAATTTTACCCCGCGAGCCGCCGATTGGCGTATGGCAGGGGGTGTATCAACACCAAATATTCGTACCTAATTCATCCTGTTAGACTCTCTAATGCTCCGAGGAAAAAACGACCAGAAGTAGCTATCTGTTCTAGCGATTATCTCCTGTGATTATCTCCTGTGTACAAATGTCCGCAATATTTAACTTTAGAGCCCGAAAAAGTTTAAGCGAATGTACAGAAAATAAGGTATGATGTGTAACAAAAAGTAATATGCTTTTTGTAGACATACATATTTATGTACGTTTCCCATAAATATAGGTTGCTACTATCCACTTTCGGAGTTTACAAAAGACACGAATGAGCGTGATCTTTATAAGGGAAGCTCACCAATTTTGACCGCAGTCTAATTATTAATACGAGTCACAAAATGCCAACCGGAGTCGTACTGAAACTTTTATACGAGCCATTTCGTAAAACGACAGTGGTTATTTTCCGAGGACAACTTTAATAACTACTCCTAAGGAGTAATCTTCGGCGAAATTGGTTACCACTTCATTATCAATAATAAAGAGCCTAATGACAGGGGATGGCAAATTGGACATACATTTCTGAGTGAAGGTAGACAGAGTAATTGCTTCCTAATGAACAGGTTTCCGCTCTGTAGAGCAAACATCGTAATGACTTCGAGTTCATTCGAAGCTGTCTTCCCCAATCTTGTCAGTAAGGATTTTTGTAAATATAAACTACTCTTTGGCGGCACATGAATATCCAAAGGTAACAAAATGAGGCTATACACTGAAATCAACATTCGATTACTAATTGGAATGGAAATTTAAAACATTTTAAGGCAAAAAAATAAATCAATATTGCATAAATGTACAGTGTAAAGAAATTAAGCTACAAAGGGCTAATTAAGCTATTGCACTAAAAATTGTTGATGTTGCGGAAAATTTAACAGCGGTGTTCTTTAATGATCGTTTTTCTGAAGATGGTTTTTTTAGAGGATACATGGCAAGAATCTGATCGCTAATAGCCTTAACGAAAATTTCCACTTGCGAATGACAGCATATTAAATTGCTCCCTTTGGATCAAAAATCCTTGCTGGAGAGAGTAAGATGAATGGATTATGTACCAAAATAGCACTTTTTACCGAGTTGTTCATCCAGCCATTTTCAACACCACGGTGATTCTTTAATTGCCGGAATTACGCTAAAAGATCACCTTTAACAGGTTTCCCGTTACTTTCCTCCAAAATCTTCATTATTATTTTTGAGTGTACTCGACGAGGAAGAAAATTGAGAGTAACAAACTTCAGGCATCGCATTTCCTGAAAATAGTAAACAAATGCGCACAAAATTAAAGACCTGGCAAAAACCTTCCGGTTCCCACTTTTTATCGACGGCGGTTCATTACACGGCTTCGCTTTAAAAAACACCGCTGTCGGGAGAAAAAGTATTAATAAAGAAAAACACTCGGGGTTTTTGTGAGCACTTGACCGCCGCTCCTAAGGCTGTACGTCACTCGGAGCAGGTTCAGCGAAACGCTTAATCACCATTTATCATATGTAATTATTCCCTTGAACTTCCGCGGGCAAAAAAGGTAACCCAGGCACCTCGCATCTCACTTCACGGTGCCACCCCTAGCCCGGCGCCTCTTGCTTCCGGATTGTAACTATTCCGAACACGAAGGATATACAAGGGGAAAGTGGGAGAAGAGATTCCAGGGAGGGACACAATGGGCAAAAATTAACAGGGTTTCCTTTAGCTGAGATATTCCTACACATAAATAGGGGAGAGGGGAGTTTCCTTGATTAACTCGTCCGGATCCTTTTTCAGTATAAGAGGAGAGAAAGAGTGGCTACCACACTGCCCTCTTCCAGGGAGACAGAAGAGGGGAAATAAAAGAGGAAGATAAAGGTGAGATTAGAAAGATAAGAAGAAGACGGATCAGGTGGCGCATGGAAAAGAATAAAAATAAATTTATTCTCGGAATAGAGACGCAGAAGTCAGAAAAAGCTTCCATTCAACTCCCTTTCATATACAAATACTGAGTGAGGCTAACGAACAGTGGAGGTGATTCTGAGAAACCTGAGAAATTATGCTCTAGTGCGGCATATCTGTATATATGTATATATATATAAGAAATTAAACTTTGGCTTATCCTTGGTATTTTATAATTGCAGTAAGGAAGTGACAAATTAAATATTTTTCAAAAATTAAGAACCACGTACAGTTTCACGTAAACGTTAAAAGATCGAGGACTATTCGCTTGAGGCAACTGAGCTAAGGAAGGCCGCCGAGGTGATTCAGCCAAATATTTTTTACGGAAATGTTAGTGCTACGGTATTTTCCCGAACGAAACTCTTTACATGTTCATCTCCAATCAATATCAATAATTTAAAAAATGATGATTTGAATATTTATCAAGTTTAGATATAATTTTTCTGTAAGTTGAAGCCTATTTAATAATTCCACTAAGTATGGATGATAGGACATATCTCTTTCTTAATGCTTCCTCTCTACTAATAACATTTAGATAGATAAACCTATATGTATGAATGATGAAGTATTTTTAATGCTACGGCATTTTTCCGAACGAAACTCTTTACGTGTTTATCCCCAATAAATATCTCATATCCAATCAATATTAATAATTCAGAAAATGATTATTGGAATATTTATCAATATTAGATTTACTTTTTCTGTGAGTTAAAGCCTACTGAATAAGTCCAATAAATGTAGATGATAGGACATGTTCCTTTCTTAAGGCTTCCCGTCTAATAATAAAATATAAACCTGTATGTAGAAAATGATGATGAAGTAGTAATAAAAATTTTGAAAACACTATCCATTGTTTACACCCTTGGTTCTGGTTCTCAACTGTGAGAGGGACGACGGCTATACTTAGCTCGGGAAAACAAACAAGAAAAGTGTCCGATCTTTTGATGCAAATCTTCATCGAGGCCAGCGGGGGCGGAAGAACTTGCATGGCTGAACTGAGGGAACAGTACACGAACATGCCATTGTCCCTCCCGAGGTTAATTAAAGAGAAGGAGAGAAGAAGCAGATGAGATACAATGCCCGAGGGGTCAGGGAGGCATAAACTTGGGCAAGAAGGAAGGAAGGAGAGAATTAAGGAATTAGGATAAATAGACGGGAGATGTCGTGAGAAAGAGCGTGGATGGGAGAAGAGAGAGAGGAAGAAAGATGTCTGGGGCGGGTTATACCTGCAAGGGGAACTCCCTTAAGCTATGTATCATCTCAGTTGAGTATTACGTGGCCGTGGGCGTAAGGCGTTTCTTACGGGGTGCTGATGGGCGTTAGAGATTGGGATGGAGAGGGAGTCGCAAGGGAAAGTGAATGAGGCAATGGGAAGAGACGTGAGGCGGGTTGAGAGAGGACGGTAATGCCTTCTCAGTATAGGGAATCAATGTGAACGGAGCAATCGAATTGCTCACTTTATTTAAGGAGCGCCTCTTTGCTGCGGCAAATCGGCTTAATGCCAACACTCAATTTCCGTCAGATTACAAAACGTCCACAGCTTCCGGAATTCTCTGAAAGTGCAGAAATCCTGTTTTCCTATCCGTGATATCCTATCATCACATGCTTTTGATCGCAAAGAGAGCAAATGAGCGAGGTACAAACAACTAATACATACATACATCATCACACTATATCACACACATCTTAGCTAATAAAAATCAACTGTAATAACACGTGCGTACTTATCACTCTTCTTATAACAGTTTATAGACAAAAATACGGTACGAGTATTTTTCTTATATCGGTTCAACAGCGGAATATGTTCGTTTTTCTTGATAAATGGTTCCATTAATATCAATGATAATTAATGGTAACATTTCAACAGAATACATGTAAAGAGGCTAATTTTAAGATATAAAACTTAGCATTAAGCACCGATTCAGTCAAGGTATGCAAGGAGAATTCTCACTACTTTCAAGGAAAAATTTCAAGAAGCTGGATTAGATTTTATCGTTTATTATACAATGTGAATGGATTTCTCGATAATAAGAAGTAAACCTAGAGTAAATGAAATTACAATAAGTGTTGACTTTATTTGTTGATTAAGATGGGAACCCCCTAATGAGAAAATATAGGACACTAGAGCGCCCGGCATTAAAATGTAGTTAAATTAATGTTTACTTTCGGGCTCGGTATTATAATTTTTTGTTAGAGTTGAGAAGAGAAGAATGTTGTCATTCGCCATGCTAATCCATCATCTATATAGGGTTTTAATCTTTATTTAAACACTAACAAAACGTCATAATACCGGGCCCCAAAGTAAAATTTAGTTGAATTCCTCTTTAAATATACATATGTAAAAAGGTTGTAAAATCAAATGATAGATTTCGAATCCGCTCAAATGGTGTACCTAATCATCCCGGATCTTACAATTAAACGACAAACCATAAAGTGAATTGAATTACGGCTGGACATTATAGTCTTTAAAGCTATATAATTACTTTACCCAAACACACAATTCAAAAAATGTATAAATGGAAGTAAAATCCAGTCGCAGTACCTATGATAAATTCCCTTCGCTATTACTAGAAAGACTACTTTTCTAAAGAGCATGAGAATTGCGAGATATGGAAGCTTCCCAGATTCGCCAATACAAAAAAAAGCGAATCGCACCGAGAGGAAAGGGAGTTGCAGAGGCTGATGTGACGGGACATGATGAGAAGGGATGAGGAGGGATTTGCCAAAGGGCTTAAGAGAGAAGGCGAGCGGAACAAGAGAGGCTTCGAAGAAGGAGGACGAGTGGAGCTAGTCGGAAGCATCCGTCTTGGCAACAGGAAGCCCCGCCCCCACACTGACCCCGAGGAAACACGCATATGGTCGAAGGGTGTCCACGCACTTCATTACGCCTACACGGTTCCTTTCTTTTCCTTACGTACTTCAAACTTTGATTTCCACCTTTGGAGGATTTGAACGCGCCCGAACAAACGGAGTACTTTTGAAGGATTCAAAGATTTTAATGCTTTGCCATGATAACTATTAAAACGTCACCTTGAGTCATTTGCCAGCAACCTGTGGCTCCCGACCTGAAGTCGGCTCTTTTAGATTTCCAAATGAATATCTTTATATGGATATTGAGACGGTTTCACATGGAATGATTGACCTAAATAAAGACTGAAAGTATTCATCAAGTACATCGAGTAAAAGACGCGATTCAAGAGTATGCGGACGCTGTTCTCCATCCAAAACTGTTAATTAGTTTTCATGCACATAATGGAAGGATACTGATGTAGAAAACTACGATGATTAGTTTTTGAGCAATTACGTCATTATAAAATACTATTCTGTCTTATTATAGGGTACTTACATTCGAAATCGTCATTTTCCAAAGAATTTGGCTGCAAAACCGTAAATAAGTCAAAACACGTCCTACTCTGCGGAAAACTACCGTGCAACTCCATGCCAACCAAATAAACATTATATTCGTATATTATTAAAACAAATAGCCTTTAGTTATAGTATAATGTTATCCTTGTCGTTTGTAATATTTTTGCGACATAAGAAAAGTGTTAGTAAAAATTATCAGAAAAGCACCAGGAATATGGGAGAATTAGGAAATCCTGTTTCCAAACAGAAAAATAGCTTTCCTAACGTTCAATTTCACTATTCATACGATTCCCTGTCAAAAACGAAATATCGCATTGATAGGCTTTATGGGAAACGGGCTTATTCATTAACAAGATGAAACGGTATTGATATGTATGTACACAGCCGCATGCGATACCTTATAATAAGTAATGGTAACTATTAAAAATTTATAATGAGTAACAATACGTAACATATCCTTACCTTAAAGTAAAAGCTGTCCCTGTATTCCTCGACTTTCAAACTCCTTCTATTGTTATCCTGGGACTATCTGAAATCATATTGAAATAATTTATCAGCAAGTATGTCCTTCTCACAAGTTGAAATTTTAATTTACAATACAAATTGATTAAAATACAATCACATCTTTTTATGGTATTCTAGTACCCACTACATTGAAAACTAACAATAGACCATTCGCAGAATGTATTTAAATTTCTGATGAAAGGTTTATCATTTAATCGTAACTTTTGGTTCCTCTGGCAGAAATATATATTGTTCAAATTCATTTAAATGATTTGATATACTGTTCTTTTTACAAATAATGAAATTTAAATGCTGTAAAATAATGTAAACCTTAAAGCCAAGAAAAAAAAAATTCAGCTAAGCATTTAAAGAATTTAAAATAGTCATAAAGCGATATTTACGTGCAATCACTTTGACAGTCGTTAAGATTCGATTATACCAATCGATAAAGCTCATTTTCATAAATTATAATTTGGATTACAAGGACATATCTTCCACCTTGCCATTACTGCAGTATAACACAATACGCAGCGATGGTAATGTTAATAACGGAGTTATTTTTGTCTTCATTATTAGATGGATAGTTGTCTGATTACAGGAAATCTAAGGTACTAAATCATTGAGAAATTAAAATAGGTTATGAACTTATGTTAAAATTTTAATTCATATAATTGCGGCAATACGCTCTATACATCGAATCACCCATTAGAAGAAATTGTTCGCTATTAGTAGGTTCTGTAGAATAATTGCTTCGAATATCAAACATTGATTCTGCCTGTTACGCAAAATTTGTATTTCAACACAATTTTTATAATTGGTTTATATTACCCAGTTCATTCTAACGAGGTTTGATTTTCAATATAAAAAAGAGTTGAAATTTAGTGCTTGATTGGATAGAAAAATTGGTTACATTTAATAAAAGAGAAATTTACGCAAATGTCAAAAGACAAAATAATTAACATACCTAGATGAATAAACTAATTTTACAATTAATTATTAAAACGATTCAATGGTATAATAATAGGATCAGTGAAATGAGAACATGGTTCCACGTTATATATTCTTTGGCAAAATCAACTTGAAGTACTGAAATATCATGCAGAAAATATGATTTTCTGGTTGTATAGAATCCTCAAAAATGTGTTAAATATATATCCATCTACATAAAATAGCCTATAGTAGGTTGATAAGACGAATTTGCATTTATGTTTATTATGAGCAGAATCACTTACTTCTCAATTAAATACTTAATGTAACTTAGAAGAACGAGGGAGAGGAAAGGCTTCAAGAAAAAGCAGATAGATAGATAAACACCCGCAACAGTATTGGTTCCGTTCCTGAATACGAACTTCCCTTCTTTATCCATCTTTGGTTTGGAGGTCTTATAAGTTTGGCGCCTTAAAGTACGCGCTGAAGTCACTTTTTCTCTAATGAAAACTAAGGGAAAGGACAGGAAAGGCTGGATCTGAATAGTTTCAGAGTGCAGACTTACCGAAACATTCGTTTTAATTCCTTTGAGTTGTGGTTTAGAGCGGGAATCCTCTGAGAAGTAATGGGAAACGATCGATCTGAGACCAAGTTTGACGCCGCTCTGTCGACAAAGACGCGCCGTCGAAAAGACTTTCGACTCGAAGTTTGCTATTCAATCAGAAGGCGAACAAAACGCAACGCTCGTTACATAAATCACTCGAGATATTTGTACGGATTGAGAAGTGTCTCCTAAACTACGTGATGGAAGCAGTGACGCCTAACGGGAGAGAAACTGAGAGAAACAACGGCGTGGAATCTTCAATTACTCCGATGCGATTAAATTCGAGACTTCCCGATCTCTCCCCAACTCCATCCGTCTTCCGAACAGCTGTTCCTTACGAGTGGTAATGATTTGTTGCCCCTTTGCCGTCCCTTTTCTCGCTTGTTTGCATATTCTCTCGCCCGCTTTCTTGCCAGCGAAAGGGCCGAAGACAAAAGAGATTTCGGGGAAAAAACGAAACCGTCATGAGTGCCTTCCTGTATTAAATTTCGCAGCCTTTTATTTCCCTTCTCTGCCTTGCGGCGGAATTAAGGGAATCTGCCTCCTCTATCCTGTTTCCTTCCGTTCGAACATAAAAAGGGGAATGGAAAACGAAGGCACGCTAATTTTCCCGAACGTAAAGGGAAAGGGAGAAGTTTCTTTGTATGCGAAATCCGTATCTTCGGCTGAATTCCTTAACTGAAAAGACTTTGGGTCGTAGTCAAGTTACAGTCTTGTGCTTCCCTACACATCCCTACACCCCCTGCAGGGTTCCTCCCTATACCCTACAGGGGTCGCGTCTGATTCCAATCCAACGGGAGCCGTAATAAAACTTTCCTTTCTGTGCCTTTTTTTCCATTTTACGAACTTACGTTTATAGCTAATTGAGCGATATAACCACATCCTTCTTCCCTGATATGGACCTCATACACGGCGCCTTAATTTCCCATACATTGCTATACGATTACCATCATGCTATGTTTGGGTCATATTTGGCTCAAAGAAGAGGCTAAGTAGTCTCGGTTTAATCCGAATGAATTATGCGATCATTTCTTTATGAGATACGGATCGTAATATTACTATGCACGCCGCAGATAAACGCAGGGTCAGATGGTGACGCTAAATTCCACCATCTTCAACGACTTAAACAATTTTACGAGTTCTAAAAATATAAATTCAAAAAATTTGTACATAAAACCCCGTGCACTGGCTACAATATTTTCCGAAATTCAGTAATTCATCATAAACAGCGACAAATTACAGATTATTACACCAATACAAAAATATATGCATTTAACAATCAGTTTATTTCCTCAAAATCCTTACAAATACTACTAAAGAATACAGTACATAAAAATTTTTCTCCAACTGCAACGACTTACAGACAGCGCTATTAAATATTTATAATTATTCACGTTAATTTAGAATTGCCTTAAAAGAGCAATAATGCCACCTCTCAATATTACTTATCATCTGAGATTTTTCAGGCTCCTAAATGACCTTTACTTTACATTTCGTGAGTCCCGTGGCCGCTACAGTAGCGGCCACNTCCTAAATGACCTTTACTTTACATTTCGTGAGTCCCGTGGCCGCTACAGTAGCGGCCACGGGACTCACGAAATGTCCACCGTATCACCCAACCAGGCGATCCCCTACGTCTCACATTTCACGTTGTCCAGGTCGGTGTCACGGGCACGTTTAATTTTCGAGTTCCCACGTCGACGGAAGGTGTCAAATATGGCGAAGCAAGAATGGTTGCGATTCTCCAAATGGGGCGATATCATCTTGCTTGGACAAATTATAGGAACTAATCCCTATGAGAATGGATGGAGGAAGGTACAAGAAGAGGTGGTGAAGGCAACAGGGAAGAATTTCAACACGCGCTTACTTCGGGTTATTGTTGTTGGTTGACGGTATGCTGAAACTCTTTATCTACGGTGCCCGGTAGATCGTATGGACGTTTCAATTTCAATTTAACGGCAGTTGAACCTACGGTGTACGCAGTCCTAAAACTCTCTTAATTAACTCACAGGTAGAAGAATAAATAAACACCAATGTATACATACAAACAGCAACGCAAAATCATTGGTAACCTTGATTCGGGATATGGACCATGCACCGTCCATTATGTTACTGAGTCATGGCTATCTTGGGAGCACAAAGTTAATTGAGTAACGCTGCTACATATTTATTTAGGAATTATTCCATGACTAGGAACACAATTTTTGTTTCCTGTGACGTTTCCTATAGTGGTATTATTCAATTTTCCTGTAGTGGTATTATTCAATTTTCCTATAGTGGTATTATTCAATTTTCCTATAGTGGTATTATTCAACCGTGCACTTCGCTCATGAAAATCAGCATACAGTGTTTTCGGAAAGGAGATGAATGTTCAATGTTCATATTCGAAGTCGTCGAATAGTTATGCGAAACAGAGGAGTGAATAATACAAAGTAAACTTTCAGTTTATTTAATTTCAAACTATTCCAATCAGTTTGACTGGAGATGCAAATGCCAAATTATCAGTAAAACTATTGTGATTCCCTCTAAGAATTATTTTTCGAAAACGTTTAACACGCCGATTTTAAAGAATTTATCGCATATCAATTAATAGATATTTCATTCAGTAACATTTTAGCATCACTGAAAATATTTCCGAAAAGAAATATTTAATTCCGACTTGATTCTTTTGGATGGTGCTTGTGGGAGTTGTCTATTAATGAAATAATTCAAAGGCAATGGGGTTCTGATGCCATGGGTGCCCTTTGTTTGTCTAGAATTTGGACCTCCATCATGGTGGCTCTTAAAAGAGTGTTATTTTTTTCATTGTAAATGCCAAAAATACATCTGTAAGATATTGTACTCTGTATCTGGTATTATAGTATTATCATATTTTATTATAATCTTTATTTACGATTACGTATCATATGGACATGGGAAATGAAGGAGTAGGTTAGGAGAAAAATTTTAATACGGAACTCCTTTGCTAGACGGCAAGCTCCGAGCGCGAGATGCATTTCCCAACAAAACATAATGTCAGTCATTGACTTATTAGAGAATAGAGCAAGTACCTTGAGACGCCGCCTTCGTCCTATCTGAAGAAGCTTCCCATTGTTATATTCGAATCAAGGAGTATAATCAACAAAAGAGATGCGCCGCCACGTATTTCGAGGAAAATTGCATCGACTGGAAAATTCCTCCCGTTTATATTTATCGAGCGTTCCCAAGACAACGCGGAATCGGAACAATGCAGCTCCGCGCCAAACAAACACAAACCCCTTCTTTGGCGAGATATACGCTATTATTGGCGAGCTGTCATTAACTAGGATTACGCTGCAGTTCAGTTCCTAGCGGCGACCTCTCTTTTGTCTACTGAATTCCCTTTGGTCGTATTGGAGGGACCGTATGAGTAGACCTCTTACACAAAACTCCTTTGGACAGTTTACCTTCAGGACTTGCAAGATCCTTGCGTATACGAGATCGGATGAAAGATATCCTCTTTGGACGTATAGAATGTCTTTCATGGCCGAGGAGGAAGAACCAGGAGGAGAGGAAATGAAAGGGACGATTATTTGGACTATTAACAACCGTGCTAGTCAATTAGTCAAAATTGTATTGCCACTGAAAGGAGTTATGAACTTATTCGAGTAGAATGTATTGGAAGGCAGCAAGAGGATCATTAGATACTTAACATTAATTCCATTATGTTTGAATATATCTTCCTGCTCTAAGTCAGTTTATAATATGCCTGCACGATACACTGAATTCTAAATTTAAAAAATACTTTTTCGGGTGGTTAAAATAAGAAGATTAACATAACGCTAAATCTGACCATCTCTTAGCTTCTTACATAGTATTTTTGACTATTACAATTATCCCTTTCACGTTATTGTATGTGATGTTGTAAATCGTTACTTAAAATTTGTGATTTTAACGCATCACTGCTGATATTTTACTGAAGATTTAATTTACTGCTATAAACAAGGAAATGGGTTAGATGACTTGGCACGAAAAGTCGTGCATCTCGGAAAATTCCCAAGGAGAAACGGACATGAAAAAAGTCTGACGGAACCGGGACTGCTGTAACTTGACATCAGGTAATTAATAAAAAACGAGTAATTAAAATTGTGGAATTAGTATGTTTTCCAACATTTATATTCTTCTATCGGGAACTTGAAATTACGTTATGAAGTCATTTGTATTGACATTTATACCCCGCAAGCCGCCAATGGCGCGTGGCAGGGTGTACACATATATGCAATGATTCAGACACTGACGAAGAAGAAAACATTTCATTACATAATATAAGAAAACATAGTTTTCCTTTGCTCTTCTCCACTTTAGGTAAAAATTGCTATGATATCCATTATGATGTCCCACTGATATCCTTTATTTTTCATAAATACTATTGAGATATAAGTGCTCCACAGAAATAAAACGTTAAAACATAAATCAGTTCTAAGAAAAAAGGCGTCCCGGTATTCAATAATACAAAATACTGAGGCGGAACCTTTGATTAAAGAAAGAATAAGAACAAGAATGGCAAGAATGTCGCAATCAAAGGAATAAACATTTCTGCATCGATCACACCGTAGAGAATGCCCTAGGCTGTGTAAAAACATCCATCCAATAACTCTTACCAGGGATATTCTATCCCCTTGGGGTCAAGCGAAGCGCAATCTGTCGACCCAAAATGGAAATACCGATAAAGAGCCAATTACTTCCTCCAAATACCTATTCCCTTCTTCCTAATGGCCCTCACTTTTCCTTCATTCATCCCATACTGTCTTTCATACCTTATCTAGCTTCCTACAACTATCGGAAGATGGCACTATCAGATTTTTCGTATCCCTCGACGTATCGAGTCGAGGGAAGGCCTGAGTAAAAAAATAGAACTGGATTTCCTTCAATATGAGATTTTTTCTTCTCCCACAAGACACAATTTTCAATACATTCTCATCAATTACTTGCTCTATCGGTTCATGTTAACCTACACTTCCTTTCTTCAGCCCCATCATACTGTAAGCTATCTTTCTTGGGTAAAAAATCTGGTGATATTGCATCCTTGATTCTCAACATTTACATAGTGCTCTTTAGAATTCGCGAAAGAATATTATGGAGGCTGATAGTGCTTTGGAGTTATATCCATGAAACAAACATTCTGGACATCTATACATACAAATGTAATATCTATTTCTAGCGTGATATACAATATCTTTGAATAGCGAACAAAACTGTTCCAACGAAGCAGAGAGCAGGAATTACTATAATCCATATTTTCAGGGGTGACACCATGGAGCCGCATTATAGTGGGTAATTTGTGAGTAAACGAAATAGCGTGCATTACCCTGATTTGACCTCTCCTTGAAAAATACAGTGCGATTTGGTATCCTCACGAAGTAGGAGTAGTCTTTGATATAGATATGGTTCAAGGTAGAGCAGCTAGGTTTGTTAACGGAAAATTCAGATTCTACAGTAGTTTTATGTTTATGATAGAGCCCCTCTAGTTGGATTCGCTTAAGGATAGAAGACTTGATTAGCAATGGATAGAAAATCCATCACTACAGATCACGTCGACGAGATAGTTGACTCTATAAGGAAAAGGAACACGGCTGTTGTAAGACATCTGTTTATACTTGTTTACAAGCACGACCACGGAGTAACCCAACCCCCGCTGGTGGGAACTCTCCAACGGTTAGTTTTGCAAGCAAACAACGGCTATTTGGAGCTTTTATCTTACTCAGAGATAGTTGACTTTCCTACTCCAGTTAGCAACGTTCGCGAGCTCCTAGGGAGGACCAAAAAAGCGTTTCTAGGGAACTATCTCCATATCGGTAAACTACACATGGTTCTCTTTCCCGCGGAGCACTAGAAAAGCTAATAACAGAGTTAGGGATATTGGTATTTAAAGCCCCCTTGCTCACATCACTGGGGGCTTACAGGGTCAGTATATAAATGCAAATTTCAATGTGCTATGGAGGAGAAATAGCCAACGTCTTATAATTTAATTGTGACACTCACTATAAAAATCATATTTTTGTACAGGTAGTGTAACGTGCAACCGATTTCAAAAGTAAGCATCTTGAAGATGCAAGCATAATTGCACCTGGAGTCTAATTGTCAGAATGTTGATTCTGATGTCTTAAGCACCTGAAAAGGCAAGCAAGCTTGCAACAAAGGTGGGACATTAAACAAACTGTAAAAAACTACTGTGCAAGTATATCCATGCTGACAAATTATCATTTTTCTAACCTAATTGTGATACTTAGGGCAAGCAACTTTAAAAAAGATAATTTAAAAATATTATCTAAAAAATATCCTAAAATAATAAAAAATCCTTACACATTCTTTAAAAACTGATCGTTGTTATATTTTACGATAATAATGACTGGGAAGCTTATAAGATGTCGCTCAGAAAAACTATCATCAACATTTGATACATCTCGTCGGAGCTCCCCACAAACCAAAACCTCATGGAAAATAGGAAAGAAACTATTGAAAGAAAAAACAGAAATACAAGCTGAATAGGTTCAGATAAATCCGTAACTAAGCAAGCCAAACACGTGACATAGAAAAGTATGTGCAATTAAAGTCTCGCGGTTTACTCATTCATTGGCTCGTAAAACAAGTTATTAGGCGAATTGCAGAATTCGAGCAGAGGGAAAATCACCCGGAATGCCTTCTGGAGTCGAATTAGCGCCGCTAATGTGGAATCCTCAAAACGGCCATCCAATTAACGAACCAAACAAACTCGAATCGCAGTTTCGCCCCTTTATTCAACGCAAACCCGCGGCCATCCGTCTTACGTAATATCCTCGCCCCTGGAAACCATCTCCATGCGTTACCCTGACACCGCCGATTTGAATAACTCCTCCTAGTTCTTAATTTATCTAATGGCGGCTCCTTATCCAACCTAGTATTTTTCCCCAATTACTCCAATCCCTCTCATCAATAAGGCGCTTATCTCTCCATCGCGGCCAAGTTTCCCTAATCTCTTTCGTACGTGTTCCTGCCACGTCAGGGCCCTACCTCTCCGGATCACATTTATCCCCGAGTTTAATGGACTAAAAGCGATCCCTTTACTGAATCCTCTACGACCTTTCGCGCTCCTCTTTCCAGCGGATCACGTTTTGCGGCCTGCGACGGCAATTCAGCCAAACCGCAGAGGCGTGCTTCAGCTGTTTCCGGTCGACGACCTCCCGATGTTTCGACGCAAGGACAAAAGATCCTCCCCTGGCAACGGCCGAACTGGACCGCCGCTTCTTTTCCACGCCCGACATGCACGCAATATAAATGCAAATTAATGCACTCGCAATCAGCGAGTATAATTGGGACGTCGGCGGGGCGAGTCTCACGCGGATGAGGATGAAGAAGGAAAGAAAAGTTAGCCTCCGGATCTAGGATCGGCTCTCAGTTTCCTCAGGCGCAAGTAGCATAATTTTAGCAGTTCGGCCACGTTTTGTCAAAACATTAGACGGCGTTAACCATCCATCCCTTTCTCTGGAAACCACATCAATTCCAACCCCACACAGTCACCCCATTGAGTCAACGTCGAATTTGCGAGGAAAATCGCATATATAGACATAGAAATACTCCCAAGGAGAGACGGACACAAAAGAGACTGACGGGACCGGAACGCAAACCCGTATCTTCCACATTCTGGGTGACTGCTCTAACAAACTGAGCTATCATGCCAAAACTATTAGACATGCCGTTCGGGAGACTGTGCGCAAAGGTCTCTATGTGTGCGGCCGGTGCCTACATGAGGTCGTGCTTGCGGACAATGCTACTTAGTCAGACGAGCTGCTCGCCCATGCCAACAGACTATCCCGAACGGCATGTTTAATTGTTTTGGCTCGACAGTTCAATTGGCTAGCGCAGTCACACAGGAAAGTGGAAGATTCAGGTTGGAGTCTCGGTCAAAAAACAAATTGTGAACTGTGTATATAACGACACATTTTGAGATAATTACAAATGTTTTTAACTTGCAACCTTTGATTCTTTTTTATTTAAAATACTTTTGAATATTAACTTTAAAAAATAGAGAAATATTATCTCTCCATTTCGAAAATATGTACCATGAGTAGACTTAATTGCCTCGATGATGGGTTGGAATCTTGTATATATATTTATAAATTACCCTTGCAAAATGGGGACGTACAAAAACTTTGGTCACGATTTTAATATTTTAGAGAAGCGTTAGGTCTTTCATTTACGAAATTCTATATACACACACGTTTGATTGAATACATTTACGTTCAGTATTCTCGTACTAACATTAAAGATATACTAGTAGAATAAAAATCAATATTCAGGCATTTCTGGATTGCTGCGACATCTATTACAAACATAACGAGTGATAATATAGAAAGCATTCATTCGTAAAGTTTCAATGGTAAGAGAAGAAAATAATACTCCTATAGCTATATGGTCAATAAACTAAGCATCCGGTAATTCGATAGCTGACCTTAGATATCTTTCGTAAACACCGCACTAATAAATACATTTCAGGGTGTCCCTTCGCGTTAGAGTTCGTGCGTCACAACAAATACCTAGGAGTTACAATTAGTAGCAGTTTATCGTTCAAAAAGCTTATCCGAGATGCAATAGGGAAAAAGAACTGAATGCAGAGATTAACAAGTAGAATCCTGAGGGGATGCCAAACGAGGATCAAAGGAATTGCTTATTTTCTCTTATTCTTCTAAGTCTCGAATACGGCTGCGAGATATTGTATCCACATGAAGTAGGGTTTGTCACAGATTTGGAGATAGAGTAGCTCGTTGCATTAGTGTAGACCTCAGATTCGACAGTAGCCTTACGTTTGTGATAAGAATCCCTGGAGTGGAATTTCCAGGTGAGAAGATTACCAGCTGATTTCTTTCGAAAAAATAATCGGTTTGGAAAATATAGACGTAGTAAAAGACGTTGAAATTCCAGTTAACAATGTGCGCGGTCTTCGAGAAAAATCGACAAAACATTGCATTTACATATATATCCTGCAAACCGATTTCGGCGTGTGGCAGGGGAGCTTCAACCATTATTCTACTTCCCTAATAGTTTATATCGTTCGTAGAAAAAGTGAACTTTTGAAACGACTAGTCTCTGATTTTTCTCACAGCATCAGAACGGCCTTCATAAAAGGGAGGTCGCATAATATCAGCTACATCTCCTAAGAATGAACTCTGAAATTATTTATTAAATTGTCTTTGTTTAGAATCTTCTATCTTCTAGATATTTCCATCATGTATCCTGAAGCATTTGAATAACACTCACTCATTTATCGTAACAACTTTTTACGGAACGTATCGCCTTTCATTGTACTTTTTCTGATTCTCAAATACAACACCTTTCGGCAGGATCTCATACACTACACGTATACTCAAGGTGAGGCCTAACCAATGCAACTTAGCATCGCTCACGGACATTTTCTTTGCTCCTACCAGTTATTCTATTCACGAATCGAAGTTTCTTAAGTGCTGGTCCGAATATATTACGGATGTGGGGTCACCTCCATACCCTATGTCATTCGTGGGGGTTACACCAAGATATTTCACCGTTTCTATAGTTGTTAAAGTTGTATAATTATTATAAGGAAGCAATCGGTAAAACAGATAGTTCGGGTCGCTCTTTCCGCAGTGCATTAAAGAAGCTTACAGAGAAGATGAGCTAAGGGTTTTGGTAATATTCACCCCTCCATTGCCTATAGCAGCTGGTGGAGTATAAATCTATTTGTAAATCTCTTGAACTCGAGATTCACAGAGATAGAGTTCTTACCCATCTCATTTTGCCACGTCTATCGATGCGAATACAAATTCTGAGATCGAATTCCATTTCCACTTATAGCGTTTGCTTTCAATTCAAGGACATCTTTAGAAGCAACCTCTGTTTTCCGTGTCGTCTCCATAAATATCCTTCACTTACGATATAAATTCGATTCTTACACTTCCCTTCATTTCTATTTTGGTCAGCATCTATCTTGGTCTTCCCTTAGCTTAACATTCTTCATCTCCTTACATCTCGAGTGGTATCATCCTCTTATTTCTTCCCCCTCTCTACCTTTAATTCTATTTCTTCGTATCCTCTTATTTTACCTCTACCTCATCTCTACTTTGCTTCTTCCTCTCTCTAATCCCACTTCACCTTAGAACCCTTATTTCGTTCTCTATATTTCTATCCCCTATTTCTCCACTCTCCCAACTTTCGTTAAGTTCCTCTAAGTTTATTTTCATGCGCCAAGGAAGCCGTTTCCCCCAAACTCTCTCTCTAATGCTTATTTCGCCTTTTACTTGACCTAAAGAATTACGAGGCCTAAACAATAGCCTTATCTTAGTTTGCTGTCGATTCACCATTTTTTCTAATATCTCTATCACATTCTAGGTAATGAAAGTTTATTAAAACTTTAGCACAACAACTTATGTGAAAAATGTTATATATCGTAAAACATAAAGAAAATTTGGTCATGTAAGTGCGAGATCAATTTAGTGATGAATAAATCGATTTATGAAAACACGATCTAAGCATACGAAGGAAAGGATTTTGTAATGTAATTGTACTTCATCGGAGTGTAAATTACGCCTTGATGACGAATAAATTATATCTGTAGAGGAAAGAAATTGCTATAGGACGAGCTGACTCGGAGCATTTAAAAATGAAGGACTTGATGTTAACCCTTCAGCGCCAAGGAAAGCAGCAATTAAGGGAAGAAAACTTGGTGCATTCAATTAATTTCGAAGGGCGACCAAAAAATTTTACTAACATGTGAAAAGGTATACAGGGTAATAATTTATGTTTCCTCTCACTTGTGCCGATAAAGAAAATCTTCACGTACAGTACGTTATCTACCTCCCAATATGTGATGTAACACCAAGATTTTACTTACTGCTACCCAATGGCAATCAACTGCTATAGTACGAGTAGGGTAGAGTTACCAAGGTTCCCAAAGGATAAACTCAAGGATGACAACAGATGTGAAAAATAGGGACATGACTGGGACTCGAACTCAGGTCTCACACATTACTTCCCACAGAAAACCCGTCTGGAAATTGAAGAACCTCGGTTCGAGTCCTAGTTTTTTTCGTTATTTTTCCCTTCTTTTATCCAACCAGCTTTAAAGCGCACGCCTTTATGTTCACAGTTAGACACTTTCGTTTCACTCGAAGGTTAAAAAAATCGTTTGTCTAAACTAATAAAATAGTCTGAGTTGTTTTCTCACAATACTATTCTCGCCACCGATTTATATCCTTACGAAAAATGCATCTCTAAACTTGAGGGAGGGTTGACTGTTGCAAAGATTACTCAATTGAACGAAGAAAAAAAAAGTGACTAAGAAAAGTAAACAACTCAACAGCACAGTCCTAAACTTCTCTGCTAGAGGGTTGGGGAGGACACCCTTTCTATAAAGAGGAAGATTTTTGTGCTCACAATATCTGCGAGGGTACTTCCCTGAGAAGGATGAACTATATCTAAACATAGTTACTTAAGTAATCGTAAGACAAATCAAAATAGAGTAATAAACACATCAAGACAGTTCTATAGTTCTCCCCCAGGGGGTTACGGGTCGGAAGCTAACATATTGAAAGAGCACCAATCATTAAAGTAGAATCTTCAGCTCTTTCTCTTATCTGAAACCTTGATCGCTTATGACCTCGGACCACCTCGTACATCTCCACGCTTGCAGCCGCCCATGTGAGGACGGAGTCTGGATCCCGTAAACTGAGCGTAGGTAACCGTAACCGTAACGCCGTAACCTGGGTTGAGCAATTCCTCTTCCTCTCGCCAATTTATCTCGCCTTCCTTCATCGGATCGCTTCATCTCCGCCCCCGTCCTTTCTTCATAATCGCCCTCAGATCCATCATCCCTCTTTCTGCGGCTCCCCAATCCAACGCCGCGCCTCCCATACGTTACTGTCACGAGGTAACCCGATGAGATGAGCGCCAGACGCTCTCCTTGAGAGCCAACGCTCCTTACAAAAGACTTCGAAACACGTAGATTTTTCAAATGGAGTTCCCTCAACTCTCTAATGTCTTATCCGGGTAAAGTTGCCTCGGGTAGACGTTGACGAGAAATGAGGCATAAGAGTTTTTATTGGGGTAATGCCTACCAGAAGTGAGCAATCGATATTTTTTTCGGTTCTTGCCTGCCTTGCAACACTGGCGGAACGATAGAAATTAGTCATAGAAAATCACAGTGATTTTATAATCGTCACTAGTTCGTTCAAGCATGCCTTAGGTTTTAATCGGTAGGCCGTATGAACGATTCGGCCTCACAAAAAATATGTATTTAATTTTATTTATGCTGATATTACAAAGGCATCTGATAATGAATATATCGTTCATATTAGGCTCCAGATTTTTATTTCTTTTGCTTTCAAATTTACAGAAAAATTATACTACGAATTTGATTTGAGCTGTGTGATTCCATATACTTTGAATTTGAAGTGACCTTACCTTTCATTATTGAACTGATGATGACCATTAAATGTCAAAACAGAAGACAAATGCATATTGCCATACAGTTTGTTACGTATGATACAGGTAAGAAACCGTTAATATATTTCTGTTATGGCTTCCTGCCTCAAAGCCTTTCTCTGGATATCTCGTTTCTCGTAAGAAGATCAAACGTTTACGCTGATAAATGTATATATGAAGGAAAATTGAAGAATAGATTAACTTACAATTTGTAAATATTAGGGAAATGGGTGAATTTATGCTAACCATGTATTAACAGTAGATTACCTACTAATAAATATTAATTAAATCTCCAATTAACTTAGTTGTTAAATTAAGACGTGATAATTGATGCCTGGCTTCTACTACTGATTTTTTTTATTTCCTGTCTCAATGAATCATAAGTTAAATATCAAAAAACCGGAGACACTATCATCTGAACCAGCGTTTCCCGATCTTATGGCCTAACCTTCTGCCTCTTCAAAACAGCCAGGTGCCATCCAGCAGCAAAATATCTGTTTTTTGTTTTCTTAATCCATAGCTTATGAATATTGTGTTTGCTGATGATTGACAGGAAAATTCTCGGACTTGTTCGCGATGTGAAAATAATTTTGAAAAAGAAATTGCTAAAACCAATAATATAAAACGACATTGGCATGTTAGGCAGATCTATTGGTAGCATCAGTCCGACTGGATGGGAAACACTGATCTAAACTGCTATTTTAAAATCCTTCCTTACGAGAAACGGTTGACGTGAGGAGCATGAGAGAGGAAAAGGATGGATGGTGTCTTCTTCTTCGCCATCTCGTGAATGATATTCAAAAGGAAAGTGTGAACTTTAATTTACGGACAAAACTCGCCAGAAGTTGATGCACACTACGAATACTTGCACTTCGTACTCAGCACCTTTAAAACGTGTAATAAGGACGAGGTATACTTCGAATAACGTTGTGCTCAGAAGAATTTTATGAGCTAAATTCGTTTCTCACGAGAAAAATATTTTCCTGTCCAAATACGTATTAAAAGTATTATTGTAACATCATGAGATGCTTCAACGGTTTCATTGCATATGAACTCCTTACGAGAATCGAACCAGGGAGCGATTTCATCAAAGTCGAGCACATTACCCACTTGGCTATCCGGAGACCCGCAAGTATGAAAAAGTTTTCTGTTATCAGTTATCCAATCAAAATATATTTCATCTTTGACCTTACATTTCTGATTTACGACCATATTCAAATTTATTATAAGAGCTCCAATGACTTAAACGTAATGGAGAAATATTCTAATAAAATGAGTTAAAATAAATAAGTGAAATGAGTAAACAAATTGAGCGGTCACTCCGTATTGAATGCCTATTAATGGGTTTAAATCAAGAAAACTCGACTCATTCGCAACATTTTCTTCGGATAGAAATGCTCAGATGTGAGAGAACCGGAAGAAATAAATCTCAATCTACCGATGCCTTAGTTGCCGCGTTTGGCGCGCGGTCTTCAGACATGAACATTTCGCTACTACATGAGTCATTTCGCCACAATTTTCGCCCACAGCAGTCTTTGAATCCGTCCGTCTAACTTATTCTCCTCGTTTTTTGTTTCCTTTCCATTCACTCTTCCCAAAGCTTTCCAACGATCTCAAAACAACCCTTGGTCTCCGTCTTAAAATTTTCAATCAGAACTTCCTTCCTTTTAAATAAGTGGAGTAAACAATTTCTAGGACAAGAAAGAATCGTCAGAGGAAGACATAACAATGGAAGATTATTTTCAGAGCAGATAATTTTTAAATGTGGAAGAGCATTTTCACTGGTCGATGTACAAAATCAGGCTATTAATGAGCTTATTATGAGTCTTTCGTACATAATATAGTAATGATATATCCTACTTAAAATGATAAAACAAAAAGTACTTTTACGATTTATATATCAAGAGTTGAATAATTCAACTATATGATTACTATTCATATAATTATTTTATAAATAGTAGTAAATTGAGGAAGTATTTCAAACACGGAAATTATAATATGATTATCATTATTTAATTAAGGCAGTAGAGAAATTAGTAACTTAAATCTTATAGGAATACCTAATGGCTTAACATTACACCTGGAATCGATAAAAAGAAGTAAGAGTTATTTATAAAGTACGAGTATATATAAACAAACCCATCTACCTCCTCTTACTTGTATTTATTAACTCGATAAATGTAATCCCAATCTTAGAATGATTCAAAAGAGTTGTACGAATGTACGCCAAACGTTTCTTTTCATCAGAAATATCTCCGCGAAAAGAGTTTCGTTTCGATATTTCTTTTTCCTATATCAAATTGAAGTAACTTTCTCGTCGAGAGGGAAGGACAGTTCTCATTTTCCCTCATCATTTGTCGTCAAGGATACAGCTATCACCTCCATTACTTCCTCGTAGTTCCCAACACCATGAATAGCCTTTATATTTCCTTCTCATCCCCTCCTCATCACACATCACCTGGGAAACCGTCCTCAAGTAATCTATTTCTTACGTCCCACCATCTACTTTCCTTCCTCGGCTTTCTCATACATTCTAGATCTCCTTTTCTCCACCTCCTTCATTTCACTTCATTCATCGTCGTCTCCAATTCCATTGCCACAAACATCAGTTTTGCGTTAACCTTTCTTCACGTACAAGTAGGTAGAAAGATCAGGAGAGAGAAACATGTGAAACGACATATCATGGATTATGAATAGAATTTTAACGCTAAGAAAGGCATCGCGTTGGTGAAAATCGCAGAAGGAAAGATTTTCTGAAAGAAGATGAAGGGATTTTGTCTATAACAAAATATCTCCGGTCTTCGACTAACCCATCTTCCTCGAACCTCCTCTCCCAGAACCTCTCAAGTACCGTTTTTGACTGCCTACTCTATCTTACACCCAATACAAAAAGACGAGCGTTAAAATGGGAATTTTCCCATCCAATTTTCTAAGCCCTCAATTTTTCCTCCTCATCTCTTTGGACTCCACTAGCGCATGCGCGTGTTTCGTTTGTAGTCGTGTGCGCGGTGCATGATGGGTATCGAGTGTCCGGGGAGGATCTTCCGCCGATAAAACGGTCTAGTATCATCAATCAAGGGGGAGACCTCATCTCCAGGAGGAGCTCCTTACTCCCGGTATCCTTTCTTAACCTTCTATCCCCTCGCCACCCTTTTAAACCTGCGCATAAAACCAATCACAAACTCCTCTCCTCACCTTTAAATCCCATGCTTGCCAACATCGCCGAGCTGAGCCTGACAGTTTACGTTGGTAGGAGATGGTTTAAATGTATCGATAAGGATCATTATCATCTTATGTTAAGTTTATGTACGCATTACAAAATCGATTATGCAAGTCAGATATTTAATGAAATACTTCCACGTTGGATCCATTTTTTGTTAACCTTCATACATTGGAAAAATACTGCCTCCAACTAACCTCTAATTATAAAACCTCAGTAGAATGATATACGTATTTGCAGCCACGGTCCATCCTTGAAAATTAGTTGTCAATAGCTATTGCCAATGGCTTTTTCTAATTTTCTAAAGGAAAAGATTCAAAACCGTAGAACGTCTGTATCTGAAACAAATGTTGGAAATTCTACTGTTAATTTCGTTGCTATTATATTTTAATCAATAAAACAGTACAGTAAGAGTACAGAAGTTAAGTTTTATATGTTAATGCAATCAAAAATTATAATCTTACAAGATTATCATATAGTAGAGCATATTAATACAGTGACACATCGACTTACGAACCTAATTCGTCCCAGACCGGAGTTCATATTTCAAAAAGTTCGCATCTCGGAATCAGTTTTCCATTATATATTTCTTTTAATAAGTTAATCCGTCCTGTCTATAAACATTTGAAAAACAAAAACGTTATTAAACGTCTTCAGGTTACAATATGATATCCCAGGGACGAGAGAAACGTATTTGGCCGCAATCATTTAAATCACTTTTGGTTATATGTAGTTACACACATTTGAAAAACAAAAACGTTATTAAACGTCTTCAGGTTACAATATGATATCCCAGGGACGAGAGAAACGTATTTGGCCGCAATCATTTAAATCACTTTTGGTTATATGTAGTTATACAAATATAATCTTCGAGCAACTATAAAAATATGCAGTAGAAAAGAACTTTCTAAAAATGCCAATGAAAAGCAGAGAAATAAAGCAGAGAAGCTCATGGCTACGTTTGTGAAATCCGATCGGAACACTGAGACAACTTGATCATTTTAGTAAATTCCTGAATGTCCTCACATCGGTTGCACAAACAGCTTGAATATTGCGTATAAAATGAACACGAGATAAGCCTGATGAGAGAAGCAAGCTTCACGGAGGGCGCCCTCTCTCTGAAGGCAATCTCCGTGGCTTTTCCATCTTTATCAAAGAAAATCTCATAGGAATTATCACATTATCACTTTTATCCTTTTTTAATTGTCTACTATAATAGGGAAAGATTAAGGCGATGCACGTAAATTTTGTCAAGTTGTGTAAATCGTTGTAAATTATGTCAAATGAGACAAAAAGTTGAACCAGGGAGATGTTTATTTCGTAGTCATCTACATGCACTGGCTTATACAAACAACAGTACCCGGGATTTTAAAGCACCACGGTTCGTATGTGGAAATTAAGTTCGTATTTTGTGGTCATGATGGAGTATGAAGAAGTTCGTATGTTAAGCGATTCGTAAGTCATGGTATCACTGTATATACATTGTGATTATTTAGTAAGTACCATATTATTTGCTCAGCTTGTTTAATCCCAATGAATTTGCTGAATTTTTATAGCTTCTTGAACTCTGAGAATTCTTTTGACCCCGGGTACTTTGATTTTTGTAAT
Source organism: Ladona fulva (assembly GCA_000376725.2). Lineage (NCBI taxonomy): Eukaryota > Metazoa > Arthropoda > Insecta > Odonata > Libellulidae > Ladona > Ladona fulva. The sequence continues at coordinate 49,558 of KZ308882.1, forward strand.
GTACTACGTTTGTAATGTGTTTTTGCTGTTTTTCACCCCATTCTCCGTGGTTCTCTGCAGAGTTAATTCCCTATTTTTAACCTTAAGTTTCTAAAAATATTTCCTAAGAATTCAGCGGCCGAAAGATACGATGAATAGCGCAGAAGGTAGAGGTCTAGAGGATAGAGAAGGAGAGTTGAAGGAGGGGATACGACAAAGAAAATCACACTAAGTAAGCTCATTCGCCACGAGAAATGTTAGCCACCTCCTTTAAATCACACTTCTACTTCTGAATTTGCTGAAAGGATAGTCTCTTACTGACTGAAACCAAGAAAACGGTCCTGCGCATCCTTAAGCCGCTAGCAGTACACATCCCTATTATTCCTTTTCTTCGTTAAATGGTTAAATGTTTCGTTAAGTGATGATTTAAATCTTTTAATCTCACTTCATTAACTAAATGAGATCAACAGTCTAAAATAAGGAAAACCTAGAAGGGATAGTGTAATTTACTACTTAAATGAATCAAAAGTTTTTCGAAACCATTCTTAGCAGACTAAATGAGAATTGAAGTGAAAAAGTGATCGACTTATCGTTGCATATCACCTCATTTTGGCTATAATAACATTTTTCTCATATTCAGCGACTTTGATCCAACTTTCAGTTGTGGTAGGAGCCGGTGCTTTTTAAAAATCTAAAAAAGATACCAATATAAGAGAAATTCGGTAGCTATGCCCATTTGCATAATGATAAATTTACACGTTTCTAGATAGTCGATGCAGTAAAATTAAGATTACGTAAGAAAACGCACATCATTGTAAACTAATGGAAGAAACTGACATTTTTATTTATTATGAATTTTTATTTATTTTGAATTATTTTCATTTTCTCTTATACGAAACAATAAAACGATTTTAGGGCGAATCTTTGCCGTACTTTACCTTAATTGATTCAAAGACAAGCTCGGTTTCGTCGGAACGTATGTACTACATATATATTTGGTTCTCATCGAAAATACGTTCCTCGCAATCTGATACCAAAGTTAATATTACGGCACATGGCTTGAAAGGAATGCTGGGGAAACATATTTATGGGATGTCAATCCTCCGTGGACTGCTCGGTGGGTCCATTCATTGTAGGGCCCACGCAACCCACCTCTCTAACGCTTCTTCACTGCCCCACCTTAATTCTATCGTCTCTCCTTCAAAGAGAGTCCCCTCCTTGGAATATCTCCCTGCAACAAGCACACATTCCTGTATCATTTCTTGAGCAAACATTCGCCTGAAAAGAGACGCTCGTTCGAATGCGGAACTCCTCACAATCAACCCAAGCTGAAGGACCAACATTTCTTTTACTTCTGACAGCGTATAATTAATTACCAAAACCTCTCTTCATTACTACTGTTTCCCATTGAAATTACACACGAAAAGTAAATACAGCGCCTACCATTTATGTCATAAAAGACTGGAATTCTCTACTAAGGCCACCCAGGGTACATTATTTGCTGCAAGTATTTATAATGGTGAAATTCCTTTGGACAGGAAGCTGGAGAAAACTATAGAACTGAAAGGATATACTAAAACAGATTGACAAGAGTATAGCTAAACCGTATGGTATTCGGTAAATCAATAAGGAAAAAAACTAAGCCGAAAACGTTTCAACATATAGAAGATATTAGAGGTTAGGAATTAATTCTCAAGCTACAATATATGTATTCCTCCTCAATACTCACAATTAGTTCAATTGTATATTCTTTACATATTAGCAACTTTAGTTCCACGCATATCTCCATTAGTGAATCTACATATGCTGTCACCATATAACACAAAGTTTCGGAGAATTTATTAATTCTCAATAGCATTCAAAGATAGAGACAAAGTAGTCTCATTCTTATAAAATTATATAGCTATAGTTTAACGCATCAAGAAAAGTTTAGGCAACGTTGAATACATTGCTCAAATGCAGGAATTACCATTATCATGTAAAAGTGTTGCAGTTAAACATTATGACCTCAGGGCATCCAATCACCATAAATTTTGTTATTTCCAATTTAAATTCAACTTTTACTTTAAATATATACCCTTGATAAGTCAAAATAGCAACACGCTCAACTTTGTTTTATTCGACTGACTTTTGGCGAATAAGTTCGGTCACAGTTAACTGGGGCGAAAACTCAACCAATACACGAAGAAGAATCGATTATTTACGAGAAGAGAAGGCGAAAGAGATGCCAAAAACAGTGCTCCTCGGAAGGAATTCCCTTCACGCTTGCCCGAAACGGGCTGAGAAAGGGTAAAATGAAATGCGTGATAAAAATTCGGAGATTTCCATCAACAAGGAGTAACCCGAATAAAAATGGAAGAGGGATATAAAAAAAGAGCGGAATTATTTTCGAGCTAGCGCTGGAGAGGATGTTTTGGTCGGTTTCCGAAGGAAAGTGGTCAAAAATGTATTTATTTTTTCGCCCAGGGACGCCCAACGATGGGGGCGGTCGCGATAAAACACCAGGGAGGAAGAGGAAGAGAGATGGATAAAGTAAATTCGCCGTAAAAGTTGAAGGGGTGGAGGTATTACGGGGACTGGCCAGGCAAGAGTAATTTCCCACCTGTGGATAAGTGCAAAAAGTTTTTATTCCGCCGTTGGAAGAGGTCCTTACCGCCCGCAGATGAGCCAGGTTTACCGTGGAAATTAAATAAATAAACAAAAGCCGCTCTCTCGAGATGCACTCGGCCGCAGAAGGGGTTTATACAAATATGCAATCGATTTCCAGAGTGGGTCCCTTAAATTTCCCTCGGATTTCACGAATTAAATTACTTTAAATATTTTTTATCGCTCATAAAAGCTCGTGAGATTTCGTTACATTCGTGAGCGAAATTCCCCTTGACCATATAGCTAATCCCGCTCCCGCGGGGTTTTGTATCCCTTTTAGTACCTTACGAAAGCACCTAATCTCTCTCTATGGTTGTATTAATGGTGTAGTAAATAGACGAGGAAAATTGTTACTGGTCAAATCCTCTCTTTGAATGCCTATTAAAAATGGATCATCGTAAAATGAGGAATTAGTTTTTTCTTAGGGATTGTAAGAACGGCGATAGTTTTACTTCATAATATTGTACAAATACAGGAGGTAAGAAAGATGTTTCGCCCAAGAAACAGAAAAATGCAGTTATTATATTCAGTATAAATCGATCAAATAAAGAAATAAATTATAATTCTGCATCGATATTGATAAAAACCTGCGACACCTACTGATATCTAAGTATTACATTTAAAGAAAACTGCTTTCCGAAACCTGAAAAAGAGAATGCAAATAATCAAAACTCAACACAAAAGGACAAGACAACACAAAAGATAATGGTATGGAAAAATATCAAATAAATATAGTATAGCAGGCATTGAAAATGGAAAAATATTAATTAAAAATAAGAATACCTACTGATTATATCTAATAAAAGGTATTTTAAAAGGCAGCAGCGCATTTAGTATTGACATCCTTTCATATTTTTTGACTCTTTATGAAGCCTTACTTATTTGTGGAATCAATCATAATCGGAATACAGCGGTTCCTCGGCTGACGAGCTTCATTTCCGATTCGTACCCTGAAAAGTTTTTATCCTGAATCCTAGTTTTCCAATATATCTTTCGGTTATTTTGGCTATTTCTTCAAAATTAATTTCTTATCTAGAGGTCAACATGGAGTGAGAAAAAGTTCTTATATCAAAAGGTTTCAATGTAGAGTTCGCAAGTCGAAGTATCAATTTAATCTCCATTTAAGAAGAAATAAATTTCGAATAACCTATAGATGAGCTTTGGATACTCAGCAGATCGCTGTAGGATAATTGCTTACGAAAATTACCGTTAATCGATAGAGTGTAATATCTTAAGTTTACGTCCTTGAGGGACTAAGAAATGGGTCAGTGCAACTGCAAACGTACAACTTTTCGCGGAGGGGAAGAGGCAGATGGATAATAAGCTGATAAGCCCAAAACACGTTGGACACTTGCGCTCAAAATGCGGCCCTTGCAATATTCCACACTTCCGATGGCTTTACGTGCTTCGCCGCACCGTCGCCAAAGTGCTGTCTGCTGCGGAGTGACCGTGGTGCGCGTGCACCATTAATTCGGTGTCAAATCGGCTGCTGCTGAGAAGCGTTTCGCTTACGGGACGAATGAGTGCAATATCGCAGTAAGGTATGAAATTTAAATGAAGAGTTATGGACTAATATAGCTCCATAAATTCACTCCGCAGGCGCTGTTCAGAAGCCGTTTCACGTCGGAGAGAAAAAGCGGAGTGGCGCCTGTGATATTCGCGTCGTCAAAGGGAGTTTATCGAGGAGGAGGCCAACACAGAGAATTAGTGTTGACAGAGGAAGAATATTCGAAAGCCTTCAGCGGCTACATTACCCTGTACAAGACACCGCTTTACTAGAATATGGTTCGTGACTCGTGGAATTTAAATTAACCGCGAAAAGAATGGTAAACGGATGCGTTTTGGGGGTCATGAATAAGTATATGTTCACAGATATTTACAAGGCTCCGTCATATGCGGCGACATTTTTGTTCACGCAAGAGTTGTCGGAGAATTTCAAACGGATGGAGATAAAAGCCTACTGATTTAGAGCGGCGCTGACTTCGCATGTTTGAAGGAACATTACCTTAGATAGCTTGCCACTTCATCGTCCTTCACGTAAAGAACTCTCCTGTATCTTTATTGTATCGCGAATAACCAGGACATGGAATAAAGCAGACAAAAGTTTTCATAGACGTCTTTTTTTGGTACCGCTGATTTAAAATTTCCGATTTGTTTGCTTTCGTATCTAGTACAAAGCCTAAAATTGTGAAGTAGTTAAATATTTTTCCGACTATAACCTTCTGATTCGAATGCATGATTCATTTTATCAGTTATGTTTAAGCAGTTGCTATCTTCCTTCGTTGAATTATCTATGGGAATTAAATAAGGATTGTTATGAACCCTATTTCCTGTATTTTCAACGAAATGTAATTCAAAAGCCAATAAAAATCATTTAGAGCAACAGGTATGATCTTATGAATAAAATTAACCTTATGAATGTTACCAACAACATAACCATTATGGATTATAAATTTAAGTGAATTTTTTTTAAAAACGTCTTTCAAGTGATGTTACTAAGAGAGGCTAAATGTTTGAGAGAACGTCAAGAAAGAGTTGACTATTCCAGAAGATAAGAAATATTGAAATCTCAACAATAATTTTCATTATTCTAATTTACTTACTTTAAGTTACGATCAGTAATTTCATTCATTCAAATAAGGATACAGGAAAATGAAGAGCAGCCCTCACCTGAAAAGAAAAATGGATTAGTCCATAAGAGCTTGGAAGAAAATTTACGGATGCTTATCTCAAATGCTAAATTTTAGTATTTTTATATTGTATCTCTTTCCGACGAATGTTACCAATCATTTTATATTTAGAGAGCGATTTCAAAGGAATTTTATAAAGAAATGTGTCACCGAACCATGTTTTAGCCCTTCATTCTCAGCCACGTGTTCGAGCAGTTCACTTAGAAACCAAAAAACCGTTGTTCAGCAATAGTTTAAATGCATAATCTATAACTTTCGAAAAATATATGAAATTACGGTGTTCAATATATAAAACTGTGATGTCCAGTATACATAGAGCCAAGGACTATATTGCGTAAGGTACCAGTAAGTAGTGAAGTAAAAAGCAATTTATGGATTATAAAGAGAATTGAGCAGATGCCGGAAACGAATCATAACATAGGTGTTACTGAATTCCGAACTTGGCGACGGAACCATTTGCAGTATTTGATTATGAGATTGTATTGTTGATTCTTAAGCTCACCATCAAATAAGTTCACTCGACTCAATTTAGAAAATGCCAGAGTTCGGCGCCTAAGTACGATACGATGTTTTATCTAGTAGTGATTTTTTACCACGCGCCATCGACAAAAGAGAAAGGCTGAGTTCACAATGATGTATGTGTATCCCAAAGTGTGTGGCATGGCCTTTCCGTCAAACATAAATACGTCCTTTTTCAATGTCGAAAAGGAATTGCGTTCTTACGATGCAATGTCTATTGTGTTGACATAGGATTTACATAATAGAGGCAACTGCAGTTAATAAGGTATCGGAGACTTGACTGTCAATGATTCAAGTATATGGTTATGTGCAGGAATAGGAAGAAAATTAAAGGAAATAACAATGAGTGCAGCGGAGATTGTATCTGTGAAGCGATGATTTATCATGGAAATTGAGCAAACGTATCCGTATGAAGTTTCATTTATCTTCGGAATAAAAACAGATGTCGGTAAAACGGTCGTTGATCTGATACGTTAGAGTCCCGCTCACTAAGACACTGATAATCCGAAAGTTTTATTGATCTGCGCAGAATTTTTTGGAAAATTTTAAAAGATTGAGATAAAGTTTCTGGCTGTACTTTAGCGATAAAAAGAAAAATTCAAACAACTGAAGAATCACTCCTTAATTATCCTTTCAGAAAAGTATTGTATAAAACTACTGTAGTTTGGATAATTTACTCTCCACTGTCATTATCATATTTTTGCCTTCAACATTTTCAGAAAGAAAAACTTTTTAAGAAAATCTCTTTTTTTTCCATCAATATATTGTGTACTATTTCTTAATTTATTCGAATTTCAAATAATCAAGAAATTAGGTCAGGAATACAATTTCACTAAAAATATAACTAGGTGGCTAATAATGTTCACATATGTTAATTATTTAAGCCTAACTAGCAACTTATCCAAAAAGATCCCTAAGAATGAATGAAACGTGTGATTAGCCGTAAAACAAAGGCACAAGTTATATTAAAAATTTTCAATGATTCGAAACGAGTAAACGCGATTACCCTAAAATCCATCCTGAAACATATTAATACGTCTCAACTGAATAAATTTACAAAGTGGCTGCGCTGTCAACAGATTAAGACAGGGGGGCCAAAGACCTTAGAAGTAAGCGAAAATTAATAGGATTACCTGCGGGCTTCGCAAGAAGCCCTGCTTGTGCGAACGCAGAAAAACACTGGGTGCTGAAAAGTTTGAAGGCAAAAAATAACAAACACGTCCAATCACTTCCTTGAAAAGCCCGCGTAACGCAATTTTGGGAGACTTAAAGCAGAGTATTCTCCACTGTTTCTTTCTCATGTATTGAGTTTAAAAATCACGTACATTTTAAAATATCATCGTGACTAGAGTGCATAAAATAAAGAATTTATTGTTTTCTCATAATCCGCAAAAAAGCAATGTAGCTGACATTCAAGCTGTTCTCAACAGCTTTATACCGCTCTTTGTAAGTTCCGAAAAAAAGGCCATTTTGTAGCAATGCAATGGATGCCATTATCGACTTTTGCAAGCTACACCGAAAATCTGCTGAATAGCAAATGTGTACAAGACATTATTCTCCAGCTGCAACTATGAAAATGTATATTCGTAGAATTCACTGAATATCCTCTTGCCGGTTTTGGTGGTGATCCATTTTAAACTCATAACATAATGGAATTATAAATATGAATTTAAATAATATGTTTTGACGCCTTCTTTGAATACCTGATGATGGTATGAATACACCGAAAATGTACTTATTCTAGATTTTAATACGCAAAAATTGGGCAAAACGTGGCCAATCATCATGTAATAATTCCCAAGCACAAATGAAAGCATCTTCAAGTCAATAGCCCAGTTCGTGAAAATTGTTACTTCAGATTCATGGCATAAACTTAATGAAAAGACCATGAAAAATATTTCCTCGATACATAGGGTATTATTGCGTTATATTTATTTATTTTTATTGTCACTGCAATTTGGCCTTCTGGCCAGGTGGCAGCGCTGGAAGGAAGCATAAAATATTAAACATAGGATTGCCTGGCATTCGACCAAGGACGGGAGGGAAAACCCTCCAAAAACTTCCCGTAGGCAATACATTAGATTACATAAGACACGTGCAACATTAAGTACATACACAGTGAGAGATACATAAAAGATATATACATTTAGATTTAGCTAATCATAGAACGTTAAACTTATATAATGACAAAGGGAAAATGATAATAATACAATGCAAGGATAATAATGTAAGTGAATAAGCTAACTTACATGGTATATAGTCCATATATCCATGTATATAATATTAAGTCATAATTCACAGATGGCTATTTCTACACACTATAATGTTACATAACATTACATTTCAGCTAAGGAAGATTAATGTTTAAATATAGATTTACCCTTATATTTTTTAATTTTAAAATTTTTCGGCATTGGAATGACTACTTCTCCAGGTAAAGCGTTCATTCTCTAATACCCGTATTAACGAATTAGTATTTCGCTATATACATATTTAATCTCAGAAATATTCTATGGATTTAGCAGAGGCGTAGCCAAGGAGATGGTTTTGGGGGTTTATAACCCCCCATGAAAGCACAGACAACAATGAACGAAAGTAAGCGAGAGGATGTTAACTCACAATTATCTATGCAAAACAAACCAGTCTGTGTTTTCATAAGATTTTCGGAGGAAGTATTAATGCCCTGAACTGTAGTCAATGCAGTGTTTACTGTAAGGGAAAACCCTGGATTTCTCAAAATCGATCCAAAATAGTTAACTTCATTACGTTTCAGGTCTAATTATACTAGCCATGCGTTCCATGCTATCTTTTGCAGTTGAGGCTTTTTGTGAGTAGGTCATGAGCGGACATAAAGCCGCTGATAGGAACTATTTTCTGCCGTAAAAGGCGGTAACTAATCTTATTAACTTCACTGCGCTGATATTTCACCAGGCACCGACAATGGCAATCGACCCCACAAAGAAATATCACTTCAAAGGTAACGGAAAGACTTCATTCCACTTTGCCCGAATACACTCGTAAAGGTGAGTTGATAATGTCACAGCGTCCTTTTCGATGACGAATTTCGCTTGGAGACATTATCGACTCACGCAAGCTGCACAAGGGCCGACCGATTCAAAGCTGCCACTTAAGCCTTCCACTCCCCAGGGACTCCCGAAAAACAAAAGAAAAATGGTCGCAGAACCGCTACAAACGAGACTCAAAACATTCCAGAATCTCTCTGCCGTAATCACAGCCGATATAACAACCCCAAACATTTCTTTGTTCCTATCCCTTCGACCCCCTGCTGAGGGCCCTCTTCAGAAAGCATTCTTTAGTCAAACCACCCCCCGCTTCACCCCCCGATACGAGTTTCTTACTTTTCAACCCCCTAAAACACTCCATCTCACACTCAAACCGCTTAAATAAAACCCTTTTATCCATTGTTTTCCACCCTTGCACCCCCGACTGACTTTACGGCGAAACCTTTTTACTACACGAATCTACCCCTCCAAGGGTTTTCTCCCACAGCCCCTTACAAGACCGCATAGAGGGAAAAAGAATAAAAAAAGGGGAAAACTTTCGCGACATTCCGGTCCGTCTAGCAATTCCCTTTCTTCTCTTTCTGTCTCATTCTGTTGCCTCCACTGTATGCCCTCTTCTTGCCCGTTCCGCCTCGTTTACCACTGAGACGCCAGCGCCGCCACCACTTCATGATGTCAACTACTCCCTCGCTCGTCTTTCGATAAAAAATAAACCGCGTGAGAGTGATTCTCCAGTTCTTCCCCTAGCGCCACTTCCTCATATATCATGCTTTTTCACTCTTCCTACGCTTCCAATTCCCCTCCTTAGTCTATTCGTCTGCAGCAATTCTTTATTTCGAGTTATGTTTCGCAGAATTCAGAAGAAATTCCGTAAGAGATCCACAGAAATGAGATAGTATCGGAAGAGAATTAATTCAAATTCAAAATTTATAATTTTTCAACTAGCTTGATAAACTCTCGGTACTCGAAATGTGTACGTTTAAATAAAATAATTTATAATTATAATGTTGCATATTCGTCTGAATTAATGATTATGATAGCTAAATATGATTATATGATACGGTAAATCTTCCGTAACAAAATTACATAATCTTACTTCAGCAGAATTTGAATTCGAATTTTGTTATAATAAAATATTGACCAAGGGATGAACTGAATTGAAAAATAGTGACATTTGGGAGTCGATGCCTGGTCTCCTACCTTGCTGACTGGTATATTATCCGCTTAACGACATACCAAACCATGTGCAGTGGTTGGGTAGGGTTAAATACGCAAGNCTAAATGAAATCATTTACATTACAGGCATCGTTTGTATAAGTTATTTCGAAAGGTTTGTTACTACACGCACCACACGCTCACAGTTTTAGCGAAATGGCCGAAATAACCCGTTTCCATTCGCTTTAATTTTCCCTACGAGCATCACGGTACATCATCGCTTGTTGTTAAGCACCTTCATATAATTTTGCCAGAAGCGATTCACTCAACGATTGTGTTGCTGTAATAATCCATCGGTTAATATTAACTACGTGATTACAGAGCTTTATCTTCCAAAAGTACTTTATCCTCGCGCGTAGTGTAGATTGCTCCGCCATAAAGATGGCCATTAAAACGACTCAACGCAATGCAGATTAACTAAATTTCAATGCGGTTATTTTAGGATCCGCGTGAAGTGTCCGATTCCCAAATAGGGTTTTTCGTGAATGAGGCAAATCGTATGCATGCTAAACCGAGGCTCGTTCGAAATAGATGGTCATTACGAAAGCTCAATTTCGGTGCTACCACTATGGCTAAGCGATTGAATTAGACCTAATAAACAGCGAAGATACGAAAGGCTGGGATTTGTGCGATTTGCGAAGGATTCCAGGGCAAAATCATTCACCGCTTTTGGAAGATATTAATTTTCACAAGCTATAAAATTTCGGTAATTTGATTAATAGTTACGTAGGTATTTAAAACATTAGCGGATAGCCAAAAGAGGAGAACAAGCAGCGATACTATTTTTTCTAACATTTAAATGAGATATAACCTACAAGTAAGAAATGAATTTAATATGAGATATGTTTTATGCATAACACTCCACCCCTTTACTTAGACTGAATTGAAAAATTCAGCTCAATAACTAACCAAAAGATCTGTGACCGAGATTGTATACATAAATATTTGCTTTCTTAGGTTTCAGTTTGTTGTCTAACGTCTAACTAACAGGATCGCAAGAGAATAACGTGATTATTTTTTAGATATAAAATTCACAATGAAAGTCTTGTCATCTTAACATTTTCTAAGGACAAGTCGTAAAAGAAAATGCGAATGCACGTATATTACTTCGGAATCCACAGGACGTTTCAACTAGCTTGATAAACTCTCGGTACTCGAAATGTGTACGTTTAAATAAAATAATTTATAATTATAAGTGTTGCATATTCGTCTGAATTAATGATTATGATAGCTAAATATGATTATATGATACGGTAAATCTTCCGTAACAAAATTACATAATCTTACTTCAGCAGAATTTGAATTCGAATTTTGTTATAATAAAATATTGACCAAGGGATGAACTGAATTGAAAAATAGTGACATTTGGGAGTCGATGCCTGGTCTCCTACCTTGCTGACTGGTATATTATCCGCTTAACGACATACCAAACCATGTGCAGTGGTTGGGTAGGGTTAAATACGCAAGGCTCCTCGTGCTTAGTAAAACACCCCTAATCCTTATCAATATTTAATCACCACCATCGCGCGAAAATTGATTTTATCTAAAAATAGAAAATACATGCGAATGCTTTTCCAGATTAATGTTTTAATTAATGTTTTTGTTAACCTAAATAATAGTATATACTATACATTGAGTAGTATTTCATAGGGTTTTTCTGAATCGATAATTTCATCAATTACCATAGGATATTTTTTCAATTTAAACAAACATCGACGCACGGAATCAGAGCTTATGCTAGTGTGTTTCGAAGTTAATGATGTGCTTAATTTTTCCAGAAGACATCAGACACTTCTCTGTTCTTTCTTGAAAATTAATCACATTTGAAAGAAGAGATGGAGGGTTGGAAAAAGAATCGTAATCGAAATGCTTCATTCCTTGATAGGTCAATCCCCTCGATTTAGAATGATAGAGCAATTACTAAGATTGATTATGTACACCCAGAAAATCTTGTTAGTGGATTCTATACAAACGGAAATATAGTGTAATATATTTTGCTGATTAAATTATCGCGTCGGTTGAGATAGTGCCTTGAACCCGGAATTGCAAGCAAAGAGAGTCGGAGGAAAAAAAATACGAACTCCATCTCCATTAAAAGATGGGTGTATACCTTTGAATTCAAACAGTAAACCGATCGTCTATTTCCGCTTGATCTAAATTTCATTCCGAAAATATTTTATAAACAGGATTATTTTTCTTTCTCTTGCAGACTAGTTTTAATTAATTTCCGAGATTATATTCAATGCAATGCAGCCGTAATGGCCAGATTCGTTATTTTTAAATACATTTTGCCATACTTCTTCCTTTGGCATGGAATCGCTTTCGAATGGTAATTTAACCTTTGTGGTAAAATTTATTATCCCTTAAAAGTGTTTACCTTTAATTCCCTTGATAACACAGCGTGATGCCAGGTTAAATATTTGAATGTCACCGCATCAGTATATTTATTTGGTAACAAAACGTTTTGTTTAGGCTCGGGGCTAAAACATAAACGAAAAAATTTGGCATAGGCCAGGTTTTCGAAATCCGGACTCTATAAATATTTTACGAAAATAGTACCGGGTAGCATTTCGAATTTAATTTTTTAAAGCTAACGGCCGAGGTAATTTTATACATATGGACTCCCACTGGAAATCGATCCCGAGACCATTTTCACCGAATGCAACCGCACTACCACCTTGGCTTTCCGGTAGCTCGGTAGCATTTCATTTTGCAAGAAAATATTTTTGACAGTGCTACATTTCGGGAGAATATTTTGTTCATCTAACATTGAAAACATCTTTTCATACTTTATTGGAACCTTCTTGATACCGGCCGCGGTGGCGGTGTAGATAAACCGTTAGTGCTCCAAACCCAAGGACCCGGGTTCGAGTCACGGACGGTCAAATATTTATGGTTAAGAAATGGTTTCTGTTCTGTATTTGTTTCAGTGACCGATTTCCCTTATAAGAGTCGGCAGTAGGAAGGATATCTGACCATAAAAATCAGTGCATCAATAAGTCAAGTTCATTATCACCAATCAACATAAAATTATCAAACAATCACGTTGAAAAAAATAAGAAGGATAAAATAATTGAAAATATTCTCAATTTAGAGATGGAAAATATTGGCTGTTGTATTATTCGTAAACATTATTTATTGACAACGTCAGCAAAATATATCTATAAGCAGAAAGATTGTTCTGATAAAAGTTTCGTTTTCAGAAGTCTGGAGAAACAGGTGTAGGATATGTCCAACCTCAAAATACTCATGACTGAGATACTTCAGCATCTTTGAAGCACCTCTTCAATCAAATCCACTATCGATTTGACTTCCACGCTCGATCTACTTGATGCGCGAGTGTACCACTCTTATCATAAACTTCAGCTTTTTTCAAACGAAAGCGTAAATTCCAAATGTTTCCATAATTGAAATCGATATCATCATTTCGTCCAGAAACAGCACTTTATATATAGCATATCTGGCATTAATAATCAGTGATTTACATTTCCGCGATATCAGTGGCAATCAAATACGCCGTTATGCGACACACACTACAACTTCATTTCACTAAATGAAATCATTTACATTACAGGCATCGTTTGTATAAGTTATTTCGAAAGGTTTGTTACTACACGCACCACACGCTCACAGTTTTAGCGAAATGGCCGAAATAACCCGTTTCCATTCGCTTTAATTTTCCCTACGAGCATCACGGTACATCATCGCTTGTTGTTAAGCACCTTCATATAATTTTGCCAGAAGCGATTCACTCAACGATTGTGTTGCTGTAATAATCCATCGGTTAATATTAACTACGTGATTACAGAGCTTTATCTTCCAAAAGTACTTTATCCTCGCGCGTAGTGTATATTGCTCCGCCATAAAGATGGCCATTAAAACGACTCAACGCAATGCAGATTAACTAAATTTCAATGCGGTTATTTTAGGATCCGCGTGAAGTGTCCGATTCCCAAATAGGGTTTTTCGTGAATGAGGCAAATCGTATGCATGCTAAACCGAGGCTCGTTCGAAATAGATGGTCATTACGAAAGCTCAATTTCGGTGCTACCACTATGGCTAAGCGATTGAATTAGACCTAATAAACAGCGAAGATACGAAAGGCTGGGATTTGTGCGATTTGCGAAGGATTCCAGGGCAAAATCATTCACCGCTTTTGGAAGATATTAATTTTCACAAGCTATAAAATTTCGGTAATTTGATTAATAGTTACGTAGGTATTTAAAACATTAGCAGATAGCCAAAAGAGGAGAACAAGCAGCGATACTATTTTTTCTAACATTTAAATGAGATATAACCTACAAGTAAGAAATGAATTTAATATGAGATATGTTTTATGCATAACACTCCACCCCTTTACTTAGACTGAATTGAAAAATTCAGCTCAATAACTAACCAAAAGATCTGTGACCGAGATTGTATACATAAATATTTGCTTTCTTAGGTTTCAGTTTGTTGTCTAACGTCTAACTAACAGGATCGCAAGAGAATAACGTGATTATTTTTTAGATATAAAATTCACAATGAAAGTCTTGTCATCTTAACATTTTCTAAGGACAAGTCGTAAAAGAAAATGCGAATGCACGTATATTACTTCGGAATCCACAGGACGATCGCGTCCGACATTCTAAACTTTAGATTTTACGGAATTCGGGGTCTCTTTAGCAATGGACCGTTCCAAAGGCAAGTCTGGTTGTGGCCTCAGAAAACGATAGGAAGAAGAGATGGGCAATAAATAACGGGAAATCGCCAACACTGAATCACCGCTCTCGAAACATAAAACGGCCCTGACTTTCTATACATAGCGGAAATTAGGGTGCGAGCGAGGGTGGCCAGGAATCAAACGACTCGCGCATATATTAACCTCCTCTTCCTCTCCAAATCTATTCTCCCTTTTATAAAACAAAATACGCCGCAGCTTTTCTCCGCGGCGGTGCCCAGAAACATTTGAATAATGGCCCCTAACTCATCGCGGATGCCGACTGCAACTCGGCCGAAATTAAAACAACTCTTACAGTCCATTTAACACGACGGGCATAAAATTCCTGAACTGCCCATCTTTCTATCTCTATATCCCACGCGGCATCACGCATCCGCCGCGGCTTCCCTTTCTCTACCCCGTGCCAAAAAATAAATGCTCGGAACAGGAGCGGCAATGAATTGTGCAATAAAACGGCGGATTTATTTTCCCAGACCGCTTATTTCCACGGTGATGTTTCGTACGAGCGAATTAAAATGTCCTTACGAGCCACAAACGTACTTTTTCCGAGGGGAAGGATTTTATGCGCTATATTTATCCATTCAAAATCCCGGATATTAAATCTGACAAGAGGAATTAATTTTGAAGGGGTCTTTTTAATGGGTTATTTACGCGTTCGCCAAGTTATGAACATTTAAGGATGGAGGAGTAAAAAAAAGGAGCTTCGTTCCGGATGATTTCGTATGCATGCATTCATAAAGCAAATATAAACTGTTAGCCATGAATAATTAAAAAGATGGAATGCAATAATATTGCCTCTCGTATTAATGGAATATTCTCTTGAGGGGATATTAAAATTGCCGAGTTTTCGGTGTAACTTGGGCAATCAAGAAGAATTATTGCCGTTTTCAATAGATGCGGAGCCAAAATTCGCTCAAACGCCACAATTACGGAATATGAAATGCACAAAGGAGAACATCACTTAATTTTAAACTTTGATTTTCAAATTTAGAAAGCCTAATGCACTTTCAAAAACAACTATTCTCATATTAGAAGCATGTTCCTGTTGTTTAGGTAGAAGGACGCGTGGATTATATAGCTATATCTTCTGCAGGTGCACCCTCATTCAATCGAGTTCATTTCTTAAAGAGAAGATATGATGTTCTGTCAGAAAGAATACGAGCTAATAACCAACACAGAGATAGAAAAAAAGGAAGAAAAATAATCCTATCTTGCCATTTATAAATTACTTGAGATCTGGATGTAAATAATTCAGAGCGAGTTTTTATCTTGAGATAAACAATCTAATTAAAAAAATGTTAGAAAATTCGCAATACAATGCGGGTGTGGTCGGTTCCACAACCTAAATTATTGAATTATCGCTAAATCATTCACTTCTATGTTCATTTTTAAAGCATAGATATCTTTGTACCCCTGAAGTGGCAGATTTGAATTCTGTTAGCCAATTCTTACGGTAAAAAAAATTATGCTTGATTTATTCCGTGGAGATAAAAAATGCAAAGCTTAAGGAAACTTTTTATATTGAACAATGAGTGGTAGCTTCTACTTTCAATATAAGAACACTTTTATTTGGAACAGAAGGAAGGCATTAGCATTTTCAAGACATCCTTTCAAACACCGCTGTCTTTGATTAATGACATGTATTAAAAATAATTCCTGAAATGGAAATTCTAATGTATTTAAACTTATAAAATCTTTGATTAAATGTTATCTTCATACAAATTCTTCGATCTCTTTACACACATGATTTACATTCATCTGAAGTCCTAATTAACATAGCGGCTTCAGGTGATTTCTTCTATCACTTTAGTTCATTTGAATGAATTCGATGCTTCTTCAGTTTGAACTCCCTTCGGTTTGAACTTTTCCTTAATGAAAACCTGAGACAAGTGGCCAGTCGATACACTTCGAACAGAAATAGACACAGACGTCATACTTAACCGCAGACGGCGATAATTTCGTTCTTTTTTGAAGGGCTTTCGCATTCAAAGCATATTTTCTCGAGAGCCTTTCAGGAGAAAGGGAGTGACTTTTTCTTGCCGTATCTAGGATTACCCTTCAGCTCTAAACCTTTCATCTCTCTCCTTCTTAAAAGGATTTCTTCCTTATTCGAATTTCCACCCCCGTTCCTTTGCATTCGTCCACCTGCATCAGCCGTCTCGCCACATTTTCCCCACACGCCCTCGCTGCCCTCTGGCGGACGCTCGCAGCCATTCATTCGCTTCCAACTTTTCAAACGCCGCCCATTCCCAACCTCGCTAAATTCCCCGCGCTCCAAACCGCAACGAGACATTAGAGAAATTCTAGTTTTTCAGTGAAAAAATTAAGTGTAGCAATACATACGCTTCACTGTAAGTGACTGACAGCTACACGGTTCATTCTATTATTTTTCGGCGCATTAGAAATAGCGGTGGTACTAGAAACAGTCACTAACTATTCGTATTCTATGTTTGCTTACCTCTAATACATCTTGATTGTGGTAATTGAGTATATTAAACCGTTTCCACTAGAATTTCCTGTTTCCAACCTTCTGCTATCTGCTGTAATGGTCTATTACCCCTTCTATTAATATCAAACTTCTCTTAAGCCTTTATAATATATTATAAATAATAAAGATGACGACTTCATCATGCTAGTTTCGGTCTGAACAAACCACTCTTAAAATTAATACTTTCCAGGCCACGAACACAACTACTCTTACACTTAACCATGCCAGAACCAGGATTCGAACCCGGGACCCTGGAGTTTTAGGCCAATACTCCAACCACTACACCACCGAGGACAACAAGTACACAGAAAGAAGCTAAGGATGCGATTATGTTCTAAATCTCCAATTTTCTTGAAGAAGTACTTCTCCCAAAAATTTGAAACTTCTGTTACTTCTCGACGTAATCTACGTAAAGACAAAAAACATTTTCACGACGTCGTCACTACGATTCCATGGCTGTTGAGATCACTTCTTTAAAAGTGTGTTTTGCCAAATGGAAAATCTCAGGGAAATGGAGGTGCGTTCAAGTTCCACGGCCTTCTAAATTTTTTCATCAGCATTAAAAACAAGTGAAAAGATTAGTTTGCTTTTAGGAGATGCAACCTGAAGATTTTAGCCTGAAGATTTCTTAGCGTAGATCGTCTCGGCCTTTACTCGGTGGTATTCTATTACAAAAAGAAAATTGGAACGGGTATCTTAATTTTTACTACACCAGAAAAAATATACATACACACACGACCAGGTTTGGGTCCATCACACCATCGTCAGGTCTCTAGGTTTATCCGGTCTAGACCTGATGATGGTGCGATGCACCGAAACCTGGTCGTGTATGTATGTATATTTTTGTGATGTAGTAAAAATTAAGATATCCGTTCCAATTTTCTTTTTGTAATGGAATACCACCAAGTAAAGGCCGAGACGATCAACGCTAAGAAATCTCAGATTCAAATTTTTGAATTTGGATTCTAACTTCAAAAAAATTGATATTTAGCCTTAAAACTAATGAAATGTGAGAACTGCAATGAGAGTCATATACAAACTGGACCGAATTCGTTTACTCTAATACAACAATTTCTTAGAATGTTAAATATACCTAAAACTATTCGAATAAATATTCCTTTTTCTGCTAAAGGATTGCTTATGAATTAGGAGAGCTTTAACATATAGATAATTATATTAGAGTGACCGTTTTGAAAACTTTCGGATTTAATTCCATGTAAAGATAAAATTTACGTTAGTGATTCGATTGTCTGTATTCGTATGAAACTTATTTGTATAAATGAAGGTCATAAAGAATTTTTTATTTCAGATAATATGAAACACCGTTTCTAGATTATGTGTTGGAGTAAAATCAGTTTTAAGGCTAATCTGATAGTTCGAACCGTCATCCGCGCACATAAATGGAATTGCGTCATAAAAAATACTTACTTAAATGAAAAATATGTATTTTAAAATAATTATTAATAACGAGAAAAAATACGTGCTCAAAACTCAAAATATTTAAAACTCTTTTCCTACATTTTGAATCAACTTTTATGACTGTCAAACTCAATGCTATCTTATGCTGGAATATGAAGGCACAAGTGATCGTTTAAGACAAGCAAAGGCGTCCTTTTCAAAGAATGGTAAAAGTAAATAAAAACTGTTCCCGATTCGAAGAAATAAAGAAAAGTTACCCTTCAAAATCGTTACGAACATGATTACCAAAGTTTTTCTCTTCACTTTATCTAATCTCCTTGGCAGTTTTACATTGCATTATTCCGCTTCGACCACACTTTAATTTCTTCCCATGATTCCTTCAAAAACTAATAGCCGAGAGCGAACCATTAAGTTGAATTCCTACTCTTAAGCAGATTTTTCCCTTTTCATCCACATCCAGCGAAAAGTTTCCTACCGAACTTCCCTTACAACTTATAAAATTTTATATTACTTTACGTACTGTAGTACGCATCAGCATAACTCGAACGTGAAAGAATAAGTAACACTAACCTTCAAAATAATAAGTTTGTAGCCAAACTATAAATCTACATTTTTAAGCAATTAATTGTTTCAGCCAGAGCTGTATAGTCCATTCGCTTAGGACTCAACTCCTCCGTTTCCAATCCGACTTCGACCCGACAGATCAAAACTTAAGTTTATAAAATAGTTTTATTTCACCTCGAAATGTGTTATCTCGAATATAGAGTATATTGCCGCTCATATGCCACAATCAACAAATCTAATTACAGTTGGTATTAGAAAACAGAAGCATCAATTGCATCCGCTTTCATCTACGCCGCATATCCGTCAAAAGGAGCCGGAGTCAGTAAATTTTATTCAACTCAAACTTCATATAAAATCCTCTCTTTATCCCAATCAACAATCCTCCTCTCAACTTCAGCTGCTGAAATGATAACTCCCTAATATCCGTAAAGAAATTAATCGGGAATTAATTCCTTTAACTTCTCACATATGTATCGATAAATTTTGACAGGATAACGCACTGCGCTCACTTTGAGTAAATTTTAACGATTAATTTGCTGCAATAATAAGTTTACGAAAACTAAATTACATTTTAACTAAGTGCTCTTTTCGGTAAGGTTTACCAATATTCTCATTAAAGAAATAATGCGTTTTTCCGTTCACATCCTCTTTCTTGTCAAACATGTTCTTACCTTGGAGTATTTACTGATATTCCCACTGAATAAACAGATAATAACAAATACACATTTTCCGTATTAAAGAAATTTGGTTCTAATATTAGTACTTAAAACTGGGTTATTATCAACAGGAAGATATATTTCAGTTGTTCTTTTCTGTCCGTTATTACACTTTTTCTCATAAAACACCACGATTAAGAAGATAACTGAAGTAAATATGGATAAACGAAAGTGAAGAAGTCGGTGTAACTAACATTCAGATATTCTATAACAACTCAATATTTGAGCAACCCTTTTAGAAGATGGAAGATCTGGGTTAGGTATTAGTGAAATCGATTTATGACTCTCATTTTTCTTAAGACTATAACGGCGAAAGTTAGGAAAAAGCTAAAGAAAGCAAATTTCCTTACCCAAAAATATAAATAATGTAAGATGGCTTCAATTATTTCCATGATATTCACTTAAATCTTCAACGGCAAGGATAGAAAAATGCTAGAATGTGCATAAGCATATGAATTGGTTCTAATGATCCAAAATTATAAACATGGAGCCACCAATCCGAATTTTCCAAGGAACAAACTTTGTTTTAAGGTTTCAAAGGTTCCAGCTTTAAGTTATAGCACAAAATAGGCTATTTGAAATTATTACACGTGTATTTAAAAAGCTATCAAAAATAGAAATTCCATCGTTTATAAAAAATAAAAAAATAATAAACTATCCAAGCTACATTATTACAGTTCCGTTACTAATGTTGAGCGCATGAAAACATTAGTATATTTCCGGTTACATGCTACGGTTTTCAGCGTTGATCAACGAACTGTAATTACAGCAGGGAGAATTTAGCAATTGTAATGAGCATTTACCGGTTGAAATAAGCACGGCATTCGCTCTGAATTTCAAAATAAATAACAGTTGAAAACATAACCAGAAGATGCCCCTTGTATTGCTCCAACTGTTGGTTGTTCCAGCAAATTACAGCAAACGCTTCACGGAGTTGAAATTATCAGCATAAAATAACAAAGCTCCACGTTCAAAATGCATAATCGAAGACACTCTAATCGACTTTTTATGTACCAGCTAAATTTTCGAAATCAACTCGTTAAAAGGAGAAGCTAATCGGCAAATTTGCTTTAAAAACAATCTATTTCAAGAGGATATTCATATCACATGCGTGATTCCATATTTTTCATGATTTCTGCGTTTCGCCAGAAAATACGGAGTGGTTATACGAGTACATACAGGTGAATGAAATTTCGATAGCCATGCTTTATTTTATATTTATTTTTTCGGTATGACTGTGGCGGTATTGTACATTAAATAAACTATCGTCTCACTGAATTATTTTTTGAGGTAATGAAAATCGTTGTAACATCAAAAGAAACTTAATTTTATATAACTTTTCCGAAAAAACTTAAATAACTTAACGTAAGATTCTCTCCATACTTTATTTTTATATTTTAATTGACACTGCAATTTGGACATCTGGCCAGCGCTGGAGGGGAGCATAACATATTAAATATAGGGTTGCCTGGCATTCGCCCAAGGGCGAGAGGGAAAACCCTCCAAAATGATTAACATTTGTATATACTACTTTAAAAATTAACAATAACTATGTATTTTATTTTTTATTGCCCAATAACCCGACAAATTTACAGGAGAATTACAGGAAAGGCGTATTTTGAGGGAATGAAAATCTTGGTGACATTAAAGGATTTTAATTTTAGAAAACATTTCCGAAAAGAACTTAATTACATACAGTCATTGCAGAATAAGGATAAAAATTGCAATTGAAAGAAGAACAACAGTGATGGAATGCCTAAAATTAAATTAAATAAAAAAATTAGTAATCATATCGAAAAGAAGGAAAGACAGAACAGGAAAACGACAGAAAATTCGACAGCAGCTCTCGTGACATTGCTTCAGCTGACCATGTTTATATGAAAATACCCTCACATATAGAATATCTATATCGGATTTCTCCAAGCAAACCGAGATATTCGTCCCGGACTATTCTCTCAATAAGACGTGCCGGGAAGAAAAAAAGAGACGCAAGAAACCGCCAATCACACCGTTCCCTTCGCCACATGGCTTCAATAAACCTCTTTCCCTTTTTTTCTCTTCTCCTTTCGAGCAGTGTAAATTCGCGCAATATCCCTCGCTACGCTGTCCATTTGCCACTTTCCCACAGCCATCTTTTCCTCCTCTAGGCTACAAAAAAATCTCATTCGAGGCAAAAACACTCCCCGAGTTCTTTGGCCACCCCCGCACCACCATCCGAACCTCCCCCAACCCCTCCCCCCAACGCCCCCAGCTCTTTTATTAGCTCTCTTCATTTCAACTACCCCTACCAACGAGTCCAGAGTCCACCAACACGGCCTTCTCCTCCCCTTGTTTAGGGCTCCATCTTTCCACTTACGCCCCCAACCCGGAGAGGAGAAAAAAAACCGTTCCACTCCCCCAACTGAAATTCCCTTCCATCCGTATATTTTTTATATATCTTCCCAGACTGCGACCGCGCCGGCAGTCTACACCCTTAACGCCGGCTGTGGGGCTCTGGAATGACGCACTATATCCAACCGACGCACTACCTTTCAAGGAGCCTTTATATTCTCGTGGGCAGAATGCTCGCAGGAAGAGGGGAAACGGGAAGAGCGTCGCAAAAAAAACTCATCTCCGCAGCCCCGTGCCTCCTTATCTCACGAGAGTGTAATGGCCGCGACACGCACGCTACGAACCCGCGACGAATATCGCCGTGGAGCCGCGGTTGTGTCATTAATCATCATCATAAGTCGCGTGCTACATGTAAAGCTGCGAAGGGAGCGGGGGAGATCTGAAATGGCGGGCGGAATAACCATTCTGACGGCCGGTCATCCCTTTCGCGAGATTCATATCTCCTTAGCTATTTATAGCGCCCTCTCCCCTCTCGACTCTCACCTTTTCCTCGTCTTTGATGGCATTTTACGCCTTGCTCGAGACGGAGTGGATTGAAATGGTTCCCAATAATACACTCGCGCTCTGAGGGAAGTGCTTTACAAGCCGGATTTGATATATTTTCGTTGAAGCTGAAGAGTTGAACTGTCACTTCAGAGCAAATCCACTAAAAATAAGTATAGTTTATTGTCACCCAATGCAATTAAAATTAACGAATTTCCTAGATTTAAAATTTAGAATTTCTAGATTAAACTAAATTGGTTCAAACGATGGCCGAGGCAATTCGCAAAGTGAAATCTCTTGGAGAATATAATTTTTTTGTTTTACTCATTTCCATTCAAGATCTTAAAATGACAATAATAAAAACAACGGTAATAATAATAATAATTA
>KZ308882.1:73751-142427 GCA_000376725.2 Ladona fulva
ATAGAGTTTTATGCTAAATTTTTTGCTTCAGTTTTATCAAATCTTTTGTAAATGATACCTCCTCACTCAGTCTGATCATACGAAAGGAATCTAAACAACGTGCTCTAACTCTTAATAATATCGTCCGAAATATTTGTTTTCTCTTTGGCAGTGGCACATATCTAATGGAATTGGTATATACATTCATTAGTAGCTCTGGGAAGTAGATGTGGACTCTCCTTAATCATTGAATTTCTTACTATTTACACTTATCATCTTCCGTTCACTAGTATTTGATTATATTTTTCCGAATTTTTGAGATATATGTGCAGTTGCTAATCGTTATTTTAAAGAAATTCCATACTCCAGTAGGTGTAGGAAATGATTACGGGGTGGAATTGAGAAAATAAATGAGTAACGGTGGAAATAAGGGGCGGATTTATGCTTTCGGAGGCCCTCGGTGAAAAGATCGAATTGAGTCCCCCACGGGGAATTATGAGAAACAATCCGAAGTTTTTCATAAAATACCCTAATATACAATATCTTACATTCTATAGAAATCTCAGTCGCTTCACTACGGTAAGCATAAGCAAACGAATTTTAAATTACAATACGCAGTATTTCTATAACTACGATGCATTTTGGTTAGACTTTTTTCACTATAGAGTGACTTAAAAATGAATTATATTCGATCGAAATATTATTTAGAATGATTCAAAATATTTAAAATTCTTTCTTGAAGCGGAAAACCAGAACAATTTACAATTGAGAACTTATTAGCAGGGTAATATTGAGGCCTCAATTTTGATGTCCTCAGCTACCCCCATTGCTTCTAATTATAAATCAACCCTTGATGTAAATACACCTCAAATATTTGAAAATGAGGATGGCATTTCATCCGGCAGACATTTGATTCTTTACGCAATGTACGTGTGGATTATTCCCTGTCGAAGTACAGCTACTTCATTCATTAAAAAAGGTAGATATAAAATGTATAAAACTAAAATACTGTGCGTATTCTTTTATCTCTGTATCTAGCCTTATTTTCAAAGTAAGCGGTAGTAAATACAGGCTTTTCTTCCTCTTCCACTTCCCATTTCTTTCTCTTTTTCCCTTTTCCCCATCCCTCTGCATTTCTTAAGTCCTCTCCCCTTGGGATCTAGGCTCTATTCCCTATTCCATTTCCTCCCGTCTTTATATCTCGTCTTTTACCTTCTGTTCCTGCCTCTTTTCTCCTCCGTCTCACTTAATCCGTAAAGTTCCCTCCTCGTTCACCCTTTCATTCATTCGCCTCTCCCTCGCCTAACGCTTTCCCCTCCGTTGTTCCTCCCATTCATTCTTGTATTCCTCATTACATCCGCCTCTTTCATCTTTGAATCGCCACCGTGTTTCTGTTTGTCTTCCGCTGTGTATGCTCTCTGAGTATGCGCATTACCTTGCTCTCAGCCTCAACTCTTTTTGACTCCCTTGTATTTTTCGGAAAAACTTCTTTTAGAGAGGTTTGTCGATCTTATCTCCCACTCTTCTTCCAAGCCCCTTAAACTTATTTTCGTAGATATCATCTTTTAAAATGAAGGAGTACTTTTTGGTGGATGTAAACCGTAATCACTTTTCTTTCCGTGATGGTAAGTGACGCGTAAAAAGCGGATCGAATTTCTCTCGTTAATGAGTACGATGCCGCTAATCTCTGTAACTATCTTCGCCCTTACGCAATGTCGGGGACGAAGACCCACAAAAACCGACCGCATAATTCGAGAAATCTGTGCTTCTAAGCTAACGCTGTTTTCATTGAAGATATCCAGTGTTACCTGTACCACATGAATGGATCTACGGTTTGGTACTTTCAGTGCTTTGATAACCCATATTGTCTCAAAACCCATAAAGTCATCTTAAGCCATCGAAGTTGACGTAAGGCTTTTGACGAAAGGCCCTTATTCATCCACGCATATTTTACGGGCGATAGGCGATACAAAGAGCACGAAGCCATTGTGAATGTGATTTTTATAGCCCCTTCAAACTGCAGGTTAAAAACCTCTGTTCGCTTTGCGGTCGTGAGGATAACGTCAAACGGAATGGTTAACCGTTGAAAAGGGGTTTTCGATGCAAACACACAATGCCGTCCGCTTCTGCTATAATTTCCAGAAGCATAATAACGGCCATCAAAGGATTCGGTTGTCTTTCGTCTTTATTCCACGCGGAATAATTACCCCGAAACATCATGGTCTTCGTCGATTTAGGAGGGGAGAAATGTCGGGAGAAGAGGGTTTCAGAGCTTGATGTTTATATTTTCCTGTTGTAAATGCGCAATAAGCAGGTCGTTTTCGTAAAAGTGCCATCCGAAATTTCGCGTTATCTGCGAAGATAATGGTTGAGTATCCTTTGCGGCAGAATTTCCAGCTTTGTTGTAAAGTCTCTTTGAAGCGATGCCGTTACCCGCAAAAGGTTATGGCAGAGTGGTGTCATTCACTGAGGAATGTAAATCTGCTGTCATTTTGAATGGAAAAGAAAGACGTAACGAAATATTAGCTGCATGGGACTCCGAAAAAAACCTCTCTTATAAGTGCGTACTTATAGATAAGTCGCTCAAAGAAAAAAGAAGATTGAAAGAGCAACGAAAAATCACATTCATGACATCGTGATAAGTTTTAGAAAAACTGAAAGTATAACTTCGAACGAGAATTACAAATCACCTGTTTTATGGTTGCCTTTGAAGGATGAAGATTTTGGTTTGGGATTTTACGAAGAACAAGAACATGTTACACTCCAAATATTCATTGAAATGTTACGTAAAAGAATTTTATTTTCATTTGTATTGGCGTAACACCAGAACAGTTAGCAGTTTTCTTCTCAGTAACTAGTAAGTTGTGATGTGGAGATATAGACAATGCATATGGAGTTAGAGGACGAGCATGTTTAGGAACAGGTAATTTTATTTACACAAAAACATAACGAAATATAGAAATTAAACAAAGGAAATGAACCGCACTTTAACTACTGATAGCTGTTAGAAAATTCAAAATGGGTGACCCTAGCAAAAACCATAGTTATTGATATACTAACCACATGCAGATTTTGATCAACTTTGTATATATAATAACTCTCTCATAAAATACGAAGTATCTCATAACCAAGATACAGTAAACGAGAATAAAATACAAGTTTATAAGAGCCTAATAATAGTCTAACATCTGCGATTCGCAAGAGATACTTCTCTATCCTGCTTTACCTAAAAATTGTGAATGTTTCAAGATGAAAACATCACGAAAGGGAAAAATCTTCCTACATATAATTAAAAAAAACCGAGAGAAAGTTGAACACGAGCCATATTTTATTTCACCCGTACTTTCCATAAAGATTTCACGAAGAGATAAATCAACCTGATATTTAAGACCGGCTTCTTTTACAAACGAACCGTTAGCGAAACAGTTGAATTCCGTCTTTTGGTGAGGTCCCCGTGTCCCTCCCCGCAGTTCTCCCCGAGATCGCGAAAGGAAAAGAGTAGAATAAAGACTTTACTCCCCTTCTCTTTTCTCCCCAATGAAAAATTCAAAGGATCATCTTCCCTCTTCAAACCCTTTTCTTTCCTTCCCTGCAATTTTTCCGCTCCTCCTTCCTCCGTTGGCGTGTTCTTTGACCCGACACGGTAAAGAGCGTGCGTTTATATGTACTGGACTCTTGTTATCTCGTGTGTACTACTAGAATGTGGGTACGCCCAAGTGTCTCGTAGTCAGGGCTCTTCCTTGAACACGCCAAAAGGATGTGGTACGGCGAAGGTCATTTTGGCGAAGGCAGATTAAACCTATCTGATAGTTAGGTATAAGAAATTAGGCGTGCATTGGGGATTTCAACCGTGGCTTACGTGGCTTGTTTAGGATCAAGAAAATTACTTGAGGCTTCTAGGATTTCGGTATTATTTAGAGATTATGTCGGTGGTAAAGGTAATATATATATGCTCATTAATACACATAAACATTACTCCAATGTAATATATTGCATTAACCCATTGAAACCTAAAAATAAAATATTATCCACGCTCATAGATTTAACCCCTTTAACATATCTTGATAATTCCTTCTTCAATCTATTCAGTCATAATTTTTAGCAAAATAATTCAAAAATACGCAACGAAAAATTATACGCAACTTATCACGATGCAGTTTTCTATCCTCCAGAATTTTCCTGGAACAAATTTCACAGTGACTGCAAATCTGGGTATGATATAGAAAAATTCTAATATTGAGGTTGAATAAACACTTGTCATCAGAATCCTGCGTTTACTGGAACAATGATTAAACAGGATGTAGTTTGGGAGATTCGGCTCTGTTTATGTGTTGGAACAGTATAACCTGAATTCAATTGAGAAGGTTAGATAATGTAACTATCTATTTCTGAAGGCAATGCCTTGTCGTTACTGCCAGATATTTCTGTCCTCTGCTGCCCTCTTCAATTCCACATTGCTTCAGAAGCCCATTCTGCTCTTTATTTCCTCTATATTTTTTCTTGGTTTTCCTCTTACCCTTTCCCAGAATTTTCCCTTCTAAAATTCCAGTCAAAAATGTCTTGGCCATGTCTTATCACATGACCAATAAATCTAAACTTACTACTTTTCAAAGCTTCCAGTAATCTTCCCTGTTCATCAGAAATTCACATGAAACCACTTCATTAAAGATCTTACGGATATCTCCAGGTTTTGCAGCCATGGAAGTATCAATAGGGTTAGAATATACAGAAAGTAATTACTTTGCCATTATTGGCGCATTGAGACAAGGAAGTAGATGTACCTCGATCAGAATACACAGGTTACGTTGAACAGCGAACGTTTGATAAAGCAAACAGAGTGAATTTATCTTTTGGTAAAGGTCGGTGTGCAATGATCCAAATTACAACTCAGGTTTGCACTTGACAGAGTATGACATACTTCAATGCAACAAACAGACTGCAGGCTTTACATCTCCCGATTTGCTAGCATTATAGAAGCAAATCCTTCAAGAGAGGACGCGGTTTTGATAGACTAAACAAGTATTCATCGATTCCCTTTCATAACAACCGGCGAATATCCTCGTGGAAACAGCCAATTTCGCATTGAAGCGCTGCGCAAGAGTTTCCTGTGACTCTCTTCCTCCGTATTCCGTTCTCATCCCCATTCTCCTCGTTATACATCCCTTTCTTGGCCTTAATAAAGCCCAGCAGAAAAGAGTCGCCCGTATCGCGGGTTGCCGTCCTCTCAGGGGACGTGCTCGGGTGAGCGAATCTCTA
Source organism: Ladona fulva (assembly GCA_000376725.2). NCBI lineage: Eukaryota > Metazoa > Arthropoda > Insecta > Odonata > Libellulidae > Ladona > Ladona fulva. Next base: position 78,987 of record KZ308882.1, read on the forward strand.
TACGGAGAAACGGCCGTCCTTCGCCGGGTTTCGCACAATACGAAGACGAAGTCCGTCCTCTGTAAGCGAAACGATGCTAAGGTTTCAAGGAAGCTATCCTTGCTCGAAGAGGATCCTCCGCCTCCTTTTAACAGGTTTATTTTTGCCTACGGTCGGGTTCTGCTCAAAGCACACTACTGAGGATGTGAAAACGTGTCAAAATTTTCAAATCAGAGACGTTTCTTACTTCCAGCTTTTGATCTGAGTCATAAAAAACCACGGACGTCCTGGACGCTTCTTGGACGAGCCACGAAGGATATCGAACTTGGCGTTGAACTCATATCGTTAGTCCGACGACCCTCTTTAGGCTAGAAATTTTCCCTAAGGAAGTGAAGATTCTGATGCGGTCAAGATCAACCTTGTGGAAAGGTGCCACATCCAGGAAGAAAATAACATCAAAGGATTATTTTATTAAAACTGATTTCGTCTACCTTTTAGACGTCTCCACCATAAAAGATATACGAACTATTCGTAATAAATTCACTCTTGGGAAATTACAAGGTTGTTTTCTTCCTTGAAATGAAGATTCGCATTCCGTCTAATGTATTTATAATAAACTATGATTTTGAACAAATCTATTCTAATGAATAAAGTTGCAGCTTTCCTAATATCTATTATACTGAAATTGGATCTCACGTGTGTAATATTTTGCTATTTACACTTTACACTTCAAGGTCATAAAAAAATTACGGTCAATATCATTGTCATCGACCAATTTATGGAACGGCTCGATTACTCGATCCTATTTATCTTGAATAACTCATAATTATTTATAAAGAAACAGATTTTAGGATTAAATTTGTACTACGCTTTCTTCTATTTAAATGCAGCTATTGCTCATACCTTCGCTTACCTCAGGTGATCTTTCAATATCAGTAGTTACTCTAATTGTTTTTTTTTACTTCAAAGTTACCTTCGTTCTTTGCCTATTTTGAATTCCTTTAGATTTACTTCTTACTCTCGCCTCCAGAAACCAACCGTGGATGTAACCACATCAACCAAATACATCTAAACTTCGGAATTCATAAAAAGTCCTTTTTATTTATTACGTAATATCTATAAGGTCTTATTAAGGCAGCAGTGAGGCTAATACGTCTTTTCATCCGTCTAACCTGTCGATAGTGATATTAAAAAAATAAAATAAATATTAAAATAGAGATAGAGAAGAAAACTTATGAAGGATTTGTGGATTTAAAAAAATCTAAGTAATATCTTAGGGAAAAGAAATTCACAATAGAAAACACCCACTAAGAACGGGGATTGAGAAAAACCTGCGTAAACCCACCCACCCCAATCATTTGAGCAGTACTGTTACGAATTAACACTAACTAATTCACAAAACAATAAACTTCAAAATAAAATTGACATTTTAAACAAAAAAATTGGAAAATAAAAATTATTTCAAATTTTCAGTTGAAGAATGTTCGATGAAAGAATTACTTAAGAAGCATCAAAGAAATTAAAAACCAGCAATCTGTTACAAAAATATATTAAAAAGAATAAGACATATAAGCACATTAAATAGAGAAGTATTAGAATATCTCTGAGTTTAATAAAAAGTATTGCATAAATAAAAATTATTCAGTGAAATAAAGAGAAGCTTTTTGAAAGCCTAAAATCTTCAGCAATTTGGACCGTACACCTCATGGTATGGAGAAATTTAGCCATCCATTGCAGCATGAATTAACTTTCTAAAAGCTTCTTTGTTGCTGGCCCGGAGCGATATTCTCCCTCTCTCTCTCTTACATTTTTACAAATACAGATCAAACATCAAAGTGGTCCGAAAAGATTTTGCGTTAAAATTAAGCGACGAAACATTCTTCCATTCCTCTGGGCGACGAAAAATTCAAAAAAGCCGTTCTATTTGAAAAGGATGAGCGTGGGTTTTCTATTTTCCGGGCTCAATTCTAAAGCACACCTTTCTAACTCCCTTTCATCATCTCGTAACCACGGCATCTTCCGGAACCTCACCTCAGCTCCAATGACGCTTACCATGAAGCTTTAGCCTTGAAGTTTCATCCGATCGACCAACGATAGAGATAGACGAGGACCTCTATTCGCTAGTCCTAAAATGACGTGAAGAATAAGTGCAGAGAATGTGATGGAGGCGGATTTTATTAAGGCGTACAATGGATCGAAATTAAAGCATTGCAGATTATTTCAATGCGGCAGCTACTTGTAGTTATGAGACGGCGTACCCCTCTGCAATCATCCCTACTGCCTTTTCAGCCCTTCCCCGCAACCCTTTTAACACTCACACGGGTACACACTGCCTCGGGTCTCCTTCTGTCTCCCGCCATCTCATCTCCGCCACAACTTCCCTTTCTTTTCCCTCGTCTTCCCTTTCTATTTTCCGCTGCAACCCCAGAAATCTCCACGGGAGAGACGGACGGGAAAGCCATTATCAGAAGGCCCAACTGACCCACCCCGTCTCTCCTCTACATCTGCACTCCCTCGCCTCTCTCTCGACGCTCTCTCCTCTTTTTTCCTCATCCTCCAACTCAGCCATAGTGCGAGTCAAAGAGTGGACGCACCTGCTGCCGCCACGCGGCCATTCTCGACACTCGCGTCAAGAGGACCCTTTTTTTACTCTCCGGCCCAACGCACCAATTCCGTTTCCTCCCTCTTTTCATTTTATCTCTCATTCTTTCACGTTCTCTCCTTCACTTTCCCTCTCCTAACGTCCCTCTCACTCCCAATTCGTCGTCCCGCTTTTTTCAACTCTCCACTGCTCTCCTCAGAGTCCATTCCCAACGCCGTATTTCTTTTCTCGCCATCGAAACCATCTTCGCCACCATCTTTTCAACCCACCGCTTGTTTACTGTCCTTTCTGCTTCCTCGCTTTTCTGCCGAGGCGATGGTCAGTCGAATCCGGCGGAGAGGAGTTCTTTTCAAGAGCTCACGTCGGAGATATTCCGGAACGCCCTGAGAGAACATTCTAGTGGCTTTCTAGCGAGGGCATGCGGTATTGCCTTGCGATATCTCGTAAATTTATCAAAAATGAACCTGGAGCAGAGATAGAATGAGTTGGAGTCAAAATTAAGGTAAATTAAAACACCAAACGATATTTATTTAGTACAATAACTGGGAAAGCAGCAAGAGCAGACACTTAACATTACTTCACTCAAGGCAGAGGGATAATTTACGTCCCCAATAAAATTATTAACTCTTTCTCTGAGTCTAAATAACATTCTAATTATTGTATTAAATTTAAATGTTGTAAGATATTCTACAGAAACGTATTATTAATACCACGCTTCGCGTTTACGACATTCAAAGGTTGTGCGAAAAATGGCAAACTAGATCTTAATGGAATGCTGGATAGTAACTTTCTTCAAACGGAAACAATTACGTCAGAACCACTCGTACAAAATTAAATGATTGAATATATATGATTACGAATGCCTCGCAGTTCTTATGAATAACTAAAACTAAAGCACTTATGAATAACTAAAACTAAAGCACACATATTTGAAAAATCAACTAAAAATCTTGGTTTTATTAAGCGCATTGTAGATAGATGCGATAAAAAGGTTAGAGAGCGATGTTATTTCACCTTAGTCAGGCCTAATCTGGAATATGCGGCGAGGCGGATGAAACGTATAATGGCGAAATCGAAAATAGGGACTCATTCTTTCTGCGAACGATACATAGCAACGATAAGCTGAAGAGGTAACTGGAACGCTTGGTCTTCACCCCCTTGACACACGGCGAAAGGCGGGTTGCAGTGTATTTATGTAGAATATGCACAATCTTCAATTATTCACACAAGCCAAACTGAACCAACTAGAAACAAGAGTAAAAAATAACCAACATTTTATTTCAAATCTATTTTCAGGTAATTTCGTAATTTTGTTGTAGGTAGGTAACTCATACAATTTCCTGCTTACATTTGTGTAGGTGTTTACAAAGTTTTTCTCATTTTAATTGCATTTCATAATATAGTATAAGTAAATACACGTTATATTATTTACAATACGTTCAAAGAGAGGAAAGAAATATGTCGGTGTATGGAAGGTATTGACGCTGAATTCTATAAATACAATAAGAGCATTCATTGAGAATGATTTTCCGTTTTACGAGTAAATCTTAATAACTGTAAGACCGAATAAATATAGGAAGGTTTTGGATCGGACGTCATCTTGATAGTCAACACTCAGTTAAACTAGTCAGACTTCAAAATAGGAATTACGACCAACTGAATTTCAATACACAAGCAAATGCAGCAAAAACTTCTGAAAGTATAAAATTACAACTAAGGCGGGAGAAATATTGCTTCAGTGATAGTGTTGTACATATATAAATGGATACAGTACAGCGTAAATCTTCCCAATATTTCACGACTTTTGGGAAAAAGTCCATTTCCGAATATTCTTCGCATATTCGCCTGTAACGGTGTACGGCATAATGCTGAAATATGGATTTTCCAATGCATATTTTGGAAGCACGTAGTCGTATTTTTAATGCAGACAAAGATAGGCCAAGGCTAGATGAGTATCCACTCGAAGCGATATCGGCTATCAAAGCCTTCCATTATAAAAACGCTTTCTATACCTATTAGTAAGTAATGCAATCTTCTTCAAATCGGGTCACAGAATGGGAGACGCTGCAAAAAAATATGGCAGATTCTCATAATATGGTCACACAAGCCACACGCTGTACTTTGCGAAAAAAAACTGCGCCGCGGGTCTCCAATTTGACCCTGCATCCTTTCATAGAGGTGTTTTCGGTCTGGATGAAGCGTCGAAAAAAAGACGCGATGGCGTCCAATATATAGGGCATAGCAACGTATGCAGCGTCCGGCTATTAGGTATTGGACGACGTTCCCTTAGGGCCATCAATCAGCTCTTTGCGGTCCTCCACTTAGTCCCCGTATTGAAGTTAAATTTACGCTCGCATTTAGGTATTAGCTTATAAATCAGTCGCCCGCTTAAGTTTTACTTCGGAATCTATTTAATTGCGTCGTAAAAGGTAAGCCGTTCACGTGTCGAGCCTTCTGTGGGATATAAGCGGCGAAGCCCATGGAAAACCTTTTTAAGGAGATGTAAAGGAAACTGAAAGCGGCGCGCTTACCTTCATCTCCGTAAATAATGGGTAAATATTATTACTCCGTTCAAATACACGTAGATGATCGCTTTCATGATGGTCTTAAATCGTAAACTTAATAAATATTCTATTATAAGACATAATGAAAAACAACGTACATTTATGTTCCTGAACTATCTCAAGTACTTATTGGCGGCATGATGGTAGATGAATCATAATCTATTTACAGGGATCTCAAATTGAGCAAATATTTCAGGAATTTGTTATTAAATTTATTTTGAAATAATTTGGGTCCATTTCATAAATGGAATACAAACACGATTAAAATTACGGTTCTTAAAGAAAGGAAGGTCGGAAAAATATTTGCTATCTATAAACAAAACAGTTTATCGACTCCTAAGACGACGATACATTTTGTAGAATTACAATAGAAAAAATATCAAATTCTTAAGTAATTTTATTATTTAAATTTAATAAAATAGATTTAGAATTCTATAATTAGTAAAGTTTATTGAGGTCGTAATTAATTTCATGTAGGATATTTTTTTTCTAGTTGTACTCTTTTGCAGCAGTGGTTTTAAACAAATGTGAAAGAAGTCAAACGTTTCTTATTTTTTAAATGGACTTTTACAATACTGCGGACGCATCTGTTGAATTTAATGCGAAAATTTTGGGTTTGGGTAATTCCAAGCTCCGGCTCACTCCCATCCAAACTCTGAAGCTTTCATCCTAAATTTCGTGATTAGCTTCCGAGGCATACTCTAGTAAAGCCTACGTGAACTGCACGGGCTGAGTCTCCGATGTCAGCAGCTCGCCATTCCGAGACTTAGTCATAAAATTTCGAGATTTCAATATTCAAAATGCTCTAAAGGCGCCGCCCGAAAAGCCTTCGTCAATTATGAAATCGACACCCGTCTAGCTAGATTTCGCGGCATATAGCTTTTGTGCGGCCTCTGACCCCGCGTGATTTACACCGCCTCCGCACCTTCCACCATTCTAGGCGTGAATATTTCCGTCTTTGTCCCGTCACGAGCACTTCACGGCAGCGCGTCGCTAGGCGAGAACGTCATGTCATTTCCACGCTGTGTAATCCTATTAACCATCTCCGTGCGTTCACGCCCAAACGCCTACAGATCGCGCGCGAATCCAAAACGCAGTAGCGTATCGCATCTCCTTTAAAACGATGCAGAACAGGTGACGGTTCCGGTGAAAGCTCACCTTAATACCAGACGAGAATACCCTTCCCCGAAACCTCACTTTCCTTCGCGGCAAATCCCCCATTCGGTCCATTATCCCGTTAAATTTTCCTTGTTTATTCGATCGGAGACGCGCTTACGTGGGAGAGGCGTTGAATTATTTACGTTGCGGTCCTGGAAACTTTGATCACTTACATTTTGCTGCTACGATAGGAAGATGTTAGGAAATGGGGAGGATGTGATAGAGAGGGAGACGAAAGAAAGAATGGCGGAGGGAAAAGGGACAGGCGACGAAACACAGAGGGAGAGACGAAGGGAGAGCCAACCAGCGTGACTGGATACGACTTAATCTACAAAATACCCTGAAGGTAGCCTTTTAGGCCTGTGGCCAACGGGGTGCTTACCAACTTCTCAAAATCTTCACAAAAAATGTGTTTGAAGTGAGGCAAGAACATTCTAAGACTGAAATTTCGGGGGTTATTAATTACGGTTCAAGATGATCTTTGGATGTAAATTAACGAGCAAGGATAAGGAGTGGCCGAGAAATTACTTGCTAAAGTAAAACGTAAAGTAACGGAACCGAAAGGCACTTACTGCAACAAGCATTTTTTCCATGCATTACCACCGTTAAAGGAAGAACTAAATGGTCGAGGAGGCTAATGGAAAACACAAATATACTGATGGAAATGTTGGAAAGGAAAATTTCACTAAAATATATTACCTAATTAGAAATATCAAAAACTCAGGGAGATATATAATTACTACAAGCATTTATTTTTATATATTTTATTTATTCAGACATCTACATATACATACATACCCTACAAGCCGCCTTTCGGCGTTTGGCAGGGGGATAGAAACCCGAGCGTTCGAGTTTCTACCTCTTCAGCCTATTGCTGTCGCGTATTGCTGATATTCTGTGTATATTACTGACTCATCCGCATATACCTTCACATTGCTATCAATCCCGTCGCTCAGTACGCATATACGTCTACAGATCTCATAATCGATGTAAATCGGGTAGATACTTCGATTTTTCATATTAATCATTACATAGCTCACGTACATCTTCCCATTATTTTTATTGATATGAAATACATAGAGTGGCACTATTTTTCTAGGGCGAGCATGATGTAATATTCAAAAGTATTAATTTTTTATCTGCTTCATTAATCCGTATTATCCAATACGTTTGATTTACACCAGACGCAATCCCGAAAAGATTTTTCTTCTTCCTATGATTGATAATCTCCCTTCTACATTTGGCATGGAGTCAATATATTACGCAGACTAAAATTAATGTGAAAAAGAAGCAGATTCTTACCCGATATCTTGGATTCGGGATTCCATAGAAAAATAATTGCATATCGTACTTCGAGAATGTGCATATGTTGTGATATAAACAGCTATGTAGGAATGAAACGCCGTATTTCACGTATAGAGGAACAGCAAAATTAGACGGAAAGACAAAAGAGAAGGGTGAGGAATGTAAGGAAAAGGGAAACGAGCGGAAGATGAAAGAAGGCAATTTGGGAAGGAAAGCAAAATCGTTAGCACTGCGGTACCATTCTCCCAAAGACGTTTGAAGGGCCAATGAAGTACCTGAGCCGACAGCCGACCTAAAAGAAACCAACTTCTTGCGATAGTTCAAAAACCAGCTTTCGCAAGGGCTGAAGTGCACTGTAAAAGCGGAAGGTGGGTGAGAAAAAGAGGGAGGGTGTGGAATATGAAGAGATCTTGGTAGAGATAGTTCCGGAGCGGTGGAGGTAAGTATGTGCGACCGCAGACTTTGCGGAGCTCACATCAAAAGGAAATAGTTTACGGAGGCGTAAAGTAACTTAGGCAAAATTGCACTTAGAATAAAATTCCTCCCGGAGACCATCTCCGGGAAGGATTCTTTCGACCCGGAGATCATCGTAGAGAGGAAGACCTTTCTCGGTTTGACGTCCTAAATTAAACGCCGTTAAAGGGAAACTCATAGTGTAAAGTGTTTCCCCGAAAGTAATAGTTGGAAGCGAGTCTTGGCTTACCAATGAATATAAGATGACTATGAGAGTTTAGAAATTGATCAAAAGTAGTTTTCTATCAGGTGGCTTCGTCTGTAGTTTCGGCAAATGTAAAAGAGCAAATGTGCTCGGTGAGAAGTTTTTGTCGTTTCTAGGTTACGAAAGTTGTTGCTACTTTGCTGGGTGAGATCATCTCAGAATAAAATTATCAACAGTCAGGAATTTATGATTCTTTTCTCAAGCGACCTTCTCCTTAAGCCTTAAGCCAATTCAACATTTAACTAGATCCCAAGATTATCTGTAAGTCAAACTAAAGTGCTATTTAGATTAACACACAATTACTGAATGAAAATTAATAATAATCTTCACAAAGGAAAACTAATGTGACTTCAGAAAGAAAAAGGAGGGACTTTAATTTTTCACTTAGCGGACGACTTGGAATTAACCAAAAATAATCAATTAAAAGACCATTCCGAAAGCAGTTTGGAGGATAACTTAATTAGTAAGAGAATCCGCCCGGAAATTGGAGGATCCGGGTTCGAGACCCAGACATGACTGAATTTTCGCTTTAAATGTCGCATCCTTGTAAGTTAGCGAAATCAGTAGTTATTTCGATCTGCAACATTTAAGTTGATGAATGACATCACGAAATTCAAGTGATTAGCGGTGCAGTCCCATAACTTTTTTTACGATATACATGCGGAAGTAGCAAAAAATATTGAAAATGATGCGGTATTAGCAAAACATATTGAAATATTTTATTTTTTATGTAATTATAATAAGCCGATGTCAAAAAAATTAAACATGGAAATATAAATTATGGCATAAAGAAAAGTGCTAAGGTTAAAGTTCTTTTCTTCTATTATAATTAATAATAGTTCTTTAATTTCTCTTTCATTTCCACTAGATAGTAAATAGAAAAAAAACTTGATAAAACTCAATGTGGTATAAAATAGTCCTTTAAAATGTGCAGAGTAAATGATATGCAGAATATCGACCGCCATGAATCCCTTTTACCACAACTATGTCTATAAAAGTACATTCGATGCGTACCAAACTATTCTATTCAAGTCTACATTACTTTATTTTCCAGATCAAGTGGTGAAAAGGAAACTGATAAGAGATTTCGAAGCGCTTAAATGCCTAAATGGAAGATTTTCGAATGCACAATATTTTCTCCCACAACTCCACCACTCCGTTTATATATTGATCTCTCCTTGACTTTCCACAGAACTACAAAAAACGTATCCATAACAAGATGCATTCCAAAGCAAATCCTTCTTCGTCCACCAACACGTTCGCTCCGCTTAAAAATATGATCAATGAGCGGTAAACTCGTCTGTGAACTCCGAACGCTGCCATTGCGCACGACTATCTAACGTTAGGTTTGCAAACACTTCTGCTATCGCTCGCAACGTATCAAAGGGTTACCCATTTTAGACGTCCGAGCGGTTGCTTAAAAAAACAGCTCTGTGGCTTATCCAATCTCTCTCACTTTATATCATCCTCCCTTTCCTTGGATTTCTCTCATTCCCTTTTCCTCTTTGTCCTCTATTTCCCTTTTCTTCCAGAAAATTCACTTCTTTGATCCAAATGTGCTTCATTTTTAGTTTTCATCTACCGCTCCATCAACTTACATTTTTGTACACCCTTTCCTCCCTTTCCTTGGCTTTCTCTCATTCCCTTTTCCTCTTTGTCCTCTATTTCCCTTTTCTTCCAGAAAATTCACTTCTTTGATCCAAATGTGCTTCATTTTTAGTTTTCATCTACCGCTCCATCAACTTACATTTTTGTACACCCTTGTATTGGTACACTAGTATTATACTTCATAATGCTATGTCTCCGGATGGCCAAGGAGGTAATGCTTTCACCTAGGGTGGAAGCAGCCCCGGATTCGATTCCTGGTGAGGACCCATATTTGTAAAATGAGCCAACCTCAGCTATCAAGGTATCTTCATAGAAGTTACAACCAAGTAGATATTATTTTTTTTATACATTCAAACATTTTTTCAACATAAAGCAGCATTAATACGTATGCACATAAACGGAATTCCATTTCTCTTGTCTGAGTATTTATACTTGTGCTTATCTAAAAGATATTTTTACACTAGAAGTTACACACAAAATGTAAATAAGGCTATATTTTGCTTAATTGTGGTCCATCCTTAATTTCACACAATTTTATATGCATTTCTAATCAACTCCCTGAAGCGTTTCTAGATGATTTACTAAGCAACATCATAACACTTCCTCAAATGCAAATTCTTCTGTTATTCTAAGCGCAAAAAATGATGAATAGGGTCATAAATTGAGCCTTGTACTTTGGTGATGTTTTAATAACAAAGATTACTGTTACGGAAGTTAAGGAACAAGTCTATTAAACGTAGTGATGGAGCTGAGCTCTGAAACTAACGTTGCGCTGTCTGCTTTTTTTTCCTTGTTTTTCAGTTCCCTCAATACAATACCACATACAATGAGAAAATGAAAACCGAGAAATCTTCTCAAATTATCATCTTGGGTCTTAGATATTTATAATATTTTTAGAAAAAAAATATTTGAGTAACTAAGTAAGAAAGAAACGTTGTATAACATGTTAAAGGAGCTGAAATCTGAAGTTTGCATTGCACTTTTTGTTTTCATTTTTCTATGGTTTTGTGTGGTCAAATTCTTGCCTACTTCTATTTTATAATATATCATTACATTAAGACCTTCATAACGTAACATATATTAGAGTCTATTACATTTTTCTTAACGGTTGAGAAGAAGCAAAAAAATTACATGTTTTAGGGTAATTGGAGGGAGACCAATCATAGACGAATGGAATCCAGTGACTTGGCCTCGAATTCGTGGTAGTATTCCATCATGAAGATAAATAGAAAACAACTTCTACGCTATACCACAAAATATACCATGGTTTCAACCCGTTGGGTCATCACCAGGTGATGACCAAACTGGTTGAAACCATGGTCGTGTAATAAAAACCTTTCGTGGTATAACGTAGAAGTGTTTTTCTATTTATCTTCATCATAGATGAATTGGTAAAAACTACTCATCTTTGATAGACACTCAGCCTATCAGACCTATCAGTCAATTCAGAGATACTTATTATCTCCCAAGAGTTCCATGAGAAATCAGTCTTTCCCTACTCTGTGTCGTAACGATGATGGACTACTTTTCTTACTATACCGATATCGGCCCTGTAAGGGTCTAAGAATATTGCTAGTGGTAGAAACGATGTTGAGAGACGATTGAAGGTCGATGAAAACATACATATTATATAAAATTTACTACTACAGTACTTAAGAAGAAAATAAAGCGATATGTTACAAATAGCAAAATAGGCTTAAGAAAGACCGATTTTTGATGGAACTCCAGGAAGAAGGTGTCTACGAAATTAAAGATAAGTCGCTTTAATCTACTCATCTTGGATTGGTCTTCCTACTCGCGACCTAAAAGACGTAATTTTACTTCCTCCTCAGCCGCGAAGATAAATTTAATAAACTATACTTTCTTTGTATGTATCACTGTACAGTGACGAATCTTATAAGGAAGAAACATCCATCGTCATTGCGTTTCTATCCTCACAATGCCTTACTTTATTCCATCCTTTTCAGGCTTTCATCAATGCATGTTTCGTCTCCTACGTATGAAATCAGGAGAGATTAGAAAATGGCGGACGAGAAGAGCTCAAAGGACTGCGGAGGACATAAAGGATTGCGAAGCGATGGCGAGAGAAAGATACGGGAGATGGGTTGAGAGATAGAGGAAAGGGATGTGTGTAGAGAAAGCGGCAGATGGAGTTTCAAAGAGGAATAGAGAATTAGAGGACGGCTTAGATCTGTGAAAATGTAAGCCGTCAAGCGCAATTCACGCTCGCTTGAATAGAAGCCCGAAGAGATTCCCTTAGTTTCCCGAATTCACCGATGCAAATACTCTTCCGAGCACACCCTTGTTTTTTCAACTCCCCAGACGTGCATAAATTCCCTCTCTCCGATAGGAGATTCGCTCGGATGACTGCGAAGATGCAACCGTGGGACCTTCACTCCCGAAAAGCGAATATCCGCGCTTTTTTCCTGTCAACGATTATATTTTTTTTCTTCGCAAAGAATGACCTCGTTTAAGGATATCGGCGATGGTTATTTATTTAATGCTGACCCGGAATCATTTTTTGGGACCCAGACGTTCGCGGAAGAAATGCTCGCAAAGAGCTCACAGCCATGAACCACAAATCTGATTTAAAAGCATAAGCTGCAGTTTTGAAGAAGACGAATTCCGGAAAAACGCAGAACTTTAGGTACCGATGAAGAAAATATTGAGAGACGCGGCTGTGTATGTAGTCGAATACTTAACGTAGATTTTCGGATTGGTTGCGATACTTTATTCCTGTAACATAAACTACATTTAATAATTATAATAAAATATAAGTTCTAGAGAGAGACAGGGTGAAAAAAATTACAGAAATGAGAGACAGTAAATAATAACGAGAAATATTTTACGTTTTTCAACGTTTCGCGTGAAAATTTCACCATTTACGTAACTTCGTGATCTCCAGAAACTTAAAGGGGAAATTGTTAAATACTAGGAAATTATTTTATCTAAAAGTCGAAAATTAAATCACATATGAAAAAAGGTTGCGAAAACATTCCTTATTTTCACTAATAGTTCAATAGCACCGGATATTTTCCCGACTTCCTGTTTGCATCTTGGTATTCTTACGGAAACCATGCGTAAGTTGCGCGGCACACAATTTGGGAAAAGCTGAAGCTAAAATTACTTACTGATCGAACACGAGGTCGATTATAGAAAGATGATTATTTTCCAGAGCGTTAGTTTATCTCTACAAAGATGACAAAAGTGATTCATGAATTGTTCGCAACATTTGAAATTGAAGCTTCAATTTCTTATGATTAATTTCAGACGACTTAGGTAAACATGAGATTAATTAGGATCTTGCAGAAGCAATTTTTCGTATGATCTTATGAAAGGACAGCAATTTACAAATATACACGTATAACATCAAATAATAAATAGAACAGAATCATTCTATTTAAACTATTTCATTATTTTAATCCAATTAAAATTATTTAAGTACAATTTATGTGATAAAATTCAGTGAAGATAAATCCAATAACTTTTTCCTTTTTATTAATTTTGATAGAGATTTTTAGATAAGTCTTTTATAGAGATCTGTAAATTCAGTATATTCAGAATTAATGATAAAACTCTGTTTTTCTCCTTTTCTTGGTTAGAATAAACAACGTGAAATACTTAAATGGTTTCCAAGGGAATCACTTAACAGCCAACCCTAACTATCGGGCAATCTTCTAGTAACGCTGCTCTTTCATGATTTTTGAGCTATCAAGATATTCATCAGTTGTAGAACCATGATATTAGCACTATATGGCCCATCAAAGTAAGGAGTGCTGAAATTTGTATCGGAATGTGCCAATGAATGATACATTTTCTTTCAACACAATTTACTTGCAATAAAGAATCATTAGTTTTAAAATAAAACTAGATTCTCTATCATGGTTTTCACAAATCTAGCTTCTGAAACACAAAGTGGTACTTTCTGTATTATTATTGCATTGTGCGGTTTCAAATATGACAAGGGTAATATATTACTATTCACTAACCGTAAAAAAACAATTAGACCAAGATTAATTAGAATTTGAACTACCAATGTAATATTTTTTAGAAAGTATAAAGTAAAATAATATCAGTGCTGAAGCTAGGGAACGGTGTGGGACTGGTCCTACCCAAGTGGTATTTTATGTCTTCAGCAGTGGTTAAACAATCAAAATTCCAGCAATAAAAGTATTTCGGTAATGTATACTCAATATTAAAACAATCAAACATTACATATCATGCTATGTAGACATAGACGGTGAAAGAGGACACATGTACCATTCCGGGTGGCAAAATGTTTTGCTGCGACAATGAGTAACATGCATTTTTAGTTGGAGTAGTCTATGTCGAGGAATTTAAAAACAAGCAAAAAAATAGATAAATTACAAAAAATTTACACCGTAAACATTGATAAATTCCATCGAATATCCTCTAACTTAAATTACGAGGTTTTATGAAAAAGAACATTTCGACTTACACTATTTATATACTCTGTTTTTATGCAAAGGGTAGATTAAGGACTGTTCTTAGAAGAAAGACTCTTCATTCTTGAAGAGAGAACACCTTTTTCCTGCAAACGAAAGGACAAACTCCTGCAAAATGCAATCCAGAGTCCGTCGCTACCCAAATGTCCTCGGAAAACCTAAATTTCCAGCAGCCGCACTTTACAATGGAGAGCCCCCGGCGCGGGCACACAATCCGCAAAAAACCCTTCCCTGACCGCCCGTCACAATTCCGAGTTCGCATCCCTTCCCAAAAAACAGACGGAGCCACAATCGCTTGACCGCCTAACGGGTGAGAAACGAAACGGCCCAACATTCCCCACAATCCTCTGCGTCGCAATCATTAATTCACGGCGAAATGTCCTTTCTGAAGCAGCTTAATCAACGGCGTCGATTTTTTTGCCCGCAACCAACCTTCGGAATGAATGATAGATAAAAAAGGAGCCGTCAATGCTTAAGATTACTGTAATACTTGTCAAATTTAATACTCGGCATGGAAGGTGAAGATACAGTTGAATTTCAATTTGCAGCGAATGATATGGTGCCATATGGGGGACAGGAAACTTGTAGAAAAGAAAAGTCGTTGACTTGGCAATATGGTTGACAAGAAGCATTCTGTTTGACATCTTCAAGTGTGATATAAAAATTATTTCCAAAGTTATTACTAGTATTTCTTTAAATATTTAGCCGGTATTACCGGTAGCTTCGGTAACCGCTATATAGGGTTAGACGATATTTCCGATAAGCTCCGGTATTTCTTTCAATATTTAGCTCCGGTGTTTTAAAATATATTAATAATATCGCTTTATACAGAGAATTTCAAAGAAAGAAAGTCTTTCGGCGATTTTCAAGCGGACGTGAATGTTGCATCATTCCATCATTCGCCATCATTACGAATTATTGACACGGCATATAATATGTAATGACTGTGGACTAATTATACGGATAATGATATGGAAACCTCTCCAACCGACCAAATCCACATAGAATTAACATGATAATTTCCCTAGTTTCCTTTGACGATAATAACCCACAAATAAAATGATGATATGATGCGCCCGCAAGTACAGTAGTTTCCCCACATTTAAACATTTTTGTTCAACACATTGTTTGTAATTATATATTTCACGTTCACCGATAGACCAACGCCGAGGTGACTGAACCTCAGAAAATAAATACCTATAGACCAACTTTAATATATAGTTTCCAATTCATTCATTAAATCAAGTTTTCAAGGAAAAGATCCTATTCATACGCATTCAAGGGACACTGACTAATCTCATAATCGTTGGAAGAGAAGGAAAATTGTAAATTGAGAAACTAAAGAGTATTCATCTAGATCTATAACAGCATAGATACATAACATACACATAAGAGCTGAGTCTACCAAATTTCCAACCCTACGTATGGTAGGTATGCTAAGAAAATTCAAACCATTTACGACATTTATCACTTAGGTGGGAAATCAACGAAATGATGTTTTCATGATGTGAAATCTGACGAATGAATGAATGAAATTAATACAAATTAATGAGAATTTATAGGTATTGGATTTTCAAAAGTAAACTATAGAGTAGAACAATGGTCGAATTCAGCTACGTATCTTAAAACTAACTTGTAAGCAAATTACACATATAATACATATGTTAAGTATTTCACAGAGAACAACAAAGAGAGAGTGAGAAAGTCTTTCAGAGATTTTTAAGTTCTCACAAATTTTGCAATATTTGTCCTTCACCCTTAATATGAATCATTGACACGCAAATCGGATGATAGCTCAAAAAATTACGCATATTTCCGAACGAATGAACACTATCCGCGGTCACCGAGCGTACGAAACATATCCAGAAACATCGAGCTGTCTATCCAAAACTGTACGACTGTAAATAAAACCGAGTGTTTCAAAAGTGACGACGCAAACAAATGCGCATAAATTCGAAGCTTCGGGCGTCATTTGTTTCGCATCCCACAGATGACTGCAGGTAGAGAAACGCGCGATGTTGGCAGATGACGACGAAGACCACTTTTGTGGTTGAAACATGAACCCAGCGTTTTAAATTCCGGAGACGAATAAGAGCGGGTTAACTTCGGGGGCATTGGTTAAACCATTGCGCAGTTTTTGCAGAGGGAAAAACCGTAAGCCGCGAGTGCGGATGTGTCGCCATATAGAGGCGCACTGCGCAGGGTGGAAAAAACCATTGGGGCGACTCCGCGGTGATCCTCCGCTTCGAATAAAACGGACACGCTGCATGAATCCAGGTGTCGGCCGTATAGTCGTTTTTTTAGGGCCGGAGAAAAAGGAAAGTTTCAACAAACCGTCAGTTGCATCCGCGGCTGAAGTGAAAAATTGTCTGAAAATAGGATTGCAGAGCGCATACTTGTTTCTTCTAAAAATAAACAAGAAATTCTATTACGGTTTGATTTATCACGCTTCCATAACTTGATTTAATGCAAGCGATGAAATATTAATTTCAAAAGTTAGTTGACAGTGAGGAGAAAAAGTTTTTATCACGTTAAATTTTGATTTTATTGACCTTCAAATAGCTTCGCTAGGAGTTTTTGGAAACTATAATAAATACGTCGTTGCAGGAGAATTATACACTCCTAATGCAGAGAAACTAGGATATCTATACTAGGATAGTAATCTCTGCATATATTTCTGATTTATTCTTAACTATAATCACCGGCCGTGGTGACGGAAAGGTGATGATATTGTACCTTTTAAGCAGCCGTAAATACTGGATGGAAATACCCAATTCCACAAAAATCTATATGGATATCACGGTTTGTTTTACGCAAAACATTCCAGAAGTAACCCAAACCCAAAAATTAATCAAAAAAATGTTTTTACCACTTTATATAGTTACTTTTACTTCAGACCTTTAACACTTCAGAATTTTTTATATAATAAAGAACATAACCACGAGTGTGCACAAAACGAACATTATTTATTTTGTGACCGAAATAAGTCAGCATATAAACAAAATTATGCCAAGTCAAAAATAATATGTATCATATCATATTATTATCTAAACTAAGTTCTGCTAAGTCAGAAGTATTATAAGACAAAATGAATGATAAAACATACGAATTTCAATAAAATATTAAAAGATTCTTTTTTATTTTCTTTATTGGAGATGTAATGAATATCTGTTAGCGGACACCGAATTGGTACCCTAAATTCTTCACCTCCAGCCATTGGTCCCCCATTCCGAAGCGGTATGCTTGCCAAATGCATCTATAAATCAGAAATCACCGGATTCGGAAGCGTAAAACCAACCAAGAGCCACGGAATACGTCGGTTCGCAGATAACTCATGCATTCGCTAATTGAGTGGAAGAAATGGCAGATTCGTACAAGCATTAGTACGGCTTCATTGTCACGCGAACTTAAATGCCCTCGGACTGAGCCTTTAAGAATACGCTGCTTTGCTTATTATTCCGTTCATCCCCTCTATACTTCACACGATATTTTCCTGATACAATAACATTTGATAAAAATGTTATTTCACATTGAGTGGATATTGAGAATAAAGGAGAATATAGCGATACCTTAACGTAAGAAATAGGAATTTGAGTGTTCGATAAAAACCATATTACAGGAAATCCGTTCCCACACATAAGTTAAACTAGCCTTTTAACACCTAACATAACTATTTTGAACTTACAAATCAGTGAGATAGTCAGTGAGTCGTCAAAATCAGTCGTTAAAGATGATCCAATTTGTTAATTTTTAGTTTAAAAGTTCTACTACGCCAAACTATAGACATATCTTGTTTAAATTATTTAACTAATATTTGCTACGTATACTACAAGAATATTCAATACTATTTAAATCATAAATTCATTCATTCACCAGAAGTTTCCTAAAATTTACTTACAAAAATTATCGAATGTAAGGGGAAGATGGTTCTAATCAAACTAGACGATAAAGGGCGAAATCAATCTCTTTTTTGCCAATATCTCCCATATCGTATCGATAATAACTTCACACAAGGTACATTAACGACGTAAAGGTAGACACGGAAAAGTTCGCTGTAAATTTAATAAAGGTATTACTACGATTGTATTCATATACTCCCTATGTAATTAATTAAATACATAAATAACATATGCACTTAAAATAAAATGGTAAAATTACACCATTAAAATTACTTTGAAAATACAAAAGTTAACTGTTGAAAGATAACATTTCAGTAAAACCAAGTATTTGGGAAAAAGAAAGGAAAAAAATAGAAGATAGAACGAGGAAAAAGGATTAATAATAATGATTACTTAAATATAAAACGAAATAAAGAAAAAGAAAGAAAAGAAAAGAAATATACTTAATAATATATTGCTAGAATACATAAATCTCAAGAGAATCCATTGTAATAAAACATTGACAAAGGACAAATGTATCATATTTTTAATCACCGCAGCAAGGAATAAGTTGTGGAGGACCTTAGATGCTTGGTGAAGAAACCCGGAGACGTGGGGATATTGAAACAATAGAGTGTTATTAATACATCTTTGCGTGTGGTAGAATAAATTTTTAGTAGGTTCTACTTTGAAAAAGATAGGTGCTTCGATTTCTTTTGAAGGAGTGAATTGAAACAAAAGATTTCATTTCGGCAGAAAGGGTATTTCAAAATTTGCTCGCAGTTATAAGAAATATTTGTGAAACATTTCAGTTCTATGATGAGGAATGAGAATTCATTGCAACATCTGGTGTAACGCTTATCCTCGGAATTTAAGCACACAAATTCTAATGATATATATTATGGCTGACGCATATGAAGTATCTCGTATATAGAGGAAAGAATATTTTCTACTTTGTTTCAAATTTAACCAGGATAGTTTCTCATATGATTCGGAAATATGATCATATTTTCGTGAATTAAATATGATTCTTACCGCCGAATTTCGGGCCCGTAGTAACTTTAACAGCTCCGGACAAGTCCTGATAAACTATGTCTCCATAATCAAAGTACGACATAAGTAATGAATTTACGAGTCGAATTTTAATGGTGGGAAACAGAAAATTACCTAGGCGTCTGCTAGACTGAAGGAAGGAGTATACTTTCTTAAACATGTGTGCCACTTGCTCAGCCCAAGAGAGAACTTCGATTACATGAAATCCAAAACTCACTACTGATATAAAAAATGAGATAAGTGACCCGTCTAGTCAGAGTTCAGGGAATTTTCTTTTGTCCAAAGAGATTAATAATTTAGGGTGACCAATGGCTTGAGATTTAGACGGATTAATGGCAACAAAATTATTTTGACACCAATAACTCATTTCAACTAGATCAAGATTTACACGACTAACTTATCGGAGAAAGTCACCGGTTTGCGAGTCTAAACAGATTTGTATGTCATAAGCGTATAAATGGTATTCGCAATATTTTATAACATTGGGACTGTTATTAATGAAAAGCGTGAACAATAAAGGACCCAGAATCTATCCCATCGGAAGACCGCAGTCTACGTTCAGCCACGATGAAGATGATTCTTGAAATATCACCTTATTGTATCGATCATGCAGATAGAATGCGGACCAATGTACAGCTAATTTAGAGATGTCCATGATGCCTAATTTATTAACCATAATGTCTACAACAAGTACATGTCGAATCAAACGCTTTGCTGAAACATAGAAGTATTAATGACATTTATTTCTTATTATCCATGGGTTTTCGAAAGACGTCGTCAACTTTCGATAATGCGGTTGAAGTGCTGTGAAACCTTCGAAATCCTGATTGTAAAAGATCAAGGATGGAATTTTGTGACAGAAAATGAGACTAATATCTCAAGGACCTCATATAGGAAGGAAGCTAATAGGACGGTATTCAGTTTCATTGAATTTGGAGTTTTCCGGTATGGACCGTATTAATGCGCGTTTTTACGATTTTGGGAATTTAACCTGAAGAAGAGAGGAGCTATAGAAGTTTGTTATCACAGGTAAGATTTTGTACCTTTTCCCAAAAAAAAATATTTAAAAAATGAACACACGACCAGATTTCAACGAGTAATTGTCATCATCAGGTGATCCTCAGCTGATATTATTTTTTAAATATTTTTTGTGGAAAAAGTACAAATCATATTTATTTCTACGTGATGGACTTCCATAAGACGTTGCTTGAGACTGTGAATTTTATACAGGTAGAATTATTGGACATATATTATTTACAAACATTTTTGGAATTTCATAAGCTTCTTTGGAATATGATTTTATATTTTTAATGACTTGTAAAGCTTCAAGTTGATTATAAGATGATTTATAATCGTTATACAATGTATTCTTCATCTCAATTTCGATCTGATGCAGTACTTGTCTTTTATGTGCAACGTCTATATTTGTTGAATCCTTAAGCATAATCCAAAATAGTACGGTGGATATCCAAAAATAACTATTATTTTAATGGTTCCTTTTAAAACACCGAAGTATTTTATTTCGTCAATAAAAAAGAAATTCAATAACCTAGCACAGAAACAAATGAAGGCGTAATGGACCGAAGAATTAATTTTGGTGGAAATGCGCGAATCGAGTACTCAAACGTGAGAGGATACTCAAGATGAGAGGGTAATGAGACATCACAAAACGTCATCTCACGGTGACGCGAACAGGATACGCCCTTTTCTGCTATCTCAAGGTATAGCGTGGCCCGCATCCTCACCAAAGCACCTCAAGGTATTCACTTCCCGCGGTCGTTAAGGCCGCTCGTATCTAGGGATTCAAAAGAGTAAAAGGGCAGAAAAAAAGGGATGAAGGGCGAAAAAGCTGCGACAAAACACTGTCGCCACTATCCATCAAGTGTTCTGCCCTTCGGCCTGCCCTCAAATCATAAGAGCCCTATCGAGGTTTCCCAAAAGAAGAAAAAACGTCTCCGCTTTGAGGGAGAATAAAAAGTTACGTATTTTCTTCTTACATCGCGTACACGCAATCGTGGGAAAGCCTTGCAAAATGATTGCCCTTTTCCACAATCCATGCTATCAACACAAGTACTTCTCTGCGGTATAAATTCAATTATTTTCAATTTACACAGTGAAATGGATAGATTTTCGCTTTTACTCTGCGTTCTTAATACTCCAATTGTTTGATTCTAAACAGATTATAATCGTAAATAATAGTGCCTCAACTTGTAATAACAAATATACGTAATAGAAACAACTTACTTTTACTCAGTTCTCAAGTTTATGTAAAAATATTGCATTCAGCACCTATTCCTCTCCTCCATTCCATCACTTCTATAAACTCGATTTTTGAAGGCCAATGCCAAGTTTACACCTACCTGAAATAAAGAGAAAAGTTTGAATTAGAATTCTAAAAATTCCCTGTTATTATTTCTTTAACCTCAACTCTATTATTAGATTTTTTAAAATTAATAATGTATAATTATGTATCATTTATCTATAACACACTGTGTATTTCTGAATATGGATTTGCTTTGTGTACATGAAGTGTATATGTCATGTGCAATTTGTTTTTTTGTAAACATTTTTCGCATCCTTTAACTTTATTGATATCGGTAGATTTTAGCAGAGGTTTTTCACATCGCTCTTCATAGTCGGTGTACTCCTGCAACGGATATCTATTCCTTTAGAATCTCCCCCAGTTTTTATTTCACTTCTCTTCTCATTTTTCTTATCTCTTTTATTGAAATCTTAATATGTATAATACGATGAGTTAGATGTGAGACGAGATTTTCAGCCTTAATCTCACTCAAATAGAGACGATTTATTATTATTATTACTATCTGGATGCTTGCTGGCGGAACTTATTAGAACTTTCCACAGTTTCAACACATTTTCTAAAGCCATCCTAATCGCCTTTTAAAGTGGTAGTTTGGCATTGATTTATGTGATTAATCATCATCATCAAATATATTTAATTATTTCCAGTCCTTCACACAATCCTACTTATGAAATAATACGTATGGAAAACAACACCAGAAACCAGAAATGAGAAAATCTTGAGAAAATCTTAAGATAATAATAATAGTACCATTAAAGCTAACACCATTCGGAAATAGAAACACATTAGCAAATATTTGAGTAGAAGATTAAATGAAATAAAATATTCCCATATAAATTAAATATTCCAGAAAAACATAACGATTAATCTCATCGCAAAAAATATTTATAAAAAAATTAAATAAAAAGCATAACAATCATAAACTCGCCAATAAACCCTTTTATACATTAGAAATATGTTAAAAACGGCGACTAAATTTTTACAAGGAAAAGGAACACGAATGTGTTAATAGTTTCGAAAAAAAAAACCATCTCCAAAAAGTCGTAGTTTCACGATAGAGATAACCCTCTAAAATCAATAGGATGGTTAGGATATTACATGAGCACTATTAATATGAAAATTACATTCCGTTAGAAAAAATGAGCTGGAGAAGCAAATTTGAGTAAATGGGAAGGTAAACCTAGAAGCAATAGGCTATCATGAAATGTCGATAAGGCATTAAGGCAGAAAAATCTAATAGCAAAATCTACAAAAGGCAGCGTCTGCAGAAAATTTTCATGGATTTATTGGATGGAATACTAAGAGAGTTTACAAAAGATTGAGGTATAAAATCGATGGGTGATATGATCCATACATATATGTTTTTGAGGGATGAGAATAAGAATAAGAAGGGAAAGGAATATCATGAATTTCAGGCACAGCCACATTGGAGAGGAGTCAGCATGATTGGCATGTATGCACCGCTATTAAAATCTCAGGGAAGACAAGATTAAACGATCAATCTTCGTCACAATTTGAGGTTATCGGAAGCCTTCTATATTCTTAAAATACCCTCTATGTTGAAGAACAACGTGAGAAAACAGTTTAGCTACTTTGTATACTGAAGTTTGATAAACAATTGACTGAAAAATACTATTAAGACTACTATAAAGCTAGATTTAGTCACGTTAAATTAGTTTATGTTTCATTTGTGAACACAATTATAGAACAGAATAGAATAGAACTCCTTATTGATACAAAAGACTTGCAGCACTAACAGAAGAAAGGAAAATCTGTTTGCAAATTGGTACTTCGTTTGTTTAAAGCTTATAGCTTCATACAATCTTTTAAAATTGGGGCTTTTACGTTAAAAATGTATAATTTTGAAAACATTCATAAAATAATACAGAAGAAACGCAATAGTAGCATGGTACATAGACATAACATAATACAGAAAATAAAAATACATAACATAGCTTAGTGATTACCAATTGTGCAGGATCACACATCTTACTATATATTTACATTGACATCTTCAAAGAACTCTCTTATTGAATAGTAAATATAGAAGTAACATATATATATACATAGAATATAACATTTATTAATTAAAACGTTATTAAAATTTTTAAAGAATACAACACGGTTTGTGGAAAGTTGTTGTCTCATGACAACTGTTAGTTTTTATAACATTTTCTTCTCATATACTGGCGTTTGTTTTAAAACTATTCAAGTCTATCCTTGGGATGCTGCAGCATATTGTTTCCTCTTGTATCATATATGTGGTCCAACTGCTCAGTTTTCATGGATTCAAGATTTGCACCTACATAACACATCATTTAGTATAAGTGCGTAGTAATGTGAGTATGCCATTTTATTTGCAAGCTTGTTTGGAAGTCACAATACCCTAAATTTTTCATTAAACGACCAAATCCTGATCGGTGATTACTGGAAATAGTCTTCCTAACTAAAGTTCTCGTTACAGTAATAAAACCAGGTTCGTTTCCCTCTGGAAAATACCTTTCTATATATATGTAAAACGCGCTGCTATTTCCTAATAACCTAAGGGAAGGAATCGATTGATATCCCTTTCTCCCATTCCGAAAGGCATCGGCCCAATGTAGGCAACCAAAACCTCCTCTTACTTACATAATCCGTCTTCTCGAGTGCTTTCGTGGAGCTGAAGAGGCAGCCGAAAAAAGCGAAGGGTATTAAAGGGTGGTTGCGGGATGTAGAAAGGGTAAAAATAGAGGGATGGAACCGCGATTGGAGGCAGGGTGAAAAGAAAGAGCAGGGACGGAAGGCTAAGCGGGGGTGGAATTGAGAGACGAAAAAGGGCTGGAGGAGCGCGTTTTATGCTAGGCCGAAAAGATAAGTAGGCTGAATGAGATGCAATGATGGATGGAGTATCACTCGCAGCCATTTCCTTGGACGTCGAGCATCAACTGTTCGAGGGTATGTTTTACGCTTCCGCTTTTATGGGACGATGAGGAACCCGAACGCGGATGAATGGGGATTTGAAAAGTGGCGCAGGAAATTTAAACGGCGGGCGTTATTAGGCACGATAAGGGGAACGCACTTACCCGCTGATGGAGCTGTGGAAATTTCGAGGGTTTTGCCAACGGCTGCGAACTGAAAGGCGGATGAAGGGTTAAGTAAAAAGGGCATCAAAAAGGAAATTAAGATAAGCGCGCATCGCGTTCCATCGCAAATATCGCTACCGACGATGTGAAGGAGCTAAATCTGCCGCAACTTACATTTTGGAAAGTCCAAAAATACTACAAATTTAGATGCTCGCCTTTGAAATGATTTATGGAGGATAAAACCCGTGGCTGCTTTGAATTTCATCGCCGAGTAAAATACTTCGGTATGTTTCCCTGGAGAGACTTTTCAAGGGAAAATGGTTTCTGGTATCAAGGAGTTATCGTCTACAACAGAAAGACTATGAAGAAGCTCCAACAGATTCTTAATTTAACGAATGTAATCAATATGATTTAGCCTTATTTATTGGAACGCCGTTGAGAAAGAAATAAAAAATAAGTAATACTTTATAATTTACACATATAGATTTTATAGCCGATTGATTTTAACTCTAGTGGGCCATCATCATACCTCGCAGTATTTTAATAGGTTTCATAAGTAGTTTCCCTCTCTCTACTTGCTATACGGGTGAACACGAATTACGGGATGGATTTTTACCTGATGATATACGTTTACTTTTCATTACGATCATTTACCTGATGATATACGTTTACTTGATGTCATATCATTATGAGAAACATAATTGTGATCTAGATTAATTGTACTTCAGCTTTCGCAGTTTTCAGTTAATGCAAGCATAAATTCAAATGTGACTACAAATTAATATTAAGAATATTATCAAGGATAAAGAAGTAAGGATGAGATGTTTTGGGTAAAAGAAGGCATTAGCCCGTCGGCCCAGGGAATATATAATTAAATTGGAAAGTTTAACAGAAATATTTTGTTACGATATTAACTTGTCAAACTCCAAAAAAAAAAAATAATATATTTTTTACCTGTTGGTTTCTACACTACGTAATTAACGATACATTTTATTCAGTCACCTGATCTCTAATCCATTCGATGGTTGAGACGTAGGTATTCATTCCATAAATATATGCACTAGACTTGAATAAAAGAGTGTAATTTCCTAAAAAAATACTTTGAACTCAAAGTTATGGAATCTCCATTTTAAACGCAAATACGATTATGAGGATTTCGAGTGAAATACAGCTGATCCGGGTATAGCATTCCGTTTTACAGGGATAGGCACTGATGACGGAGGTACGTAGTAATAGAAACATGTTAATGTAGACTTAAAGCTCAGGATTTGACGGAAAACACTTAGTTTTACCAAACAAACGTATATACTAATAAATATCCGAATTACACCAGAACATGTGATTCCCATTTCGAAGACCACTTTAAAACCTCTTCCGACGCTTTCATTAAACTCTGCTCAAACATTTTTAATTGTTTTATTACAAATTTTTTTCCTAAATAAAAAAATACTTTTCATTTAAAGCCATTCATCATTTTTCTTTTTGCCAGCCCGGGCTTTATGCTCCATCTTTCACTCGGTCTACATGTGCATCTTTCTATCCTATTACCTAACCTCGTCTAATCTTCGTAGCGCCGTAAGGTGGCGTCTGAGCACGTAAGAGTTGCATCTGTTGAGGCTCCTTTTTAAGGCGAGTGACCGATGGCTGTGTCGTATTACGTAATGAGGAGATTAAGGGGCAAGAGCCTAGAAGGAGCGAGGGCCGCTTTTTACTAGGATTATAGCTCCTTGCGGTAGGAGATTATGCGGAGGGCATTTGTATCTCCTTCCAACCTCACCATTACAATCCCTCCGACCCACCGTTACGCTTCCCCAGGTATGAAACATTCCGTAGCATTTCGCATTATAACCACCTTTCGGCCTCTTTTTGTCACTGCCACTTAGATCAAAGCCATCATCAGGCGATCATCTCATTCCATTGCAGCTAACAAGAGATTAGACGATCACTGATAATATTTATGCGAAT
Organism: Ladona fulva; assembly: GCA_000376725.2. Classification (NCBI taxonomy): domain Eukaryota; kingdom Metazoa; phylum Arthropoda; class Insecta; order Odonata; family Libellulidae; genus Ladona; species Ladona fulva. Next base: position 105,668 of record KZ308882.1, read on the forward strand.
ATATGTATGATTATTCCCAGATTAAGGAGAGTAGATATAGGACGGAAAAGATTCTTGACTACGATCATTCAGAATTGAAGATATTATACTGGCATATATCGTAACAGTATGAAACGACCTAAAATATTCAAGGGAACATTCCAGAATTCCTTATTGAAAGCACATTCACCATAAATACGTCAAAAATTAAATACAGCATAGAACTCCCAACCATTTCTTTAACATAACCTCCATTGCCTACTGCCACCATATTCACTGTTACTAAATAAGATGAAAAAAGTACATAACCTGTAATACAGTAGGCCGGACTTCGCGGAGCGACATCATAAAGAAGTGAAATTAACAACTTCATTCAGAAAAATATATTTATGATTCAGACAACCGGTTTAAAACTGCATCCTGGTAAAATCATCATTAAGTAAAATACCAGAAATGTTCGAAATTACATATCACCCTTGTATGGAGAGGAAGCTGAAGAAGGCGAAGCTGAAGTAATTGGTGGGATTTACAGGAAAGGTTATTTCTATGATTTTAAACGGTAGTCTACTCGGTGAAAGGCACAGTCATCATAGCGAAAGGGTTGAATACAAACCAATGAAACACCTCAGAAGAAGCTACTCTTTTCGAACACTTTATCATTAATATAGCAAAGAAAAGCTCAAATATAATTTCATTGCTGTTTTCTTACTTATAAATCGCCATATATGCATCTCTGTCATACCCGTAAATTTATTTATGTCACTTTTTTTAGAATTACACTGGTTGAATAAATAATTCAGCACGAATAATTGTAATAGTATACCAATCATACGTATGTTACATAGCCTTAACATTCAACATCACTACGTACCAACGTATACTAATCACCCACCCGTCAAAGCACATAATACGAGTAGTTATATTTTTCAAACAGTAATTTATTAAAATTATTAGTCCAGTGGTGAGGTTTTCATAACCCCCTTTTCCTCTCACCTTTTTAACTTTATTTTCATCCCTCAATTTTCCGATCTACCGCTGCAATTTTCTCCTTATTTCGTTTCGTAATATATTGTTCATACTCTCAATCTTGTCAGAATAAATTTGGCTTCTTCTTTTTATTATTATTATTATAAATAACATTTCGTTATATTTCATACTACGTCCTTTTTTTAATATTTAATTTTCCTGCTGCATTCCTTTTTACCGCTTTTCTGTCTTTCCGTTTCTGTCGATTTCTTCACCATCCTCAATTTTTCCTCCCACAAGATCCAGTAACCTGCAACTTTCCTCCTGAACATGTAATGCTCCTTCATATCCTCACATGCAATTTTCACTTCTCGCAAGTTCTTTTTCACATTCATAAAACCATGCACAATTTGTCTTTTTATTTAAGAAGTACTCCCAAATCCTCTGGTTAATATTGTCTCTTCCACACATGATATATCATCTCTTCCACCCATTTCATAATTTCGATTTACTCTTTACTAGATAAGCAGATCTCGGTACAGGTTATAACATTTCACGGCAAGGTGACTCTTCCCTTTAAGAAATAAATACTGTTATTTATCATCCAAAAAATCGTGTTTACTCCTTTCGTCTACTATCCCTCATACTAATTCTCCATCCACCCACTCCGCCCCCTTTAAGGTTCCCTTTGCCGCTCACGAACCTTGCTGGGAAAAGAAAAAGAGCAACGGCCTTCGCACGCCTCGTTTCTAATAAAACAGGAGGATTTCCGGGACGTTTTCGTTATTTTCCGAGGCACATAACGGCCCTTTAAACTTCACCGTAAACCGAAGCTGTAGACACGCATCCTCCGAGGAGCCAGTGTATGAGAGTGCAATGAATCTCAACTGCTCGTGAGCGCGCCTCTTTCCCCTTCGTTCTTCCGTTCCGAGCGAAAAAATTGGCCTCTGGCCGTTTGAAATATGGTGCCGTATTACGATCCGACACAATCCGCGAGCGTGCGAATCGCGGCGTGAAAATCGAGGCTCGATGCGCCGGAAATTTAAAAAATCGCGATTATATTTCACCGGGAAAAGTTTTCCGTTCTTCAAACGCGCAATTTGTTTCGAATGCAACAAAAGAGGCGAATTAGCCGAATGCCCTGGCTTGAGATCTAATGTGGACCATTCTTTATTTCTCTTCATGATTATCATCACCTGCGCTCTACCATGAGGGGCGCTAGATAGGCTCCTCTGAAATTCATGATCCACCGCCATTTATTCTTTCCCATTGTGAATATTCTCTGTAACAAACGAATAGCCTTCCTTCTGCTATCAACTTCGTAATTTCCCAACATTAGTTCACTTTATAGAACAGTTTTTGGGTGAAATAAACAAGAAAAAACGCAAAAGAATACATGCTGGCATGTGGAAAAAGAGTTTAGAGCCGAACTAAGAGTTTGCTAAAAAATGGATCTAAGTACACTGGATCGCAAGTAAGTGTACTTGGAGACATCGACCTTGGATAAAACCGCAGGTCATTTACACTTGCTAACGAACTCTTACGTTCTGCGTCCCAAAATTCATTTCCTCGGAAAATCTAAGTCAGCAAGGCGGGGAAATTTCTACGTAGATTACGAGTGACTCCGCAAAAACAATTTCTCGTCAATGAAGGTTTATTGACCAAAGAAGGTCGACGAATATTTTAAAACAGTGTTTCAATTTACGAGCTACTGCTCTCAAAGGTCCACACTCATCTACCCCTTATTGCATTAATAATAATTATAATCTGTAAGTTCAAATCCAGGTTCCGCTACCACATCTTGATGAATGGCATATTTATCATTTGTCTTTTTGTGTGGAATAGAGAAAAATGTTATATTTATTCTATTTATTCTTGTCTCAGTCTTGTTCATGGTTGTGGTGATACGAATGCTACTGAGATATGAGTTATGTTGAGTAATAGCATTAAATAAGGTTTCTCCTTATGCAATGCTACGAAAAGTGTGGATTCATTGTGCTTCACTAATGTGGACTTGTTCTGCCCATAGCATATTAGCTCAGTGAGGAAAGCAACGGCGAACTACCTCACTCCTCATCTTGCCTAGTAAGCTCATTCCCCTCTCCTAGCACTTCGTAGTTGATGGTAGAGGGGATGAAATCCCAATCGGCCTTCGAGTTAAATACTTTTTCTCACAAGTTCAAATCCATTGCATAATAGAAAACAAAATAATGTTTTCAGTTGAGTTAATGTCCAATAGGATGAATGGAGACTGTCTACATTTTCATGCAATCTCGAGCCCAGTATCATTCAAAAAATAAAGAAAGATAATTGGAAAGAGAATAAAATATCTCTGTATCAAGCACTCCCATGACATATTCCACCGCTACAATGGGGGTGGAATCGTTCAAACTGGAAATTACTGTTTTTAAGTATGCAACAGGACACAACATATTCAATTACTACGTTAAAAAGGTCACTCCACATTCTTACGTGCTAATTATAGGAAGTAATATTTTGGTAGCTACGTTTGCTTAAGGAATTGAAGGTGATGTGAAAGAGCATTTCGACCATGGCATATCCCTTAGATCTTTTGTTATATATGCCATTTCCAACGAGCTCTTCAATTATTATTTCGTGACCATTACAATATGCTATTTAAAAGCTGTAGCGTCGTTTCAAAAGATGTAGCAGAAATCTTTTCTCAGCATTTATTAGAGCAAACTGCGATGCGGCGGCCTTTTTCCTGTATTTCTATCATTGGCAAACCTACATCTATCTACCGCGCACATTCTTTGCAGGTTAACATTCCTTTATTTTCCGAATTCCGTTTGCATCTCCGACCGGGCAAAGTAATTGGATCGCTGTCTTTATCGAGGATTGCTCTTAAATCCTTTGATCAAATGCGACGGATGTATTCCGGTTCTTTTTGTTTCGGCACAAAAAAGAACTCCGAATTGAAACCTTTTCGGAATATCCAACATTGTAATTGAATTTTCGGAGCCCACAATGGGTACCTACACGAATCGATTTTATTTAATTGGAAGTCCTCCGTGTATATCGGTTGCGTTTTCCCTCTTTTTTCTGCGCTGAGTGCGTCGCAAAGTTTTTATTTCAATGCGATATCTCTTTATTTTTCGCACCCGTTGAGCTTGTCGCTTTGGAGCATCGACAGAACGTTCCCGAAATTACGAATAATATCTAAACGAGGCGTTCTTTCGTGCATTTTTAAGCGAGAGCAACCGTTACGCGCGAATTACATATTATAATTGATTGATGTTGTTTCCGCCGGAGTGATACGTCACGGATGACACGCGAAAGAAATCCCCTTTTTATTAATTTTCCCATAAATTTCCGCGAATACCTTGTTTGGACAGTTAATGACTATAAATTTAAAAAGGTCTGCGCATGTTTTTTTAGGGCCGACCGCGAAACGCCCCGTGAAAAATACACTCCGCTGCGAACAAATGTTTCATATTGCACTAAATTCATCAAACTCGGCGGCCTCGGCGTCAGAGCGGTGAAATACGCGCGGGGATAAAATTAACCAGTTAGCAAATAAGAAGCGTTAACGAAACATTTTTTGCGGGAGTTTTTCAACTAACGGGTTTGTTAGCGTCGACAGTGAAAGCCCCCGCAACGCCTCGAAAGAAGACGTATGGCTCTTCGGAAAATAATCCGCGCGGTGTTTTTCAAGTTATTTATCGGTGTCGTTTGTCTCGAAAAAAGACGACGAAGCTATGACGCGGCGGGCGCAAAAAGAAGGGAAAGAAACAGCTGACAAACGGGCAACAGCTGTTGAAGCGGTGATAACTGCTTCGCCACGAAAAGTTCGCGGGATGCCTCCATCGCCCACGCTTCTTCAACCCAATCGTGTGTAACAGGATGGAGGGGTTGAGTAAGAAGAGCGCGTCTTCGAAACCCTCTCAGTTGCCGCAGTTACTGCTCCGCCCGCGTAAGAAGGGCGAGTGGTTTTGTTTCGGGCTTGAATTGGAGGAGGAAAAAATTTGGCCGTCCGGGGTCTTTTGGGCGGCGATATTAGCAGCCGTAAATCGTATGAGATGAAGCATCGGGTGAAGTTAACGCCGTTCCCTGCGGAATCCTTACGACCGCATCTTTTCGCTGTTACAATGCAGTCCTACATCTCACAGAGTCCACTATTGATGTATATGCTATCGTTTTTACCATTTTCCGAAGATGATTCTATGGTCAGGTGTGATTGGTTCTCTTGGGAAGGCCATTTCGTAGTCACTATTTTACTTGAAAAGAAAAATTGGCCACTTGGTGTTTACACCTCCTGCCACACACCAAGAGGGCGGCTTGCAAGATATTTATGTTGATATAGAACTAGAAAAGTGACTGGGAATGCATGGGCACGCTCGCGGAATTTTACAGAAGCTCACTTACACTAGAACTATCCCTTGTATATCTAGCTATCGGCAAGCTAATTCATTCCCAAGAGTTTCTTACGAGTTTCTCACGAACGAAAGTGGAGGAAATCAAATTCACCATACAACATTAACATAATATCTGTTATGGCACATTTATGTAATAAATACACAATATATTTACGGAAAGGTGAGCAACTTAGCACGGAAAAGCTGTGCGGCTGAAACCCAAAGCATTCCCAAACAGCGTAGAATAGATGCGGCACGGTACTTCAGTGGTTGGAATATCTTCCCGGAAAGTAAGAGATCTGGGTTCGAGTCCCAGTCATATCGCTACTTTTCACACCAGTTATTCCTTGGCACACATCATACTTATATAATGTCTTTTTGTAAAACATTTAAATAATATTTAAAAAAATTTTAATGGATGCTCACTCAAAACAACGAAAAGATACTGATTCATGGTCATTAATTCATGATTAGTGGTCATTTTATAAATTAAACAAATATTTTTATACGAACCGCTGATATTCAAAATGTAAATTACATTACATGAACCCTCCGAGAAGTCTTTGCCTACAGAAACGTGATTCACTAGGGATTAAGCGTGACGCTAACAGATTTAGCTCGCGCTTATTTTTTATAGTGGTAAGCCAGCCATTAATTAATTGGTGCATTCAGTCTTTTGTATGTTAAATGAAGGAGTATTCCAATACCACCAAAAAGCAAGCAGATCGTCACAACCAATGTATATTTCGCTAGCCAAGGTAGCATATTCGGTGCACGGGTAGGACTCAGTCTTTTGTATAATCAATCAAATAGTTCTAATAAAAATGTAAATAGCTCGCTGGTTTGATCAACGTTAGCTATAACTATGTCAGTGATAATAGGATACAAGAGAAATACAACTGCTAGTGATGCAAATGCATTCATAAAAAAGGGCATTCAACTTAATTCTCTTCGAGAGAAGTATTTTCTCTGATAAAGAGTGATATTATCTCCCATAATCTAAAAATACTAGCTCTTCAATACCTCATGGAAGTCAAGGGTAATGATAGGATATTTAGAAAACGAAAAAATATTCAATTGATAAATTCACATCTGAAAACGTCAAGCAAAACGGCTTTCAAAGCGAAAAATCCCGAATAAATCATGGGAAGCTTACCGCAGGGTTACCAATATCATTGACTATGGATCCAGGAATGTATTCTTCCTAATGTTGACAATTCAACGTGTTTGATTACTATGAATTCGCTACTTCACTGCGAGACGAAGATGTTATTTCTTTTCACACAACTATCTAGCAATTCGATTTAACAAGGTTGAATTTAGGGAAAAGCTTACTGGAAAGGTAACGGACTATATATAAATAATCGTACAAAAAATTATCCGCAAAAAACGAACGAAATGACAATGAAAGGCGAATCTCCTCTGTTCGGAAATTAAAAATGAAAGCACAGGTGAATAATTGAATCAAAATAAAACTTTGGAGTTTTAAAATCACCAAAAATCCGTATTTTTAGAGGAAATGAACCGTGAGAAAATTTCAATCAGCGGGGAAGGGGCTTTTAGTAGTTGCGCTTTGCTAGGGCAATACGCAATTTGGCAACTAATTTTATTTAGGAAACTATTCCTACTATATATTTCGTTAACTAAGTAACCATCTTCAGGGGATGGAAATACCTTGAGATCTCTTCATCACCTGAAGATCGTAACTTAATTGCCGAAGATGGAAACTTAACATAATTTAACTGACGATCCCAAGACCACATTGAAAAAATCTTTGCCGTTTGCGTTACGAAAACATTTCTAATGACAATAATTCGATTATCAATTCTTTATCTTTCTGGTGCGTGGTGGTGGTGCTCAAAATAAATTCTCTATAATCCGCACAAAGCATACTTTTTGGAAACATTTGAGTATTTGGGCCATCTGGGATCGAAGCTATGACAGCTATGATCGATGTCTCACTTTTCTCTGAGGTTTCCTGTTGGTACTGATACCACATAAAAGGGCCAAGCTAAAGACACTTGTAGTTACGGCTGAGACTCCATAACCTACGTGAAGCAGTACAATATATACTGGATTGCCTACCTAACGTATATTTTAATAAATGTCGACGAGAAAGGTAAATAATTGGAAAGGAAATGAAAATATCTTAAATACGAGAAGTTTCTCAGTGAAAGCAAATCAACAAAGAAAAATAAATTACTTAATTAAATAACTTCTACAAGGAAGTTTTCTCGTCTGAATAGGAAAGAACAAATACGTCCGAGATTGGGTAAAATTTGAAATACATTTTCTGGCTTTAAAATTCTGTGAGGCAGAAAATATTACCGATAAATGATTCTTTATACATTATTCATCGACGCGAATTAATTCTCATAAATATAAATAAATGCCACTGCGGTAAATTTTATAACGATTTCGAAAGTGAAGCATCAGCCGCTAAATTTTGTCTCTGTTCAAACTTACACAAATCATTGCAGTTTAAATGAGCCATAAATTAGTCATTCGGATTTATTTTCAATTAACGATTTACGAATTAAATATAACATCCAAAAGCGTGCATTTGCCAATTTTTTTAAATTCTTCGCAAACATAACACGTAATATTTAATACACTCGAATTCATGAAATATTTACCTTCATAATGTACAGCATCAGCAGATACCTCAAAACGTCGGACCCTTAATCGTTTCATAGATACTAAGATAACGAAATTAAATTCATGCAATAAGTCTGTTGACAATACCGAACTTTCAAATTTTAAATTGAATTTCAAAAATGTATTGCAGGTAAAAGGGTAATTTTCGATATATTTGAAATAGTACGTGTGCTGTTAATTTTCTCAGAAGAGACAACTTTAGCGAAAAAAATCTAGGTTTGCTCAACATTTTTAAATTGTATCAAAAATAAAAAAAAAACAAAATTTAAATTATGTAATATTTGATAAATCTACAATTTATCAAACTACAAATAACATTAAAACGCTTTAACTCATGAACTATGGTAAAAATACGCAGTGAGGTAGCGATGAGCCTGGAATGGAAGGAAAAGCCTTTCGCGCAAAATTCTTGTAGACTTGGAAGTACTTGAAAAAAATGATGACCTAGCGATTCGAAAATGCCGAGTCCGCAGAAATAGAAGAAAGAGAGGTAAGTGTTCTGAATGTATTCATACTGAAAAAAAAACTCTGTAATATTTTTTTTATTCCTGGAAGTTTGCAAAATCTTACAGGGTCCTTCATATTTATTTACTAATTAGCTATCGCTACTAATTACAATAATAATTTTCGCGAACACGCCACATTACGAAAATTAATTTCTGTACTATAAAAACAATAATTTTTATGATACAAAAGAACACATTCGAAATGTATACAATACATATTTTCCCTTTTCATAGCTTGCGAATATTTCAATGAATATCTTTCTCAGAAGATCTGATTGAGGATGCAAGATTTAGAGAAAAGATTCGCCATAATATTCATCGTCATGAATTTCCGCGACTGTGAAGTGATAATAAAAAAATCACACAGACTGACGCAAGGAACGTTTCTGCCCAAGGCAATCGTTGATCGTAGCCTATTGAAAATATAAACGATTAAAAAATAGCAGTTCTCATAGACGGATAGAGAAAGTAATGAATAGAGACTTGAAGGAGAAACATAATAACAATTACTACTTTATTTTGGCGAACGTTAGTCGTAATAGACAACTCTTGACCCTTGAAATAACAACAAAAAAACTATAAAACTATGCCTAGATCAGGATTTGAGTTTGGGACCTCAATATGCTTGAATACTGAAGTCTGGGATTCGAACACTGGTCAGGTCATGGTTTTTATTGTATTTATTTCGTTTTAATCCTGAGAGTGCATATAGCTATTCAGATATCCTTCCAGTGACTAGAGCAGTCGCAATCAATTGCTAGAACAATCGTCATGAATTGCTGATGCAATATCTCGGATAGCAGAAGACTTGGGTTCGAGTCCAGATCTTGTCAGAAGTTTTTACATCCGTTTCTCTTTGGGAATATTCCATGCAGCAAGTCTCTTCGTACTATGAAATCCTTATTCTTCTCCTTCCTCCAGTTATAACTCCGAGTATAAACTTATTAGATGGTAGCGACCTTAGTGAATGAATTACGATAGCCCGCGATAACTCCGTACGTACTTCATGCCTGACTTACACGGCACAAAACCCTTATCCTCGACGATCATTGGGATCCAAATAAAACTTTCCTTTCGAAGCTTAAGGTATCGGGAAGTGGATCCGGCGGATTACGAATCCGAACAGAATGAATGTAGACAAGCAATTGATAGGCAAATAACCTGAATTATCCATTCGGGTGTAGGAACGAGAGAAAACGAGCACTTCAGGAAACTTCCGAAAAAAATACCGAGAAGGAGTAATAACAGCAGCTCGTGATGTATGATTCGATGAAGCTCGATTGAATTTTACCTCAGCAGAATCACAAAAGTAAAAAGAACTCGAAATCGCTATATTTTTACCTTTTGTTAGCTGGGATATTCCATTGAGTGTACGGAGTCCTTCAGAAAGAGCAAGGGAACGAAATCTCATCCGCCCTAATAGGCTTAGCGTTTAAATACTTTTTAGAATAAGTCTCCCTCCCTCTCTTTCTCTCTGGAGAACGCAAATGAAAAGAGAAATGAGCGTTCCATTTGAGTTTTAAATGAATGGAACGATTCGAATGCGGTAGTAGAGGGCATGAAATGAAGTGCTGCGCGGATTTGTAAAATCGGACAAAATGTGATTCAGACCGAATCGAATCGAAACAGGTCTGTGCATATTGGCTTTGATTCTTGATGTCTAGCTCATCAGTGCGCGAAAGCCCAAGAGTTAATACGTGAAATGCGTGGAAACTTAAAATTTCCAGTTGCTTGAGCCATGTCTTACGTTTGATTTTTCTTAATGAAAAGACTAATTTCCGTGTGAATCCGTCGCTAATTTAAGCTCAGCCTAACGTATTATTCCAAACAAAGATATCGAATACCGCTAATACCTAAGACGTGCCACCAGTAGATCACACTCGATTAAATAAGATGTCTTTCAATTATCACGTGAAAAAACTTTTGGGGCCGCTATTCGGCTCTTTTTTGAAATTACATTCATAACGAAAATCACCAAAGAACATGTTTCTATTCCCAATTGAAAATCTAAATAGAAGAAAAACTGTCAAATATTAAATTTCTAAAAGATTTTTCCGCACAAATGTAACATTAACGAGTAATATAAATATTTGACGCCAAAATTTCATACCAGCAGGCTAATTGCTTCTACGATATTTGTCAGACTGCTAATGTCTGCGTTAAAAAATATTTGAAATACGCTCAACTTTTTAAATGAAAAAGAATATATATTACGTACACGTAATTTCAGTACTTTTTTATCAAATTCAAATGCATAGAACAGAAATCAAACTCAAATTCGAATTCGTTTTCATACTTTGACGGAAATAATGTAAATCAATGCGTTCATAATTTTACATTGAGAACATCCACTTCTCTAAGATAATGTCATTCTATCACAACTTACTTCAGAAAGGTTCTAGCGTTGACGTAAACGTATAGATAGAGGATAACTTAAGATATATTTGAGTAACGTGAAGGTCAAACTTCTAGGCTTTCTGGCATAAATAAACCTTTCCAAATTCGGATGAGGTAAGGGATAACTCACATTTGCATATATGAACGCGGGAAAGAGACGAGTAACGTCTTTTCGCTGGAAGAAACGCTATTTATTGTTTGCGGGGACGGAATATTGAATCTCCACATCCAGAGGCATTTTCTTCAGTACTGGGGAATTCTTCTTCATCGTATCTCCTACTTACATGTATTTTATCATGTTTTCCTAATAATTGGCAGATTTAACTGAAGTCTCAATTTTTTTCTGCTGATCTACGTCTATATCTACATAAGTACCCTGCAAGGCGCCTTATGGCCTGTGGCAGGGGGTGCAAGCACCATGACTCTACTTCAATAATCGATTGCTTTCGCGTATCGTTCGCGGAAAAAATTATTTTTTGAATCGACTTGTTCTAGCATCTATTTCTCTGATTTTCCTCGCAGTATCCGAACGGCCTATATAACATGGGGGATTCATTATCTCAGCTACATCATCTGTGAACGTGCTTTCTCTAAATGTATTAAGTAGATTTATCCTTTGTTTAAGCTTTCTATCTTCTAAAGGTTCTCATCCCGCGTCCTGAAGCATTTGTGTAACACTCATTGACTTTTCGTAACAATTCTTTACAAAACGTATCGCCTTTCGCTGTACTTTTTCTAATTCCCGAAAAAAATATTTTTCTGCCGAATACAAACATTTTCTACATTATTCTGTTTAGTTAACCGAATAATAATATTTACCTTTCCTTCTTTTATCCTACTTATTGTTTCTTTTCCAATGGAGTATACAGAGGCTGACCAAAGGAGATGAGGAATCACATTAGTATAAAAAATCTTCATTTTCACACGTATATTTCTAAAGTCGTACAACACATATCCCATGTATTATTTTTCCCCTGTATAATTTATTATTTTACTTCAATAATAATTTTTTCTAACTTGCTAGGCATATTTTCGTCTAAAATATGTACACTTTTATATCATATGATAAACAATAATTTTAGATACAGATAACTCCTGCTATTCTGCTGGTAGTTTTCGATCGTGGATCAGTTTTCAGGTGAAAGATCCCATATTATTTTCGAAAGAACTGCGATGAAGCAAATAGAACAATTTCTAGCATGAGTTCACATCAGTTTGTACATTGTTAACCAAACTGTATCAATGGGAGGAAAAATTATTTTTACACTTCCAAAGAAAATTCAATACAACGGAATGTTTCGCTAGCCAAACGTAGAAGTGTACGAAAAAGTTTTATTTTCATTGACATAGCTTTCCTCTAGGTAACGTCTTAGTATATTGAGTTCAAGCTGATTTCCGTAGTGTATATCTGATCAGCCAACATGCAGACCCCCTTAGTAAATTGTGAAAATCGTAATCTTATGAACTATTTAGGGTACCTCAGGAATTCAAATTCAGTCAAAATCTAAACTCAAAGCTCAACAATGAAGCATTAAGTTTCTAATCTAGAGCTAACAAGTTTAATTTTGCGGGATGTATAATGGTCAACGAAAGTAATTTAATAACAATGATGATTCGATTTAACACATAACTCACCCTTGAGAAAATCGTCGTCTCAATATCAATGCAATGACAAACGATTAAAAATGGCCCATTACAGTCTCTTTAGATCTCAATGGTAAGAAACTCAACGTACAAATTCAAAATGAAGGCGGAGAGTTCACGATATTATGCTTAAGCCATCGAAAACAAAGTACGATCGAACGATTTATCAGTAACATTATGATTTTCACAAATAGGAAAAAGGTATGGCTTTCAAAGAATGAGCGATTTGGTTTAGTCCGGGCTCTCAACTCGTCAAAGGGCATACGGGAAATATGAGGAAACATAGATGATTATTCTCGGAAGGAAAGTTATAACTGATGTTGATACGACCCGGGATGAATCGCAAAATGCGCTGAAAGGACTGAGGGGATAGAAAAATAGGCGCAGAAAGAGGATTCGCAGACAAAGAAGCGACCGTAAGGTAAATGATTACCGGCGGAAGGTCGCTGGGAAAAAAGGACTTTGAAGAATATGTTAAGGTTTCCGTGAAAAGGGGAAAAGAGAGAATATGAATAGGTGGCGGGGGGCATATGAGGAGGGGATTTGGAGGTCACAATTCCGAATTCTATGGGGAGGAGGAAGGTCGCAGGGACCCTCTTTTCTCATTATCACCCTTTTCCAATTATTAAAGTCTCCTCAGGTCGTTAATCGCCACGGCCGTTGCAGGGATTTGCCCCACCCACACTCATTATTATGCCCCCAAAAAGATTTGCGAGCGTCCTTTCAGTGCGTCTACGTGTGTATCCAAAGTGTCCGTTTGTATTTATTTATGCTCATTTGCGCGATCCTGCCCGTAGATAAAATTACACACGAAAAATTCCTTCGATTCGCGAAATGAGGGGATTTTAAAAATAAAAGGGAAGAAGGGTAGATATGAGATTCGCCGCAGATGGAATGAATTATGGTTCGGGTCGCGCTGTGGTTAAATATTTCGTCGCAAAATGAGGAAATCCCTTTCGTTCCCCTTGGAGTCTGTTTCAATTTTATGCTAATGTGATCAATTCCGGGATTTTCGATTCTACAAAATCGTGCGCTCCGAATGAAATGAAGAGGGAATTGACGATGCTGACTTTTGCATTTCATTCAGATGCTAAGAAGGTGGAGCAAGACAATTGTCTAGGCACGAAAAACAACTTCAACGGAAGGATACGTATACCTCGAATTTAAAGCAAAACTCTATTGTGAGATCTGTGTACACAACAACCTAGATATTAATTAATATTTTCCCTCATTTTTTATTTTAACGGCCCTAATCCAGAGCATTATTTTTTAATTAATATCAATCCTCATTTTAGCTGAATGAATAAACAAGCTATAGGCTAAGAGGTTTGATGAAAGGTTGAGTATCCTAATAAAATTTACGTTGTTTCGCGTTTTAATTGCATGCAATCACTTAATTTATTCGCGATTGGATTTTTCCCCAAAATGTACCCTTGAGTTAAACATTGTGCATTCACAAAATCAATTTGGATGCAATGGATTTTCAAAGAAGGAACTCGATATATTTATTTTCATCTTCACTGCAGTTTGGCCTTCTAACCAGGTGGCAGTGCTGGAGGGGAGTATAACATATTAAACATAGGATTGCCTGGCATTCGCCCTAGGACGGAAGGGAAAACCCTCAAAAACCGTCCCGTAGGCAATACATATTGCGCATATATTGCGAATTCTATATTATTGTAAATAAAATAATGAATGATAAAAAAGGTATTATAGCCGATTAAATGTGATTTAAAACTGTACATGATGAAGTCAATGATGGAATGCGTTATTTGGTGAAAAATCGTTATCAAAGAGAGGGAAATTCGTACTTTTCACTGGATATTTAATCTACGACCGGTTTTACAAGCCTGTTTTCATCTTCAGGTACAGAAAAATATAAGCCCAAGAACAGACAGTAAACTTCCAAGAAGATATATAGTAAATTTACGATATTAGACTTATGCTTTCCAGTACTTGAAGCTGCATGCACGCTAGTGAAACAGGCCCTTGATCAATTATCCTAAGGAAAAAAATTATTTTTCTCTCTCTTTGACTACATAACTACGGGTAATTTACAGTATTTTGCGCTTTACTATTTCAAACACCACGCATGGAAACGATTACAATTATAATTATATTCTCTTGGATGAGAGGTGCACCAAAAATATAATTGGAGCAACAAATTTCCAAATCGAACTTTAGAAAATACCACGAGAATCGCGCCTACGACAACGTTTGAATTTGAGAAAAAAAGAGTGGTTGATTTTTTCAGCTAATAAAAAGAGATTGGAAAAGGGAGAATTCGCAGGAAAGCTATCGAATGCAGACTGCGATGAATACTGGAGAGAAAAAAGGAATGACACAACCCTCCACGTTCTTATCGATCCTGAACTGAATCTTCGCTCGCTAAACCGCCCTCCCACCACTTATCCTTCCTTCTTCCTATTTTTCACTTTTATTTATGCGTCTCGACCAAATTACGCCACGAATCCGAAGTTTCTCCGCATTTTTTTCAGTCGGAAAACCACTTCTTCTCATGAGCGCTTACTTTCTTATTACTCCCTTTCGCTGTAAATTGTCATAAATGCGTCTCGACGCTCTGCATAATTCATACAGTGGGCTTTCAGAAGGTGCTGGTTGCGCTTTACGACACCAGGCGGCGTCAGCGCTCTCCGGCACAGACGGAATTTGTTAAGATTTTTTCTATGGGCTCTTAATAACATAATACATCCTTTTCATTCTTCCTTAGACAAAACGCAATAAAGGTAATCTGAAAGATCTTTCAAATGTTTAGCTTTATATCGATCTTTTCTATCCCCAGGTTCGTAATCACATGGATAAGAATCGTAACATAAAACAGTAAAATTAAGTTTTGTGCATTATTAGTAATACGTCCAGGAAAAAAATCTAGATGTTATCTCACCTTGGTGAAGACCAATAATCTTCCCACTACAGTTCAACTTGACGCAAGTAATATTAATTTGGAAACTACTCTTTAAGTAGTTGAAATTTTACTTTAGTGATAGGTATTTAAAGTTTGAGGAATAAGGACAGAAATAAAATTTGTGTCTTCGAGGAGGAAATTCAATAAAATCGAATCTCGCTAAATTCCGAATAAGAACAAACATATCGAATACCTCTGGGGAGATTTGCCAAAAATTTACATTTTACTAAAAAATGTACATACAACATTAATTTTTACTGGCATTTTCACAGTAGAATAAATAAATATTCTTTTTAAATTATAGAAAATAAATTTTTTCCTATAATCCTTAAGTTGCGGCTATGGTAAATTTTTCATATCTATGCCGCCCCTTCTTACTTCCGAGTAGCACAACCTTGCTTTAGGGGAATCTCAGACGAGAAAAACTATAAAAACTGAGAATTATACTAACCTCGAGATCGTTCGAAGGATAAGAAAAGTTGAGAGAAGTGATAAAATGGAAATGGCATGAAATGGCATCGAATCTTAAAAACCAACATGCTTTGACGTTGGTTATCTTTGTTTAACCGAAATGGGAAACCCAAACTAAAATATTCTTCTAGTAAACTGTAACGAGCCATCGGACCGTTCGCAAAAGAATATGCTTCGATAACCTACCCGGCTTAGAAAATACTCACTAAAAACACATAAAAACTCTCGTAAGTCAATATACTACTATAAATAAGTACTACGTAACTACTGTACTACTACGTAAGTCAATATACTACTCGGAGAAAAATAAACTGATCAGCTTCTTCAAATCTAAGGGCACATCCGAATGCACATCGAGAGTTTGTTCCCTCTTTCAAGAACGTAAAATTAGAAATTACACAGGTTTCCGAGGCATATAGATGTTCACGATTCCTTGGCAAACACCAGCGAACGCTACAAAAAAGTCATCGCCCTCATCCAGCACCGCCAGTCCTCTTCGCCATCGAAAAACACTCGCCGTGGCATTCCTCCCCATCCGCTGTCAGAGGCACGCTCTCAAAATTACCGATTCCCCTCAAACCGAAAGGGATCCACGCAGTTCTCCTTCATTCCCTCCCAAACATTCCACCTCCGAAATAAAAAAGAAAACTTCGGCTGATATCTTGAAACCATTCATTCCTTCCACACCAACACAGACCCCGAATCCTTCCTTATCCAAACTCGACGAAAACATTCTTCCTTGATTCCCAGTCAGCCATGGCTGTGCTACTCACTCTCGATCCAGATCAATCCAACGTCGCTGCTCATCATCCCCTTCAATCTCGTCTCCATCACCCGCTTTCCTTTCCCTCATCTTTTTATACTGTTTTATTTACCACTACCCTTCTTGCGGGGAGCTTACACCAGGGATTGATAAAGTCAGATCGTGAGCCATATGCGGATCCTGTGATTTACACGAGGCTTTGAATTGAAATTTAACTACAGCTCATGAAAGTTATTACTTTCTACGATTACTTTCAGAAAACTTTGTTTGGGAAGTAAAATATACGTCGCCAAAAAGGAATAGAGCTGTACTGTTTCAAATACGGATCGTTTACAAACTGAAGCCCTTCTAAAGATATAATTACATCTAAATCTGCAAAAATACCCTGCAAACCGGTTTTCAGATGATATGTAGACCTAAACGGTCAATGCATCTTCCTTTCCTTTTTCAGTCTCCCTTACCTCTATTTTTGGGATTTAAAGAGATTTTACCCAGCGCAATTGCAGCCAAAAACTTATTACTAAGGAAAGTGATAGTGACTTACGCGAAGTTTTACTAGGGTCAAGAGTATGATAAAAGATGAATAATGTAAATTAATCTACATCTACGTAAATACCTTGCAAGCAGCGTTTAGGCGTGTGGCAGGGGGTGTAAACAGCAAGCGTTCGTGTATTATCTTTAGATTATCGTTGTCGCGTGTCGTTAATGGAAAGAACGTTTCCTTAAAATACATTTCCTTGCTTCTATTCTTCTTATAACACGCTCATTGTCAGATATGCCGAGGTAGTAATGCGTATTACTCGTAGACTCATTTACCTAAGAAAGTGAGAGCAATGTCTGCATAAATTTGCCATTTTAGGTTTCCTTAAAAACACAACAACAAATCGCTTCAATCTAATTTAATTCCTTTATTCAATAATCAATTATCGATTTTAAACGTAAAAAGAATTACAAAATTATAAAAAGTATAAAAGTATGAAAAATATCAAGAAGATTGAAAAAGTTATAAATATTAACAAAGGATACTACCCAGTTATGCAGCTTTAGATTCTTTAAGAAAACTATCTTCGCCCTGTTTGGCAACTGAAACATTCCAACCGGTAAATTTGACAGAGGTAGGAATTTGCGATCCAATAATAATGAGGGAAAAAGAACATTTCGCTTTTAATTCGAGATAACTGATATAGGATGATGATCTCTGGGTGTCGTCAAAATAGGCATTTCAGCTCTGTGAGTTAAAACAAAATAAAAATATTAAGTTTATTAATCAAAATTATTCATAGCGAAATAAAAATACGAACAAAATATTCCGGTTTCCACAGAACGTTTATTGAAAATGACGACCAGTTTCAACACTTTAGTGTAATTATCAAGTCACAAGTCATGACTTGATAATGACATTCAAGTGTTGAAACTGGTCGTCATTTTCAATAAACGTTCTGTGGAAACCGGAATATTTTGTTCCTATCTTTATTTCGCTATGAATAATATTAGAAGGTTCCACGAAGTGAAGGCTGAGGTCATCCATTGTGTTTATTAATTATGTTTGACGATACTCAAAGTTAAATTTCTTTTTATATCAGTTTAAAAATACTGCCAAGAATTAAAATATAATGATTACATTTGAATCACTGTCTTATGACTTACATCACTCTTACTTGCAGTTATATAGAAACAATTTCAAGGTAAAGAAAGCGAATAATTAAACATCTTACATTTATTTTACCAGTGGTGTTTGACAGATTTACCTAATATTTCTGCCAAAATGCTTTCCGAGCACTTTGGATGTGTTAATGAACATTATCTCAAAATAGAGAGAGTTCCCTCTCTTAGTGGATTACACATTCGATTGAATAACACATGCCTTAATCCTTTTTACAGTTTTTCCGTTCGATCCTGTAAGTAACATGATATTCGTCAGCAGGAAAGAGTCCACTGTGACGAATTAACCCAATTAAGTGTTTAATCCAATAATATATAATCCAAATTACGCTCAGCTGATCCAATCCCTTCCATATATCACACGTCCAATGCGATTAAAAGATTTTTTCTTCCATTTATTTCGCAAGAACTCATCCAATTCCGTATCTTAACCAGGATCGTTCCTCCAAATTATCACCTCAGCATTTCCTACTAAAATATACTGAGTAATAAAAAATAAACGCATATTATTGCACAAAAGTTTGCTGTTTTTGTTTACTTTTACCACAGGGATTTTAGTTTTCAAGATAATCAGCCATGGAAATTAGCAACGTAAGTGAAATAAATTTTCGACAGAGTTAACGAAATGGCATCGAGTGTCGTTTCAGGCTTTAACTGTCACCTTTGCTCTAGAAATGTCTTATTTAAGGCAGAGGTGGGTATTCTAACTTATCAAGTCGAGGGAGGGTAATTTTTCAATGAAATCATTTCCAATTAACTTTTAAAATGGTATTTTGATTTGGTAAATGTAGTAAACGAATAATGATGGTGGAAAAACCTCATAATTTTATTTTATCACAAACTCCTTTACAGATTCTAGGCAGCTTGCATAACAAAGTCATCAAGGAAAGGGGGTAATTGCCTATTTCCCCCCCTAATTCGCCATCAATCGCCAATGATTTCAGAAAAATATCGTAAGACAATCTTACAACAGGAACTTTAGACGAAATTGCACGCAACATGACACAAATCATTTGATACATTCTTTTTTGCAAAATGTCGTGCTTAGTGAACAATGAATAAATTAATATCAAAATTTCTTTTTCTTCATTTTTTTCCTCTATCAGTATGTACACCACAGTATATCTCGCTCCGAGGTCCTTTCCTGAATCCTTTCCTATCTGGTCTAACAAGTTTCAAATCATGATTTGCAATCCTGGTATATATTTTTAAAATGCAAAGTTAAACGTAACGAAATCAAAATCAATCGTGAAATGGTATAACAGAAACCATGAGTTATGAAAAAGAAATATATTAACTCTAATTGTCGTTGTATGACCAAGAAGAGGAAAAGTGAAACTTTACCTACAACGGGACTTATTGGCTCTTACAGCTCGGGGTTACATACATACATCCCTATATTTTTCGACAGTAAAATTTAATCGAAAATCGTCGGTTCAACTGTCTTATTGGACTGATACATAATTTCACCCAATTTTCCAAGTTTGGAATCTTTGAAACAAAATTTCTTTTATTTACTACTTCGGTAATAAATCTTTAGGATAGAAAGTTTTATGAAAATCGGTGGAAAGGTTTAGCTAATCAGCCGCACGGATTGGTCAACGTTTGGCCGCGAGATGGACGCCCTTTATTCAGTTTTCTTTTGCTTTATTTGGCAAATTTTTCGTTTCCAGCGATAACGATCTCGTTGAATCCTTACATGAGAAAATCAGACAGATGAAGCTCATTACGAATTATTCTTAGAACTTGTAAATGAAGTGATATTAATCTCAGTTTACGTTCTCATATAGCCCTGATCCTCGTATCTTACGCCTCCCCATCTATCTCCTCTTATGTTATCTTTTCTCGCATTTCCTGCGCCAATTGCTCGCACCCTCGCTTCTCACGGATCCGCCCATTTGCTCAAGAGCACACTCCTCGATTCTCACGCTGCGAAACATTTCTCTTGCGGGACTACTTTAGAGAGGAGCTGAGAAGGGAGGGGAACGGAAGACGGTGAAAGATGAGGGAAGAGTTCATGACGGGCAAGGGAATGGAATAGGAAATGATACGGTATAAAATTGAACTGCGAAATAAAGAACGAATATGACAATCTAAAGGACTAAATTATGGAACAAAAAGTTTGCGAAAGAAAGTAAGGTCGCAGAGAAAGAAAAGAAAGGAAGGTGGGAACAGTGAAGAATAAAATAGCAGAATATGCGTCAAAGAGAAAAACTAAGAAGATGTTTGGACAAGTAAAAGTGAAAAAAGAAAAGAGGGCGTGGAATAACGAAGTAAACACATACATATGTATTTCACTCGGACGATGTAGATACTTATTAGTATAGTGTTACTTTAACTCGTTACTATGGTCTTGGACAGCGCAAAAGAGTACAAGAATTTGAAATAAAGATAGAAACATATATGAAAATAAATTTAAAAATACACTATATAATGTAAATGTAAAACATACTAAATATAACATTGAAAGGAAATGCCAATAAAATTAAAACATAGGTGAGGAAAATATCTAACCAGATTAACAAGTGTTTCTATAACAGCGGAAGAAACACATCCGCAAAGAAAATAACCTAAGATATGACCGAAAAGGAAAATACAAAGATAATTTAAGTATTCAGCTGATGAAAATTTACGAAAATATTAGAATGTATTAAATATATTTGAAGCGACCGAATAATGATCACAAAAACACGAGCAATAAAACTGATTAGATAGATAATACATAGGAAATGATAATTGGAAAAATAGAAATACATTCCGTGCTATTGAATTTCTCTATAAACATCGGAATTATACAAGTATTCAAATTAACGCCGATTATTACTTAAAAAAGGAATTAATGAAAATGGAACATGAAAATTTGATTATGAAAATAATGACGGAACGGCAAATCACCAACAATTGAAGTATATAACAGCCAAGTGAGTAAAAGTTTACTCGAAATTTGCATAGAGTTATAATAAAGCTCTCGATACTGCAATTATGGCTATAAGTGATGAATATTCAGTGGCATTCATTGAAAATAAAAACACGTAAATGGACAATCGCAAATGTCAGATAGAGGATACACGTTGCTGTTAACAAATGTTGGCCGAAGGCACACGTGCAGAATAACATTTTTTCCATACAAAATTTGGAAAGAGGTGAATTGAGAATTTGATGAAATAACATGGGTATAAAAATTTCCATTTATGCATAATGGATGAAGAATCTATCACTCTCACCCAGAAAAATTAGATAATATTGGTGAACAACTAAACTAAAGAAAGAAATGGGGAACAAAATACTTCGCCACTAGGGTAAACTTTCAAACTTTCAACCTTTGTAAAAGTAAAAAGTGGCGGGCTAATAGAAAAGGATATTTTATGATGTATTGTAAATGAATTTTTGTAAAAGAGGAAAGCTTAAATTGGGGAAGACGTAAATTTGATAAATTTAAGCGAGAGAGGAAAGAGGTATGAGGAGATCGATTAGTTTACAGAGTGATAGAAGGATAAAAGAAGTGGAGAGAGATTGATAGCAGAAGAAGAGCAGTTTGACAAATTGATGGACGAGAGATCTTGAGATACACGAGAGCTGGAAAGAAATTATAGAAAAAGAATTTTATAGGGGCCTTAAAAGAAAATACTTCACTGAAAATTTCAAAACCTTTGACCAAAGTTGAGAAAATTGCCATGTATATAACATTTCTCATCTTCCAAGATACAGGCGTTTTCCTTTATCTTATTTGATATTGATTTTTGTTGAAAAGAAAACCTAGACCTGCTCATAAACAAAGCCCCTATTGATGATTACATCATCAGACAAAAATGAAACTTCGCCTTGGTAACCATAATTTGAGTTTTTTCGGTAATGGTCCTCACTGGAATTGCTTACAGATCTATGACACCATTCCATTGGAAATCAAATCATATTTATCATATTTATAGTTGCGAAGGAATAAAAAGGAATTGAAATCTTATCTGGTAAAGCAAGAAGTTTATCATATTATTGAATTTGGATTTTAAAGGTTTTATTTAATGCTTTTGTTTTACTTGAATTTTCTTGAGTGTATATAATATTTTGAAACGCCCACATCATATAAAATAATTCAAAGGCTAAATAAAAAAACACAAAGGAGGAATCAAAGTAAATCGTAAACAATACATTTTTACATTGCCTAATATTAAGACATAGAAAGAGGAGAATAAAAGCATTAAAATAAAGGATGATAACTCGCCTGGTTATACAAAATTACGCACTGCCATTCTAAAAAAAATTCTAAGATATAAAAGGAACATCTTTTCATTTCGGTAACAGATACATCGAAAACTGTATAACCTCCTAAAATTAAATAGTTGGACATTTTATTACACCTAATACGAATCATCTACGAGAATTATTAATGAAACACCAAAAGGGAGAAAAGATCGTTTCGAATTCATTGCTCCAAAAACTACTCTCCGTAAAATGAAAAAAAACGCCTCCTTTAATTTAATGATAATTTGACGTCTGTATCCGAGAACACATGTATCTCTCAATCTGTCAAAAATTAAAGCCCCGCGCCCGAAAGAGTTACGGAACATAGCGTCCATTAATTAAACACGCAGACAATATATCAATTAGGGAAACGAGGGAGGCAGGGGTATTCGCCGGAGATGAAATTTAAAGATAAAAAATAGAATCGCTCAAACGCATGGGCAACCCACATAGAAATTAAAGAGGGTGGTGGAAACAAGCCGTTCGGAAGAAAATATGAGCGAGTCCGAAACGAAGCGATTAATTCAAACGAATGAAAATTTTCCTTATGCGTGCAGGTCCACCAACATTAAAATATTGCTGGAACCCGTTTTCCTCTTTTGATTCATATTCATTATTTCTTCGAATCATCTCGCTTTCCAGAGAAACGGAAACGATTTCGAGAGTTAAAAAAAAATAACCACCCAAAAATATAGGTGCACAGTGCAGAGTTGGTAACCACCTGTGGGTGGGGAGACCCTTCCCTTAGCGGTATCTCCCTCCGAAATAATCCGCCTTAAAACCCGTCTGCACAGCCAGCCCTTGAGCTTACCATGATTAAACTTTCGGAATCTCAGAGCTTGGAAGATAGTGAAACATTTCAGATAAGCCAGGATACAAACGCCTGATTAATATTTCACGAGCGAGGAAAAACCATTTCTTGCTCGAACGTGAAACTAATTTACGGGTAAAGTCATCCCTAATTCCGTGTGAAGTGCCGAGAGTTTGTTATTAAATGATGATGGAAGAAAACAACCTAGATAGGGATAGGCTCGATAAATTGCTGATCGCGAATTCACGAAACGGCTTCATTTGTTTCGTCGAACACCAACGAAACTTCCTTTTTAGCAAATGTCAAAAAAATTAGAAAGTCGTACAAACTTTTCTATGTAAAAATATTGAAAATAATCGGTTAAAATCTATATAAAATCTAAGATCTTAACTTCCCAAACAAGGTTCGCGTTTGAGCTAAACTCACCTCGATTCATGATGACAAAGGATTTAATATACGCTTATAATGTGGAATTCCTTCAGAGGGGATAGCAAAATTTGGAAAACTGGATAAACGTACATCAGATTGAGGACACCATATGATGGAAAAATCCTTTATATAGATATTCTCCACATTTCTAATAGTCCTCTTTAGGAAATTTAACTTTATCTAAACATTAGGAATAGAATTTTAATACTCACGATATATATTTTTACGACTAATAACGCTAGCGCACTAACAAAATATTAATTTGTGGAAATAATAACGTTTTGTTTTTTCTTTCATAACTTGCTGTAAATTTACCCCTTAGTACACTAATTTCAATAAAGGTCTCATTTTATAAGTTCATCTTTCTTTTACCAGAATCTTGACAGTTTGAGGGAAGTATGCCTAGATAACTATGCAGTTACACTTTAAATATAGTTATTGATTTTTGTTTGTTAATTTTTGGAACTGAAATTATCGCTTGTCCAAAATATACTTTCTGAATGCCGTGTACAATCTTTNGCCACTGAGTCATTTTTAGTTATGCTTGAAGAGTAGTGCTTCTAGGTACGCATAAATGTTTTCCCGAAGAGGGAGCATTTAACTTAAATGTATGGATTCCTTAATGACAACGTCCCTCACTTGAAAAATTAAGCGTAAAATCTAAATTACGTTAAATTTACTTCGCAGCGGCCGCTGGGGAAGGAAAGGTTAACGTACCGGCGTTACACCCCAAGGTCCTAGGTTCGAGTCCCAACTCAGTTTTATGGGTCCAAGAATGGTTGTGCGTCAGTTGTCAATAATTATAATAATTAAATAGATGTAATTCGGGTCTTAATTTTGTTTCGATTAAATAATTTTATTATTAGTGTTTAATTTTTATATTACATTTAAATAATATGAGAAATTAATATCATTCTTAATGTCCCATACATAAATTGATAATTTTGTATTATTTATATAATATGAATGGAAATGAATTTCTGTTAAAATTTTTCGTATTATTGACTGATTGCAATTAATAATGCGATCTAAAACTAGTGGCAATAAAATGTGTTCATTATATAATAAATAAATATATTTAATTTTCATTTTAATAGTATAAATGAATATCAATGTAAAACAGCAGTAAAGAAATACCCAACTGGGCACCCACCGACAATCCTTGCATGGTTTGGGTGGACCATGATATGATAAACATTATTTTTATGTAATTAATGATCTACAATTGTAACTTACTCCTGAATGATGATCATAATGATACTATTTCGATCTGTACAGGGCAGATAAATAATAGCATTTTGGGAATTATAAAATAATAGTATTTGGAATTTTTACAAAAAAACCCTTATCGGCACTTTCCCTAAGCGTTATTTCAGTTTCATTATCAGAAACTAAGCATAATCGCTTATTAAAAACCCACAAAACTTTGTATTGACTTCATCAGTAACGAAACAAAACAAACTTCCGTGTATTTCATTACGAGCCTACCAAACATCAAACGCGCAACACTTAGACTTTCTCATCAGGAATTTATAAAAAATGGTCGCAGTAATATATGAGCGGGTAGGAAGCCTCGGATTTGGAGACGAGCACTAGAGATTCTGCAGCCTTTGACACTTGTCCCTTTGAGGCGGATTGAAAATGCTTGCTCGTGTTTTTCCGCCCTGATGATCTCGAATTGGAGTGTGGAAGGGAGAGATGTGGAGAGGTAGAAAATGAAGGAAGAAAAAGAAGCGGAAGTGTGGAAACGCTCATAGGAATCAAGTGTAAGCGTGACGCCGGGAAACGCAACCGTGGAACAAACTTTCATGCTGCATAGTGCATCTTCTCCTTTTGGAGCGAGAGAGCGTGATTGCCAGAAGTGGTTTTCAAAGCTTCTTTTTAATAGCTCCCGCGACGACGAGCGGAATTTTCGGAATGTTGAAATTTAAATCTGCGGAAACGTTGCGGGCATTACGACCCTGTGAACCACGCATACGAGACGGAACTATACAAAGGCTGAAAAATTTTTCCTTCCGAGCATTTAGGAAGACACTTCTGTCTCCATTGGGAGGCGAGTTGTGCTTCCGGATTGAGTGCTCTTGCATCCATTCGTGAAATGGCTTCCCGCAGACTCTAAACATGACCTTTGGAGGTGAAGGAAAGTTGAGAACAAAACAAAACATCACCAGAGCTTCATGTCAGGAAGATGCATGCACAACAATACCTTTATGCGTCTACTAACTGGAACTTCTGTTGCTTACCAAATTGGTGAAAATTAAGAAAATCTGGTAGTAAACCAGACGGATAGAGCAGTAATAGCATAAGATTTCACATTTTAGTTAAGTTTTTAAATCATGATGACCCGCCGATATCAACCAAGGATAAACTTATGACAAAATGTAAGTTTTTGATATATTGCTGTCGTATGGGGGACAAACAGAATCACCTCTCTTACAATGTATCTCGAAGGTTGCAGGTTAATAATTTAATATTCAGAAGAAATAAGATACGGGAAACCGGTTTTTAAGGGTTTTCTTTGAGAAAAATGAAAATTGATGGATGGATCGATTCAGTCACAGGACTAAAGGATTTACATAGACTAGCTTTGTTTCCTTCAAATGAAGTGCAAGGCGCAACATTTCATCCTGAGCTGAATTGGAGAACATTGTAACTTCTTAATGTCGAGTTTTAAGTGAAACACACACACATTCTATTTTTTTAAGGTTTNCATATAAAATAATTCAAAGGCTAAATAAAAAAACACAAAGGAGGAATCAAAATAAATCGTGAAAAATCCATCTTTACATTGCCTAATATTAAGACGTAGAAAGAGGAGAATAAAAGCATTAAAATAAAGGATGATAACTCGCCTGGTTATACAAAATTACGCACTGCCATTCTAAAAAAATTTCTAAGATATAAAAGGAACATCTTTTCATTTCGGTAACAGATACATCGAAAACTGTATAACCTCCTAAAATTAAATAGTTGGACATTTTATTACACCTAATACGAATCATCTACGAGAATTATTAATGAAACACCAAAAGGGAGAAAAGATCGTTTCGAATTCATTGCTCCAAAAACTACTCTCCGTAAAATGAAAAAAAACGCCTCCTTTAATTTAATGATAATTTGACGTCTGTATCCGAGAACACATGTATCTCTCAATCTGTCAAAAATTAAAGCCCCGCGCCCGAAAGAGTTACGGAACATAGCGTCCATTAATTAAACACGCAGACAATATATCAATTAGGGAAACGAGGGAGGCAGGGGTATTCGCCGGAGATGAAATTTAAAGATAAAAAATAGAATCGCTCAAACGCATGGGCAACCCACATAGAAATTAAAGAGGGTGGTGGAAACAAGCCGTTCGGAAGAAAATATGAGCGAGTCCGAAACGAAGCGATTAATTCAAACGAATGAAAATTTTCCTTATGCGTGCAGGTCCACCAACATTAAAATATTGCTGGAACCCGTTTTCCTCTTTTGATTCATATTCATTATTTCTTCGAATCATCTCGCTTTCCAGAGAAACGGAAACGATTTCGAGAGTTAAAAAAAAATAACCACCCAAAAATATAGGTGCACAGTGCAGAGTTGGTAACCACCTGTGGGTGGGGAGACCCTTCCCTTAGCGGTATCTCCCTCCGAAATAATCCGCCTTAAAACCCGTCTGCACAGCCAGCCCTTGAGCTTACCATGATTAAACTTTCGGAATCTCAGAGCTTGGAAGATAGTGAAACATTTCAGATAAGCCAGGATACAAACGCCTGATTAATATTTCACGAGCGAGGAAAAACCATTTCTTGCTCGAACGTGAAACTAATTTACGGGTAAAGTCATCCCTAATTCCGTGTGAAGTGCCGAGAGTTTGTTATTAAATGATGATGGAAGAAAACAACCTAGATAGGGATAGGCTCGATAAATTGCTGATCGCGAATTCACGAAACGGCTTCATTTGTTTCGTCGAACACCAACGAAACTTCCTTTTTAGCAAATGTCAAAAAAATTAGAAAGTCGTACAAACTTTTCTATGTAAAAATATTGAAAATAATCGGTTAAAATCTATATAAAATCTAAGATCTTAACTTCCCAAACAAGGTTCGCGTTTGAGCTAAACTCACCTCGATTCATGATGACAAAGGATTTAATATACGCTTATAATGTGGAATTCCTTCAGAGGGGATAGCAAAATTTGGAAAACTGGATAAACGTACATCAGATTGAGGACACCATATGATGGAAAAATCCTTTATATAGATATTCTCCACATTTCTAATAGTCCTCTTTAGGAAATTTAACTTTATCTAAACATTAGGAATAGAATTTTAATACTCACGATATATATTTTTACGACTAATAACGCTAGCGCACTAACAAAATATTAATTTGTGGAAATAATAACGTTTTGTTTTTTCTTTCATAACTTGCTGTAAATTTACCCCTTAGTACACTAATTTCAATAAAGGTCTCATTTTATAAGTTCATCTTTCTTTTACCAGAATCTTGACAGTTTGAGGGAAGTATGCCTAGATAACTATGCAGTTACACTTTAAATATAGTTATTGATTTTTGTTTGTTAATTTTTGGAACTGAAATTATCGCTTGTCCAAAATATACTTTCTGAATGCCGTGTACAATCTTTATTAGTTTACTTATCATATTAGACACCTTAGAACGTCGCTATAATTGCGATACTGACAATTATTGGCCTAAGTTAATCAACATGAAAATTTAAAGTAGTTAAAAGGAAATGCACGTGGTAGTGGTAGAGCTCTTGTTAGAAAACACCGTACTCTTTTGAATACATCTAATTCTATGCCTGGATATGATTGCATAAAAACACAAATTAAGAATCATAGAAACAACACCTTTCGTGTACTTCCAATTTTTAGTTTTTTCAAGCATGTGCCTCTTCCCTAATCGCGAAAATAAAAGCTATACATTATAAATTAGTTTTGAAATTCAACGTATAAAATATATTTCTTACATTGATTGTACAGGATTAGAGGTGACATTATAAAAATTGAATACTAATCACTTAATAATACTACCTGCAAATAGTTTTGCTAGCTGCTAGCATAGTAAATATGAGAAAATTAGGAGAGGAACTGACACAAACCAAGATAAAATAAGGAGATTTAGGGGCCCGGGAAAGAAGGTTGAGGAAGGCTTAGTTCTGCAGAAAAATGAGTGGAAGATGGACAAAATCATCAATAGACCTTGTCTTTCAAGAAATACGATTTCTATCCCTTCAAATAGGTCCACAAATATAGGTTCAAAATTGCAATCCAAAAGAATTAGTTTTTTTGGGTTAAGTAATTCGCGAATATTGAAAAATGTACACGACAGAGAATCGCCTTTAATCGGTCAAGATTGGAAATTGTTATAAATATATTCCCCTACCTTATATCAAATCCATTGTCAATACCACAGAGCTCCGTAAATTGAAGTAGTTTTGAGAAGACAAAAAAAAATGAGTTTGTGAAAAAACTTAGCAGAAATTAAGGAGAATGGGATCCAATAGTCCAATGTTGGGGGCTGAAAAATCTGGGAAATAACATTTTTACAGCAAGAATGAATAAAATGAATGAATATATAGAGCGATTGCTAAAATGCCAAAGGAAAAATCTCTTAAAATCAAATAAGAAGAAGATGAGACAAATAACATTAACGAAATCAGCTAGGAAAAAAATGCGATAAAATAGTAAACTAATACCTGAGATGTGGTGGAACTAATATCGCTATTTAGTGTTGTGTGTTGGAAGGAAAGGGGTGATTGTTCCGCCACTTTCGGTCAATTATCCGCATCCAGTCCATTTCCCGCAGTAATACATCTCGGAACTAAAGGAACACGCCGCGAAGTGCTGACGGAATGAAATCAAAACAAAAGAGAGCGGATTTTCCGAAAGGCAACAAGCTAAAGGAACGGCGGCGATCTTTTTCTATTCTTGCGGGACGCCTATTTGGTGTCGGCCTTTCAAACCAGAGGTTATATAAGCTGCGGTTTGACGAGACAGCGCAGTTCCTTCAAACTACCACAATATAAAGATACGAAGAGAGCAAAGAGTGGAGGGAGATGGAGAAAGGGGGATAAGAGAGAGAGAGAAAACTGTCTAATCTGGAGAGAAGAGAGCCTTTGCGAGGGCAAAGGAGGGAGGGGAGAAAATTTCTACATCTAAAACTCCCGGGCTTGCATTTTTTTCTGAAAGACAGGAAGCAATACTCGCAGCCTTTTCATCTACCTCTCTCCGCCTTTCCGATGGAACACCCTTTTAAAGAGAACGAAACCAATTACGCCGGCTCCGGAAAAAAAGAACGTGTGCGTGTCTGTGTGTAACCCTGGATTTCATCGCCATTCGTCGAACGAAACGGCGAAGGCAATAAGCCTCTATCATATGGTGGCGTTCCTATTTTTTACTATTCGGAAGAATAAAAAATATCGAAAAAACACCCGCGGAAGCGATTTTGCGATGGAAAAATTGTTAAATGAAATCTCGCGACGCGGAGGAAGTGCAGTCTATATATTTTATATTTTTGCGAAATTGCAGGCGTGATGGATGGCCCGTTTTGCTTCGTCAGCCGCGGAGGGGAATTAGAAAAAAATCATCGTCGATGCTCAAAGGGATGAGGATCGAAAATGATAAATCGGGGAGCTGATGACGAGGAAACCGAATTGGCGGGGTGTTGCCCTCTTCCTGCTCTCAACCCCGCACCTTCCTTTGCCCTTTATCACAGCCATCCCCCTGCATTCTATGAAGGTCATGAAAATTGTGAGAATTTAATGTCAATTTCTCCGAATTTTTCCCATATCTCCCTCTATCTTACTGCGATAATCATCGAAGTTACAGTTCGGTTTGGAAAAAATGTATGGGAATAAATCTGGAAGACAGACGGTATTCATACAATTTTTTTGAGAAAAATTATTTGAATTCCAAGACATCATTATTTCACATATGTTTCCATATGGTGTTTTCGATTTATTCATTTACTTTTTGCGATTAAATGATCTATTTATGTCCTCAGAATGTCTCTAAAGAGTTATATTTCCAGACCCTATGTCCTACGTAGGCCCAATAATTACTTACATTGAATACTCAATGGAAAAAGGAGCTTGGGTCCAAGTAGCCCTACCTGGGGTTTCTATGGCCCAATTTAAATAACAAAAATTTTATTGCAATCAGCGAAAAATGTTGTTCAAAAATGCTTTTAAATCATCGACAAATATCTAAAATATAGTAAAACATTTGTTTACAGCACAGGTTATGGAATTTAGGTATTGTTTCGTTCGGAAAGTCCAAAAAATTTAAAATTTTGGGTCCAAGTAACCCCGGTTTACGGTAGATAAAAGGTATTAACTTTTAAATGCTTACGTCTGAGGAATATTCTTGTCTAACGCGAATAACATAAACATGACTTTAATCACATGAATATCACGAAAGAGTAGAGTAAGAATTCAACCTGCAAAGCATCACATTTTGTTCCTTACGTTGTGTAATTAATTCCATTATACGATTACCTAAACTTCATTGACGGCCACAAAGTAACAGTGGAATAAAACTATGCCTGTTTACATATTTTGTACATTATATATCAAAATATATATACATGCTTTACACACAAAAAGTTTCGTGAGAATGTATGCCATAATCAAATGATGATATTGCTACTGTATAAATACTGTAAATACGATTAAACGAATTTGATCTGATGGTGCCATACTTATACGCTGCGGAGTGCATACTAAGTGAGACGCAAAATATTGATAATTTTAAACGAAATGGACTAGTTGGGTTTAAATAAGTCGTAACGTATCTCAGGGGGCCATATTTTCATAAACTTTGGTTAGAATGGCAATGAAGGTAAAAAAAGTACGTCTAAAATGTCGGAACTCTTTGAAGAAGTTTTCACATCACACATTTCTTATCTCCGTAATGGAGAAAAACACACCTTCATTTATTAAAAATTCACAAATTACTGACTTTTGAACCTTATAGAGAAAAATTTAACTTCTAATTCAACATTTTTATCAGAAATTTTCAAAATAAGTGAAATAATTTAGCCTATCGTTTCATATTTCCAGTATCTCATTGGGTGAAATTAAAAATATGCATTTTGAAAAAGCCAAACGAGTAACAGGATTTTAAATAAAATCCATATACCGCAAGATTCTATTAGTATTTCATGGGTTTTGAAATCGAAATTTCTTTAAAAGTCATCCTTTTCTGTTCTGCTTCGTTCACTCACGTAGGTCGTCTATAATACCAAGAAGACTGTTTATTTTCTCTTCGCGCCATTATCTGTTTTCTGCCACTTTTTTGACATCTTCCCTTCTCTAGATTCCTCCCATCCAATTTCTCTGGTTCGTATCATTTCCTGGATCCATAACACTCCCCTCCGATTATATTTATTACATTCTCGTTGGTTTTCCTATACATCCCACTTGTTTTCTTAAATTTATTCCGTTTCTTGGAAGCTCCTTCTGACTAATTCCATTCCTTTCTCGGAAAGTAGATCGATTCCTGCAGTCGATGTTCGTTTAATTTTGATGGAGAGTTTATCGTTAAAGATTGAGAAATGGCATACTGATACATGATAAAATCCTACAATACTAACAAGTGTTTCCCAAGAGTGATATAAGAGAAGCTTCAATTATGAAT
The DNA here is from genome assembly GCA_000376725.2 of Ladona fulva. Lineage (NCBI taxonomy): Eukaryota > Metazoa > Arthropoda > Insecta > Odonata > Libellulidae > Ladona > Ladona fulva. The sequence continues at coordinate 138,140 of KZ308882.1, forward strand.
AATTTGAGTGAACATTGACCTCTGATTGAATGATTTGAGTGAAATAACATGTGAACGATGGGGATTTAAAAGAAGAAACGATTGGAGATAAATTATCATCAGTATCGATTATCAGTAGACCGAAGGTAGAATTTTTGACATTTTGAAAATATAGTTAACCCGAATAAGGAGAAAACTAGCCGAAGCCAGAAAAATTGATAATGTTACTGCATGCATACAAGATTTTTCACAGAAAATGCCTTCTGTAGGACTGAACCTATGTATTGCGGATGGAAATCTACATTCCTTCAACCTCACATCCGAACAAGTTGAATTAGACCAGTTAAAGTCGGAGCGAAATTTATATTTCATTTACCCAATGCCCCCACAACCAACCATTTAGGGGAAAATACAGTGGTTGCTTAAATAATAACAACCAATGAACACACTACCATTCCCTAACTGGAAAAATCCACCTAGCCGGGATTCGAACTCGCACGCTATCCATTCTGCCGCTGCATTCGTTATTAGCCTTGCTTTTAAAAGGTAGTTTACCATCTCGAAGAACTGGACAAACGGTTAACCGTTAAGAATACCCCATAAGGAACTTTCTAGGAACCAAGAGTCCCAATATCATCACAAGTATTGTAATTGTAATGTAATCACAATTAATTAACAAGTTAATTTGATCACCATTAAACATTTCAATTTGTTCCTCAAGTGAGCCGCTTGTATGTTAAGAGGAATTTGATGGTGATCCAACTAATTTACCATTCCATTGAAATTATTTTACATTTATTAGTGTGTTTTCCATTTCTTTAATCAAGAACGGCTTCACAATTCATAATGAATAAATACTCTTTGTATTACCTAAGCTAGAATACCTGCGTAAGCCAGAAAATTTACACGGTCCCTTTTGCTTCAGCCTCAATCAGATTTTTCTTCTACAGTGACGAGCATAACCGTCAGATTTAGTTAACTGCATCCTTTCCGAAGTCCGTATCTTCAGCAGAATTCGAAAATTCGATCTTAATGGCGAAATTAATGCGTGTTGTACTCTCCACCATAGCTGAATCCAACGCCACACATTTCCCTCCCCATTTCCATTCGTCTATGGACCCCTTGCTCCCTCTCCCCCTCTCATCAAGCCTCGCAGTTGATGCAAAAATAACAACCTCTTCAATGGAAGCAGCTAGCGAGCGTAGTCATTCCTTTTTTTTATTTCGGTGACGGAATACATCTATACAATCGCGAAGGTTGCGAAAGCCTTTCAAGTCTCATCCGCGGTCACGAATCGGAATTTGAATTACTTATTGCCTCCGCTATTTCATCGATTTCCCTGGAATCGAAAAATGGGACCGGAGGCAGATAATGGTCGGAAGTGATTGAAATCTCATGAGAGTAGTTGTCGAAATATTAACGACCTCCGCCGCGTCACCTCCTTATTTAAAAGGTTTTACTGTGGTGAATTACCCAAATGTATACTCTCTTCATATGACGCTATGCTCGAACGCTTCCGACCCAACGGTCATACAGTTTTCCGGTTACTAACGTTTTTGTTTCTTTGCGTCCTTTCTGATTTTAGCAAGTAATTGAGAGCAACCAGCAAACCCTCTTCTATTATTCTATTCTAATATTATTCGTATTGTTATTAGTGCTTCGACAGCTTAGGTGATTTCGCAATGGAACCGCTTTCAATGAAGTCGAACGCGTTGCCCACTTGGCTTTCGGGAGCCCCCTATTCTAATATCATTTTATCTTAACAACGCCTCATCTTTATGGCATAATTTCCTCGGTGCACTTGATGCATAATAATTATTATCATATACAAATTGAAAATAGGTCAAAGCTGTGTTTAAACATTTTCACTTTCTATATGTAAGCATACATAATACAATATAACACTTTAGTATTCATGAACATACATTTTAAATAAACCACGAATAATATGGTATGGTATGGAATACCCTATGTAAGTTACTGTTGAATCTATAATTTTTTTTCCAATAAGCACAGGGTATTCTTGGATAAGGCACTCCTATTTACTAATGTTATGTTTATAAATAATCGTATTCCTTTTCTGGGACCCTGGGTTCTAATCTTGTAAAACTGTAAAAACACACTTGCAAAAATGGTCCCTTTTGATCTAAATTTGACCATCTAATACTGGTGGGTATAAATTAAATTAGTTTATGATTTCTGTGCTGATTCAAGTGCGATTATCGGAATGGAATGGTGGAAATATGACTGTTAAAAGAGTTTCGATTTTAGAAAATTTACTAATACATTTGGCCATCAGTATACATATATAAAAAGGAGATTGAAAGTGTTTAACTGGTAATTTTACTTTTGCATTTAGGAGTTTATTCTGGTTACGTGTGATAAAAATCAACCTTTTGAAATTAAAAAAATTTGCGTAATTGAAGTATGTAATATAATCATTTCTGAGAGTAATCCAACAGGGAAGTAAGGGAAAGAAGAGCTTCAAGAAGCCGCATTACGACACCAATAAAATCGATATTTTAATTCGCGCGTTTAAATTAAGTAATTACATTAACTCGATAGTTTACATTAATCAGCGGAGTTTTTAAAGATTATTTAAACTACCTCTGAAATACCCAATTAAAGAGAGAAATTGCAATGTCCTCACCAAACGTGTCACTGACTGGGCCACTGAGTCATTTTTAGTTATGCTTGAAGAGTAGTGCTTCTAGGTACGCATAAATGTTTTCCCGAAGAGGGAGCATTTAACTTAAATGTATGGATTCCTTAATGACAACGTCCCTCACTTGAAAAATTAAGCGTAAAATCTAAATTACGTTAAATTTACTTCGCAGCGGCCGCTGGGGAAGGAAAGGTTAACGTACCGGCGTTACACCCCAAGGTCCTAGGTTCGAGTCCCAACTCAGTTTTATGGGTCCAAGAATGGTTGTGGGTCAGTTGTCAATAATTATAATAATTAAATAGATGTAATTCGGGTCTTAATTTTGTTTCGATTAAATAATTTTATTATTAGTGTTTAATTTTTATATTACATTTAAATAATATGAGAAATTAATATCATTCTTAATGTCCCATACATAAATTGATAATTTTGTATTATTTATATAATATGAATGGAAATGAATTTCTGTTAAAATTTTTCGTATTATTGACTGATTGCAATTAATAATGCGATCTAAAACTAGTGGCAATAAAATGTGTTCATTATATAATAAATAAATATATTTAATTTTCATTTTAATAGTATAAATGAATATCAATGTAAAACAGCAGTAAAGAAATACCCAACTGGGCACCCACCGACAATCCTTGCATGGTTTGGGTGGACCATGATATGATAAACATTATTTTTATGTAATTAATGATCTACAATTGTAACTTACTCCTGAATGATGATCATAATGATACTATTTCGATCTGTACAGGGCAGATAAATAATAGCATTTTGGGAATTATAAAATAATAGTATTTGGAATTTTTACAAAAAAACCCTTATCGGCACTTTCCCTAAGCGTTATTTCAGTTTCATTATCAGAAACTAAGCATAATCGCTTATTAAAAACCCACAAAACTTTGTATTGACTTCATCAGTAACGAAACAAAACAAACTTCCGTGTATTTCATTACGAGCCTACCAAACATCAAACGCGCAACACTTAGACTTTCTCATCAGGAATTTATAAAAAATGGTCGCAGTAATATATGAGCGGGTAGGAAGCCTCGGATTTGGAGACGAGCACTAGAGATTCTGCAGCCTTTGACACTTGTCCCTTTGAGGCGGATTGAAAATGCTTGCTCGTGTTTTTCCGCCCTGATGATCTCGAATTGGAGTGTGGAAGGGAGAGATGTGGAGAGGTAGAAAATGAAGGAAGAAAAAGAGGCGGAAGTGTGGAAACGCTCATAGGAATCAAGTGTAAGCGTGACGCCGGGAAACGCAACCGTGGAACAAACTTTCATGCTGCATAGTGCATCTTCTCCTTTTGGAGCGAGAGAGCGTGATTGCCAGAAGTGGTTTTCAAAGCTTCTTTTTAATAGCTCCCGCGACGACGAGCGGAATTTTCGGAATGTTGAAATTTAAATCTGCGGAAACGTTGCGGGCATTACGACCCTGTGAACCACGCATACGAGACGGAACTATACAAAGGCTGAAAAATTTTTCCTTCCGAGCATTTAGGAAGACACTTCTGTCTCCATTGGGAGGCGAGTTGTGCTTCCGGATTGAGTGCTCTTGCATCCATTCGTGAAATGGCTTCCCGCAGACTCTAAACATGACCTTTGGAGGTGAAGGAAAGTTGAGAACAAAACA
>KZ308882.1:143092-188231 GCA_000376725.2 Ladona fulva
ATATTAGAATTTATTTATATACGTATTTTTTGATCTTTCATAAAAAAACTCTTTGATACTCAAGGTGCTACATGAATTTTCACGCAGTTTTACAGATGCGAGATCAAAGGAATTTTCCCTTAGAGAAGATCTAAAAAGATTTTTTTACGGAAAACTAAAGGGATTCTCTCGTGTACTCTCACATTGAGCTGATTGCGATCTTTGCTTTGATGTCAAAGAATTTGGGGTGAAATTTCATCATAATACTTGAATTGGAAGCATCCAATTGCGCCATTACAGTCGTTTATGCATTTACTGCATGATTTTATTTGAATTAATCATCTGCGTCTATCGTTAGTACTCGTAATAGTGTTGTTTGTTTAATCTCTGCGTTTTTGCGGTTTATATTGTGCCCCCTGTTGGGTGTCAGCTTTCCCTGATTTTTTTCCTGAAAACCTTCAGTTGAGGTTTCTGCTTCATTCTGAGTCTTTCTCTGTTTGTTTGTATGTTTTGATATTATTTTAGTAGATTTAAGCTAATTTTAGTAATCGATGTCGTTCGAAGATTTTATTATCTAGTGATTACACAGCTTAGGTTTGTGCAATCTCGTCAAAATGGTAAAATAACACAATTACAAGAAGGAAAGGAACCAAACTGATAAAATACACTCCGTAGCTTATGAATGGGTGACGTATTACACCGAAAGTGCTTCCTTTGGTAGATATAGCAGATTTCTCCGTATGGAACGAACGTGAACCAATTCTTGGGCAAATATGCGGAACTATCTTCATCGGTGTATGCGAACTGCGACGCGAACTATGCGAAAATCATTCTACGTAAGCGTCAAGGTATGCGTCAGTTGCGCTAGGAGACGCTCGCTAATCGATTCCACTTCTGAAATAAGAAGAGATCAACACTCGGATTAAATTAAATTTCCGAAGTGGAGTGAGACAGCTTCCGAAAGAAACTTTAGCTCGCATCTCTGGAGCAGGTAACAAGTAACGAGAACTTTCAAAGGATTCAAAATTAAGGGAGAACAACCTTCACGTTCAAGTGCTTGCACATGACGTGGTTGCAGTTTAAAAAAGCCTCCGTGGACGTGTTTCGGAAACTTAACAGTGAGACTAAGGATATTTGATGGATAAAATTAATAAGAATGTTGGTACTAGATAAAGAGAAGAACGCAAGATTTCTTTAAAGAACCGGAAACAATTTTGAAATAATTTGTCAAATATTCTGTTGAATTTGTTTCATTGGGTACTTTTACTCTGCCTTACCTGCGATCCCTTTGTGAGCAGAGCATGTTTACACGTAGCATGAAAGTAGAACACTTATTTAAAAATATAGCTATAAGGCAAGTGTAAACAGAAAAAAACAAAACAATAATTAAGATAACTGGAAAACAAATACACATATGAGTACGTCTGAGAGAAAGATGGCCTCAATAGGGTAATCTGAACGTAATGAAGCGGATGATTGTCGAAGCTAGGCTAAGTCATTCATTTTATTCATTCATTAATAAAGTTATTTCAAACGAAAAGGAGTGTTTACAGGAAAAGTTACCTCGGTAGAATAAAATATTTTGGAGAGTTTCATGTAAAATTCCGTCCTACAAATAACGACCATGAAATGAAGTAGTGATTGGAAGAATTACTAAAGATTTAAAGAAAAAAAAGATATAAAATCAACGTGTTTAGGCGTTACGATACTTCGTAGTTATTTAATGCGACCTGTTTCGTTAGTGGTCTAACATCTTCAGGCTTGAAGATGCTAGACCGCTAGCGAAGCCGGTCGCAATAAATAACTTGTGGAAAAATTACAAAGTTTTCTTATTCTATTCAATACAAAACACATAGAAATCCACAAAAATGTTCACCCGAGACGTATTCCCTAAATTCAACTTTATCTACGAAATTGTAAGATTAGGAAGAATTGGAGACAGATACGAAATCAATTTGCGTATTTTCCTTAATCGATAACCGCATAAATAAATAATTGTAATGGTATAACTCGTCTATATATCTCCGAACTATAGTATAATATTAAAAACTTCAAATATTTAGAGTATTTTTTCCTGTCTGTTCTGAAGAAATGAAGGATGACAAATCAAGTAGAATTGCAATAAAATAGGATACGCTAAAAGAGGTGAACAAAAATGTATGCAAAATATAGATGATTAACTTTCACAGAAACAATGGTGTGATTCAAGGAAAGTGAGAGTAATATTTTCCATATAATGGGAAGTAACGGTGATTGTACGATCATTAGCAAAAATATACCAACAGATTTATGGTAGATAAAACAAAAATGTTCTTAAAGTAATTCAGCGCATCTTACTCAGCGCAGACGTACTCATATGTGTATTTGTTTTCCAGTTATCTTAATTATTGTTTTGTTTTTTTCTGTTTACACTTGCCTTATAGCTATATTTTTAAATAAGTGTTCTACTTTCATGCTACGTGTAAACATGCTCTGCTCACAAAGAGATCGCAGGCAAGGCAGAGTAAAAGTACCCAATGAAACAAATTCAACAGAATATTTGACAAATTATTTCAAAATTGTTTCCAGTTCTTTAAAGAAATCTTGCGTTCTTATTTTAAGGTAGGCTATTTAATTGCTGAGAATGTTCCCATAATCGTCAACATTTTCTGAAGATTTCTTGTGCTAAAAATTCCAAATTTGGAATGGGAACTTTTGTGATCACATCAGACGCAACACGTAATAGCAAATTCTTGGAAGAATTAGAGCGTCTAGCCGAATAGAGGGAGATTATTTCTGGAAAAAATATTACAGTACGTGTATAAAATTGAAAACAACAGTGTCGAGAAACAAAAGTATTGGGCGAAAAAGTGGATTCAACGAGTGTGTAGCTCAAAACCGCAAGTGCGATGACAGAACCTCCAATAAAGCCTTGAGGGGCAAAACCTGAAGATGTCTCAAGAAATGTCCAGAACTTACGATCTGGGATCATTCATAAAGCGATCTCCAAAAACAATTTTTCAGACGACATCATGTCGCCTTTGAAGATAGGCGCATAGTCCTAAAAAATGCGGTTTGGAGTTACACTCTCGTTGGCCATTTACCATACAATAATTTGATTTTTTAAACACTATCGTTTTCATTTTTATTTTTGACATGACACCGTAACTCGCTTAAGATTATTTTCAATATAGTTTGAGATATAATGAATGAAATGCAAGTTAACAGTCAAAATACCATATATAAGTTATACTCATATAAGAAACTATAGCATATTAAAAAAACATAGCGTTACATCAAACCTACTTTTATGCAGAAAACTAAAACGACAATTAACATTCAACTTTAAGTGACGACGAGTGAGTATGTATCACACAACCGGTATGTTGCATTTCCTATTTCATCACCATTCTTCCCTTTGTGCACGGTGTGACACCAATACAAAGCAGAACACTGTAAAGAAAATAACCATAGCGATGGAAAACTTACCCCAAATCCTCAATCAAAAGCATTTTGACAAAATGACAAACAATTATTAAAGGGAAAAAGAAGCCTCAGGCGACAAGCCGCGAGACTTGAACCCATATAAGACGACAGGCGAAGTCAAAACTTATCCAAGACAGAAGAGAAAGGGAGAACACGGAGAAAATGCGACGCAGAAGGAGCAAGAGAGGGAAAAGAAACATGAGCGAAAGATCTCGATAAAGAGAATAGAGAAAAAGGAGAAGATGATGATAGTATTAAGAGGGAGAAAGAAAGAGAAAAGGTGGGGTATGGTGAGGTGGACGTAAGGAGAGGTTAAAGGCGTAGGCGGACCTTCCTTTCCCAGAGAAAGAGTTTCCGTTTCTCAGCTTCTGCAGGAGAATGTGCTCGTAAATTCCTGTGAAGAAGAAATCGATAAGTAAGGAAGGGGTAGGATTGAGAAGAGGGTTAAGATGAACAAGGATGGAGTCTAGAAAGTGGGAGGGGCGATGAACATGGGTGTTTCTAACTGCGGAGGAAAGTCGAGAAAGAGTTCTATGAAATATGGGGGCCACGTGAAAAGATCCTCCGATACCATCAACATCGAGGAAACATCATACTCGGGTCGGCAGCTAAAAGCTGTGTGAAAGCGGCGTAAGTGTTGCGGTAGGCACGTTTAAACTATAACAATCAGACAAAAAGGTCTTTTGGGGAGTCTAGGCGAACGAAAGTGCTATCCGGAACGGTTTTAAGGCCTGAAAGCTTCTCTAAATCATCAACCAGGAAATAATACCGCTAGTAAGAAATCCTAGCGGCCACTTAGCTTGATTACAACGGAAATATGAAAATATGGTGGACATTTAAGTACATTAAGTTTACTTATCGTCAATACAATTGTTGAAAGAGAAATATCCATTCCTGAAAATTTCAAATAATTGTAGGACCTTCTAAAATTTAACTTAGATAAAAAAAGAGGTTAACTTTGGCCCAACCTCGTCTTAATGAAGAGTTTGCTTATACATTAATTCGGCTACTTTCAGTCAGTACTTAAGAAGGATCATTATGTAAATTTTCCAGTGAAGCTAATGCAAACTGCAAGTACGGCGAAAATCAACATACAAAATGAAGCAAAAGATTACGGCGAAATCGCAAAAATATTGAATTTTTGGAAGCAGATCTTGCAGCATGATTTTCTGATACGGTTCACTAATCGCGAAGCCATGGGTATTGGCAGACTATGCTTACAAACTCGCGTTAATTTAACGTGTTTTCAAGTTATTTCGTATATTAAAGTAACATTTTTGATTTAGAATTTGATTCGATTTGACTTTTCCCGCTTAAACGTCGCTCATATTTGCTATATGAGGTAGAGGTATATGGAAAGATTAATGAAGTAAGAATGGGGAGAATTCGAATCGTCCAAAAAGACAGAGAGAAATCTGGCTATACGCTATAAATGAGATCCTGCAGACACGAATGAAAATTGTTTTAAGAATAAAATGGAATGCACGAGAAGATATTAGGATATGAGTTGGAACGAAATGTGTGTGTAAGAGTAGGGAAGTTTGGACAAGTATTGTGGGTAAACGAAGCAGAAAACTTACTTAGACCGAAACGAAATAGATTTAAGCTTGACATTCTTCTTAAAATAAGCCATAGATATAGATATAAGAGAAGGAAAATCTTACTACAAAAACAAAGAAAAGGCATGGCGAAAAGAAAGAACAAAAAAACCTGCGGAAAACGAAGCATAGATAAGGTAGATAGGGAGGTAACATGGAAGGTAAAGGAGATCTAGAAAGCTGGATGGGAATTGGTGATACGAAGAAGCGAAAGGGAATGAAAGCGGGTTTGTGGAAATTGGGATGTAAAGAATTTTTGAGAGCTTCCGAAGATATTCTGAGTGCTAGACGCCGTGAGAGATTTTCCGAACGACACAAGGCAAGAAACTATTCGGAAAAAGAAGGGAAACCAAGAGAGATTGTGTGAGTTTTCAACAAATAGTTCCGAAACGTGTTGTATTCGAAATTTAGTAAAAGTACAGCTAAAGGCGATACGTTTCGTAAATAATTGTGACGAAAAATTAGCGAGTGTTACTCAAATGCCTCAGGACGCAGGATTGGTATCTCTAGAAGATGGAATATTTAAGCGAAGACTTAATTTACTTGATAAGTGCAGAGAAGGAACTTAGAAGAGTGACAGAGAAGGAAGTTTTAAAAGATGTGGCTGATATTATGAATCCTTACTGTTACATAGGCAGTTCTGATACTGAGAGAACAATCAGAGAAATAGATGCTAGAACTGGTATTTTAGTAGGGTAGGTAGTAAATAATTCAGTTTCAATTATAAAGGTACGCGAAAGTAATAAATTAAGGAGGTAAAGTTAAAGTGCATGCACCCCCTGCCACACGTCGAAAGGCGGCTTGAAGGTAGATACATATGTAAATGTAGATAGTAAAATAATGTTAGGCCAGTCACATACCTGAAACCTAAAAATATTGAAATAATCATTACCGAATGTTGACGCATTGCATATCATATAAATAAAAAGCAAATGTCTGTCTACCCGTCCGTCTGTCCATCACCCTATTTATATCAGAAACGGCTTGACTTAGAGATCAGAAACAAACTGCATTGTGTTTCTACGATGCTGAAACCCCAGAAAAACTATTCTCATCTCTGTAAATGCCCGGGTTCGAACCCAGGAGCACAAAATACGCTTCCATACGAGATGTACGTAAATTACGTTTTCATAACATGCTGAGGTCGTTTCTTTTACAAAATTAAATTAGAAAAAATGGTCCTACGAAATTGAGACAAGTGTCACAAGAAAGAAAAGTAATCATAGAATCTTACTTTAGTCGGAATCATTCATATACATTCGAAATTACGAGATAAGAGATTTGATAAAATAAACGGAAAATTTGTACATTTTTTAGGAAATAAACAACCCATCCCATCGACGACCAAAGCAATTGTTGAACATTGATTTCATGCGATATCCCATATAAATGCACGGGGATAATCAGTGAGTATACTTTTTCATAAGAAATGTACGTAAAATAGGTTTTCGTTCCTTGAAGAGGTTTTTCCTTTTACAAAATTAAATTAGAAACAATGGTCTTACGGAACCGAGAGAAGTGTCAAAATAAAGGAAAATGATTATACATTCTTATTTGAATCGTGAAATATTGATATAGATCCAAACATTCGAGGATTTCGCTAAAACACATAGACATTTCGTAAAATATTTGGGAAATAAACAACCCATCCCTTTGATGACTAAGGACATTGTTTAATGTTGATTTCATGAATTATCCCTTATACGTGCATGGGGATAATCAGTTCTTATAACATTTATAAGAAATTTACGCAAACAAGACTTTCATGACTTGAAAACAGTAGAATAAATATTATAAATAATGGTAAGAAATATATTATGTTATTATGAACTTACGGCAGAATTTTTTTGTGCTTAAGAGAACCACATATATACGATAGTATATATATTTTTAAATTAAATTAAGTCACGTCATGCTTGACGGGGGCGTTTACAAGTTTGAGGATAAATTAATGGCACTAATTTCATTTATCGATCGACTTGGTTTATATTACTGCAACCGATAATATCTTATCTAATGGTATAGAAAACTATTGGATCTCTACTTAGAGAAATGTACTATAAAATAAAGAGTTCATAGGATGCAAAATATTCGCTCAGCAATCTATTCACAAGAAAAGTCTGAAATCCTATAAGAAATTACATTTTTCTAACCGTCAGAATAATCACTAGTATTCCCTTTGAAATTAATATCAGCTGAATCACGCATCCCGCGCAGATGTGTCACTAAATTTTCCAGTCCAAAAACGGGGGAACAGCACGAATCGGGATCCGACTCCAGAAACCAACAATTACGGCATCGTGCTATTTAATCCGGAGATCACAGCGCTCGGTCGCTTTTCGGGAGCAGTACACGGAGTAAACGATGTGCTATACGTAACAGACTAGCTGGAACGTGTTGTTTGTTCGGTGGAATTTACACGCGCGGGAATAGCATTGGGAAGGCGGAATTGCCGAACGGCGGAAGATATCCGAGAACACGACGGTGTACGTATATACGGGAGGATTGAGAGAAATACGATCATCGGAGAGTGCGTAAGAACTTTCAATGGAACAGTAGGAAGTAGTAGCACGTAAAAGAAAAATTTCCGATACGAAAACATACCTCATGCCTCCGAAGGATCGTGGACAATTGATAGAAATCTAATTCAAATCACACGTATTTTCACACCAGCATGGGCTCCCTTTATCCGAGTGGGCAGCATGTTAGCCTTAGGTGAAAGAAATCCCGGGTTCGATTCCCGGTAGGGCTCACGTGTGAAATGACCTCAGCTGTCGAAGCACTTTTAGCAATATTATAAACAACCTTTCTTAACTCCACAAAGAAATTTCTTAAAGAATTTAACTTATTGTGATAAATACCTTTCGTAATTTTTGCCACAGCTGCAGTCGCCGATGCCATGTCATGATTTGAGATTTCGAATAAAACACATAGATGTTCGTATATTTTATAATTCAAAAATTTCCTAAATCATCAATTAAAAAATAAGGTTTTACTGCAGTTCTACAGTATCAGACATTTTGTTTTAACCTGAAATAATATTATGTAAAATCTGTGGTAGTTTCGGAGAGCTCATCTACGCTTTAATAAATCTGAATTAGAGGAGAAGGCAAAGCTCAATGGAAAGACAGATTTTAAAGCTCTCTGCTATAGATTAAACGACCTTCAAATTGTAAAAGTCTCGATTTACAAGATTAATTTTACTCAGAATAGAAGACAAAAATAAGTAAATATAAAGTGAAACATCAACCCAAATTCATTTCCAACTTTCCATTCTTTTGCGCGAATTGCTTTGCAGAAATTAATTTTCTCCTTCTACCTCTTTCAAGTATACGCTGCTATTTCACCAAGAGATTAAATACTCTTGTTTTTGAGTATTGCTTTCGCTTTCCCTGTTATTTATTCTTCTCTTCTGGAGCAGTCTTCTCCTCTTGCGATCCAATTTACGTGTCTAGCCAGCTGAAGGTAACGGTGTATTTGCGTATTCAAGATGATGAATCAAATCTCTTGTCTTCACTTGAAGTCAGACACATTTCTCTTCAAGTTGATAATTACATAGTTATCTAAGGAAACTTCTCTAACATCTTATTACTTTTTAATTGGATTCTAATCCTTATTTTATCGAATCTTTAATCCAAGAATGACTCGCTCTTTATATATTTTCCTTAAGATTTTCTCAAATACAGTTTAATCTCATAGAAAAAATGACAGACAGAAATTACGGTAGAATGAATGAATAAGAGACAAAACTTATTTTATTCTATTTGCATTAACAGATTATTCTAAAATTCACTTTATACTAAAATACGTGCGAAGAAAGAGAATGGGAGAACTTAAGGAGAGGATATCGATTGACGGTAGATAGAAGATAGAGTAGAAGACATATATCAAGTTACGAGAAAACAGTATAGTATCGCTAAAACAGCTTCGACAAATGAGGTCACTTCGAACATAGGAGTAATTCTCAAATGATATGTCCACATTTCCCAGCAGGAATCGAACCGAGGACCGCTTTTATCAAAGTCGTACCCAAATGGCTATCTGTGACCCCTACAAAAAGGGAAGAAAACAATAGAATGTTAGGAAACTAGTATAAGGGTACTGAAAAAACTCGTGCGGAACGTAAAAAACTACGGCGAAGCAACGTGAACAGAAGAGGAATAAGGGAAGTAGGCGGCGAGTGGAGATTCCTCGTGTTTACAGAATCAGAAGCCATGCGAAACGCATCAGCCCCTCGATATTAATCACTGCATCGCTGTGCTCTGATTCCACAGCTGAGAGATCTTGAGAGATGTGACTGTCACAGCGACGTGAAGAATGCGTTTGAAACCAACGACTTATAAATGCTTCTCTAGAAGTAGAATTTAAAGCTGCAAAACCTCATATAAATAAAATATCAGACAACTATTCGTTAGCTTTAAGGACTTTGGTTCTTTTTAAGGATTTGGAAGAAAAGTTTAGACTTTCCAATTTTATTTCACCATTAGGTATCAGATTACAGAATAAACGTGGAAAACAGACAATTTAGACAACCTGTAATTTTATTTTAACGAATTAACAATATAAATAATTTAATTATCAAATAAATAATTACATTTTACTTAAATTGTATAATAATAGAGTCATAATAGAGTTTCTTTTCTCATTATTTTATATAAAGATACTTAAAAGTGATTTCTTTATCTGAAATGATGGCTTCATTAAATTATTTGTGCGTACTTCTTAGGACTCGATTGAGAAAGTTTTGATCAGGATTCCATTCCATTATATCATGAAATTATTTCTGATATTAATTTTATTTGAGTATCTTAATTGCAACTGGTACCGCAATAAATTAAATTTCATTCCAGGACAAATTAATTTTAATTATATTTTTGCTTAAAAAAATAAACACTTCTATTCTAAACATCTCACTTCCATACAAAAATCCCGGAAAATAGTATTCTCCGTATATATAACGTTCATAATGAAGTGTAATCATATGTTATTAAGACTTGTAGCCACAAGCAGAAACCCTTGGAGGGTAGAAGTAATGTATTTAGAGATACAAATTTGAGATAGCCAAATAATTATTTTTTCAATTTCAACTTTTCTCTCTAATACTGAATATTTTTCCCGTCGATGTGTATCGGCAACTGCCGCATATTTTACAGAAGAGTTTATAGAAAATAAGCGAAACTCAAATTATTCTTCTCGTACGCATTTCAACCAGTCATCGCTTAGAGAAAATTTTAGCCAAAATTAAACCCATATATGAAACGTATAAAGTAACGGAATAACAAGTGTGAAAAATAGCGACATGACTGGGACTCGAACCCAGAACTCCCGCTTTCCGGGCATGTATTCTAACCACTGAACTACCATGCCGCATCTCTTCCACACTGTTTGGGTTCGAGTCCCAGTCATGTCGTTATTTTCACACTTATTATTCCTTGGGATTTAGCCGCACCACTTCATCGTGCAAATCTTAACACTTTTAGCTTAATCCGTATAAAGTAAAGCTTAAGAAAAACATACCTGGAAAGATAGGACATCGAGATTTCTCCATTGGATGAACTTCATTGAATAGTTAATGCAACACATCCCCAATATTAACATCAATTTCATCTGCCGCAAATGTACTGAACTCGCAATTTAAGATAGGACCGACCTTAAAGCGTTGGTTTCACACGGAGAAGTTACAGGTTTCCTAACGCCACCAATCTTCCAGAAAGGGGCTGAAATCTCACGTTAGAAATACAGAGTGACCTTCGTGAATGACCCTGTCGAATGGATACCGGCAAACAAAAAACAAACTTCCAGCAATAAGGAGTGGGGAAAGGGGTAAAATTGGCAAAGAGATAGAGAGGGGACGCTAAGGTGAGATAGAGCGTCGGGCCGAAGGAAGACGTATCATTGGATGGGAACGAAGGGATCCTGGGAGTGAGGCATGACGGGAAATGAAGCGTGAGCGATGAGATGGCGTGATGGCAAAAAGGGAACGCAGGGAGAAGGGGGAATAAAGGTGGTTTGGGAGGGGAATGATTGGGTAGAATCCGGGTGATCGAGTTTAGGAAGAGGTATAAGGGAAAAGTGAGAAAAGAGTGGAGGGAGGAGAGGCGATGGCGAAGAATTGATGCGAGAAAAGAAAGGGGAAGATAACGAACTGAGGAGAGTAGAGAAACAAGATAAACGGATTAGGGGCGTTAGAACGGGAGGCGAGGGTAAAGAAAAGTGGTGGGGAGGAGGCGAAAAAGAAAGGATAATCCCGAATTAGACCAGAAAGTTTGCCCCAAAAATGGTATGGGATAACACAATAACAAAAGCTGTAGTTCGTAAAATAAAATTGAAAATTTCGATTGAATTGGAGCCTTGTAAAAAAATTTTTATACTGGAGTTTCCAGCTACGAACGTAGATTTTATTTATTCTTAAATTTATGGGAGTTTCAATCGTTTAAAACACAATGACGCAATGTGTTGATCGAACAATTCTTCTCATTCTACATAATCAAAAATAAATTAGGAAAAAAATCATGAGCTTGATCTCAGAAATATTTTTCAGAACGAGGAAAACGTATCCTACCGGTCAACGACCTTCCTGTCTTGAATTTATAAAATGACTTAGTTTTTTCCTTCGTGTTTTTTCTTCGAATAATTCCTTATTTATACCGAGATTATGAAATAATGAGCTGCTGAAACAGAAAAACAAGATACGTTAAAGAATTATCAGAATAGCATTAGCTTACTTGAAAAAATTATCCTATTGTACCCCATTACTCAGATACAAGCAATGTTCCTCAAAATAAACTTTGCCCTTCGATCACATGATTAGATAGAGAACTTCTTCAAAAATCGAATTATTATACACAATATTGAAATAATGAAACATTTTCATTCGTACATAATTCATGCTTAACCCTCTTAGATAATTTTATTTCTCCTTTTAATGTCATCCTTAGATAGGATCTGATTACTGAGCAATATTTTCCACAAGTTAAAATGCGGTAATGATAAAATAATTGAAAATGCTATTACTTTAGTTATTAATAATATGGGTATAGAAGTTCTCGATTGTCAGCGTATTGAAGCTGGGCTCTCTGTAAAGTCATCAGCCCACCGGTCATAAGGGCTTGTTGGATCCTCATCCCCACAAAACCAAAAAAAATGAGGAGTGAGGTAATTTGCATTACCTTTCCGCACTGAGAGACAATGATATAAGTGGAAATAGTATGTATGAATGCAGAACAATGACCCAACAAATAATGTACAGCACAATAATCCATCGAATAACACATTTCATGTGTTATTCGATGGATTATTGTGACCAAGAAGAATACCATTATACAGCATCGAATATATCAGTAGTTTTCAGATTACGACATCCTTGAAAGAGACTAATTCATAGATTAATGTTCTACCATCTGGTAGATTCATGTGCCTTAGTATTCCCTATTAATTGCCATTCTTTTCGTATCTTCTTAACTTATCCCACCATTCATTTAACATACTTTCCTCTGTCTTTTCCCTTGTTTTCTACCCTCACTTACGTTATTTAGCTATCCATCTCCTCTCAATATTTGACCGACCCATTTCCGTAGTCCACGCTTAATTGTTTCGATAAAGACCCTCTCCTCCCAAACCATCTCCTGCACATCCGTGCTTATTTTTCTACCAACCAAACATACTTTGAATAGGCTACGACAAAAGTATACGAAAAATATATTTCTCTTGGCCTTGCAACAAAATACGAATCAAAAATATTCTAATCATCAAGATTTGCTAGCAAGAACAGTTTATTGCGCTCATGAATTAACATTCTAATTCAATTTAATTCTATCAAAGTGGACAAGAGGGAAAAGAAAGCTGTTGCTGAGGGACAACTCCAGGATCACCAAGCGAGTCTTCCGCAGCGATTTCTTTTATTTATTTCTCTTAACGCAATACTTCTGATTTATCGCATCGGCATGCATCATGTGGGACAGTCCCCTGTCAGGAGATATCCTGTGGGAGCTTAAATCCAGAGCAAAAATAAACAAAATTAGGCGATGAAAATTCTAGTAGCGTCACGGCTATAAATAAGGGAGAGCGGAAACGGGAGAATAGGATGGAACCGAGCGGGCGCAGATAGGCGGAAAGGTGCGATAAAAGGGCGTGGGAAAAGAGGTGGACGAAGAGGAAAAAGGAGAGGAAACACGATATAGAGAGATTAATCGAGTGGGAGACAGAAAGGGTTAAAAGGGTAGATCGATGGGCGTGGTTGGTACTTTTCCGCGGCAGGGAAAGATGGAGCCAGTTAATGAGGTTGCTATGTTTACGGGAAATGGTTTACTGGAATCGTAAGTTTGCAGTTGTGTCTTGAAGACGTGCGTGTGTTCCGCAGTGTCTCGAGGGAAGTGGGCGCGGCACTGGGGAAGTGTCAATAGGAAGAGCGGTGGATAAAGGCTGAGTTAACGGCGACGTTCGCTTCAAACGGATGGGGCAATGACCGAAAGACGCGTCGTCAAAGTATCGCTTGAGACTCTAAGTTCGCGAATGTCATTTTGTCGGATTCAATGGCGCTCCGAGGAGACGTGCACCGCCGTCAATGTCTTCAAAGGAGAAGTGAGGTAAATAAATGAGCTCATCTAACAATAAGAAGAATCATGGAATTCGTTAACTTTTTTCTCAGGATCTTATTTTCCAATGGAAATATTAGGTTAATTATGATCACTCACAGTATGAAACGACTTACTTTTACTCATTCGGTTGATAACTGTGGCACATAAAATAATATAGTGGTTTCCAGAATCGCTGAATATATAGAGTTAGGGAACCTGGGGTCTTTTTGGGCTTTGAATGTGTCTTTTAAATCACTTCCCAAAACAAATGTCTATATTAAAAACAACTTTACCTGCCAATATTGGTTATAATTTAAGATTTTGAACATCATCTGTATCTGCATATTATAACGTAGTATGTATTACCTCAGTATTTTTGCGGAATTCTTTCGTCCCCTTTTTGTGCAGGTATTTGCCCACGCTACGGGGTTTTCTCAATCAATCTTCAGTTGAGAAGTTTTTCCCCACGGTTCAAAAATTTGCTTTTATATTTACCTGTGCCTTATTGTAATGTTTAATTTCTATTTATCACCTTGACTGCCTATTAATGCCAATTCTTAGTTATAAGTGCAATATTATTCTCTAGTAAAATCTGCAAAGGTTAGGTGGAAAAGGGGCCATTTTCGCCGTGCCTTACAGTAAGATTAAAGTAATAAAAATATTGCTAATTACGTCTTCTAAAAATAAACAGAAATATGTCTTTTAATTCAAAGCGAATAATTTTTCTTCCTCACACACAATATAGATGTTTGGATGTAGGCAACACTGTACTCAAGCGTGGCCTAATTGTTTAACGTACTGCCTTTTTTATACAGCGGAATGGTAAATGTGGTCATCCGACGCAAAAACGTTCACTGCCCCTGGACTATATAATATCATCATAGGCTCACAGATTGGCAAATGGCTTGATTTCATGGTGAACAGTATGAAATCGGCCGCAATCCAACCCTCTATGCCGAAAACGATTTATTTCACTGCCAATGTTATTAAAATGCGTACACTATCTTAACGGCAACTGAATAATTATCCCGCATATAAAAAATGATTTTAGATTATTATTTTTATTTGTAAGACTAAACAGAAAAAACGCAAGCGAAATGCTACAGAGCACTCTCATATAAAGAACTTCAGTTTAGTTCTCTATAATATAAAGAAATGGATCACTAACGATAACCAAAGTGCTGCGGAGAATGCTACTACTTTACCTTAATTTACCGTAGAAACATCATATCATTCTATTTTGATATAAGTGATGTTCACTACATAGGATGTTTACACAGCAAAGGGAAAACAACTGAATCGAAAAAAAAACGGATCCGTAGAGCTCTGAGAATTATCTTCTTTGTAAATACCAATTAGGAATTACTTGGGGAATTTTAGAAAACATGACCCCTCCGATAGATTGAATAGTCACTGCATTTTTCTTCTCTCTGAATTTCTTCCATTAAGACTTTAATTAAGACTTCTTTCACCATCGCCAAGGTAGGACAAAGAGCAATACCAACTTCACCATTAGTATTAGGTAGTATTTCACCATTAAATTCGGAATAAATCCCAGATTCTGAATAGCATAATTACTAGCAACCGCAATGAATACTTCTAAAAATTTACTATTTCAATAAATTGCCGGAAACAAACTAAAAGGATTCCTTCCGAAAAAGCCACATCTGCTTCACACGCATTCAGATAGCGAGTGAAAACGGTTGGGAACTTATGTCAACTTCTGTTTCCACCGAACTTATGTCGCTGCTTAATCTAGACGTCTCTAGCCCGAGTCACGTTCTGACTGAATTTCTGTGTTTGAGGAAAAATACAGCGCGATCGCACTTTTTCCCGGAGGCTTTTTACCACGAAAAATAAAACTTGGAATCGAAGGAATTTCGGGGAAAGCGAACGAAATTTTTTCCACGTCTCTCACTTTTCATGAGGCTGAGGAGAAAGAAATGAAGATGTTTCCAGCGGAAAATAAACGCTATGGGCCTCGAGCAAAACTTGAAATTGCTCCCCTAATCCCTGTACGTTCGGCGGTAATCCCCTTCCAGGTCGCAAAAAAGGAAATTCTCCTAGATTATTCCGAGTGCAAAGAGGCCATTTCGCGACAAATTTGTCACTAATCCCACATCTCCTTGTGCGAAACAACACAGAAATAAGCGTGACTTATTTCAACAAGTGAGGCGTGAATATCATAACTGAAAAGTTCCTGTTGATGGTGTCTTTAAAAGCCTCCGCATGCGACCTAGATCGGTGACAATGGAGCATTTTGACTCTTCCCATTTCCGCGAGTGCATTTATAATTTTTACTACTACGAAAAAATCCAACTTAAGTGGTGTTATTAAGGTGCTCTAATGTGTACAATGTGGTTCTTTAATGGGGAATTCTGGAAAAGATTCTATTTGAGCTTCTAGAAAAGCGGAACAATGATAGTATTGATGACAGTGGAGTTCCTTTGCTGATAAAGTAAAGATAAAATATTTCTTGCTTGAATTTTTTGTAGGATTTAGAGAGAGAAGCGCATTACCAAAGGATATCATAAAAAAATTAAACCTCCCTATATGAAGTGACTTTACGATGAGAAATATGATATAAATCCTATAACTACTTCGACAAAAATCTGTTAGCAAGGAGAGGAAAAGTTCACGTCAGCAAGTACTTCAAAGGAATACATAATAACATCGTTTTACTTTTCTAAATTAAAAGCAAAACAAGGACTAATACATGTACCATATGATATCGTATAATATGATATTAATCCAAACGACTTAGGTTTACATTAAAGAGATACAATAGACCACGAATATTTAATTACGTAAAAAGTCCACTGGACAAGGAAAAGGGCTGATGTAACTTTGTACGCGAAGTCGTGATCGTAGGAGAAATCCCATGGAAAAACGAACATGAAAATGGTCACACAGGCCGAATCCTGGTCCTGTCAAACTTTTTTCACGTCCTTATTTCCTAAGGGTAAGTCCATTGAAATAAAAAGGCCTTTCTCATGAATATGGAGGAATATTATAAATTTAAGGAAAAGGAAAGAGGAAAAAGGAAACGAAGTGGCGTTTATTTGGAAGAGAATACTAGAAAGGCTTTCCTTGCTCCAGAACACATACGTGAAAGCAAATGATAAAATTCTAAATGCATAAAGAAGATGAAAACGAACATCCCAGTGAGGAAATTCACAGTCGATACCTCGCCAATCCATTGAGATGGATCTGCCAATGCTGGACTACCATTGGAAGACCAATCCTTCCTACAATACTAAGCGATGAGACAAGTGACATCTTCAATGTTTATTAGTAACGACTGTGTTGTCGATATTTCTGTTTCATGGAGTACCTTGATGCAGAATTTAAATCATTCCACTTCAAGCGAACCTCAGGGGTGCCCATTTATCCGATGATTCGATTATATAAATAGATAGTGCTAGCAGTAGTAGTAGAGCATACAGGACTCACGGAGCAGCAGACTTCCAATTTCAAACATTCCCTGCTGACTCTGATCTTAACCACGAATTAATTACTACCGCAATGTTAATTAAATTGGTTTACCATACTAAGCGTCTGTCTCCGTTTTCATTAACAGCGCCTCTCTTGATCACCCAGAAGTACCAAGTTTCGAAAATATCCTCGTATCCTATCGTATGCCTATCATAAAGATAAACTCAGAGTTCCTTTATAAAAACATCTTTGACAAACACTTCGTTTTTTTAAATTACTATTATTAAAAGAAGATGTTGCTTTTAATTACGAGGCGATATTTTGAGATAAATAAATAAATAACGTACACAATAAATATTCCAAATATACATCGCTGCGAGCCCCTTTTGAAATTTAATTGCACAAATTAAACTATTTCAAGAAACACTGTTCTCAATTATTTTTCCGAATTCAAATACCTAACTTACATTACTGTACAAGCTTAACCTTCCACCGCGTGTATGTAACATACAGGCTGTGATGCTTTGTTTTATTTCTGTCTCGATAGTGACGAAGTGCCGTTAAAATTGGTATCAAATGGTAGAAACTTTCAAAATTTTTAGATTTATTTTTTAAAGCTAACCTTTTTATTTAAAGAGTATTATGAGTAAGAGAACAAAACGATACTGGTAATATTTAAGTAGTTTTTAAGGAATGAGAAACTTTGAAGGTTAAATACTATAGTGCATATTAAAGATGATAATGCTTGGTTATTTTATATTTGAATAATTCTGCAAGGTGTTTTCTTGTGAATTTACAAAAGATTGAGAAATTCCTTGAGTAGAGGCGCAATAAGTCAAGTTATAAAATTTTCATACGAATTTTACGAACTTTGAGATTTCCTACAAATCTATTTGCACGTCAACGGATTTTGAAATTGATGACGATTCCAATGCTGACTATATTCATAACCATAGATTGTCGCACAAAGGCTTACACGAATATCATAGTTAATGTAGGTTAAATATAAGTTTCCGTAAGTTAAGTTCTGATGACTTTTACAAGAAATAATGAACATAAATATAGGGATTTATAATTATAGGAAAATTAAATGAAAACACTACAATGTAATCGAAAACCTTTTTTTGACATACTTACACACTTTGAAACTCACATATGAGAATTCTCTCAAAATTAAAAGTTAAATACTCCAATAACGGCTTCACAGCTAGTTTACCTCACTGTTTTACTCTAGAGAAGCTCTTATACACCTGAAATATCCATAAGTAATATATCCTTTATATAATATATTATACAAGCCTTTATTTTTCGGGATATCTTCATATAAAGTTATGTAGTAGCGAAAATATCAACACTTTTCTTGGTGCACCCGGAAATCTCTTACTTATCAATTTGAATTCAAATCGCAACGTAATAGTACACGGTATAAAATACCTCCAAGTTTGAATTGAAGCATATATGTGCTGTGAGAAAAATAAATCGGAGGAACTTCTCTACGAGACTGATACTGTTGTCCAAGTAAATAATTATTTTCTTGAATACGATTCGAATTTCCGTGAGATCAAATCGCCAGTATCCAGCTTAGCTGTGTTCACTCCAAACATTGTCCGTTCATTAACGCAGGAATTTTTACACCAATCGACGACCGAATTCATCTCACCGCGGAGCGGCGAGAGATTCCGTAACAGATGGTAACTATTCGCCGGGTCCCACCCTCGCCATTAACAAGTTAATTGAATGAAACCCCTTTCAAAATTACAGCCCTGCTATTTTCAAAATGTTTGTAAAATCATCTCACCGCCAGAGTATAACTTTCCAATATGTACGAAATTGGAAATAGATGCCATCAAAATGCAACTTTTACATCACGTTTAAAGCTTCAGGTATCTCTGAGAATTACAATACTTGACACGGAAAGAAAATAATCGACTGCTTTAAAGAATATAAGAATATGTATCTTCATGTTTAAGAAATTCCTCATTTCTGAATTCGATTGAAAATTTTAAAACCCACTTTATCTACATCTACATAAATACCCTACAAGCCACCTTACGGCGTGTGGCAGGGGGTGAAAACACCGAACGTTCGGACTTTTTTTTTAGCTTATTATTATCATGTATAGTTCGCGGAAAGAATGATTTCTTAAAACGACTCGCCCTATTATCTATTTCTCTTATTTTGCGCTCATTGTCGGATCGTCCAATGTAGCAGGGGGGTCTCATAATATCTACTATATCTTCCGCAAATATACTTTCCCTAAATTTATCGAGCAATCGCAATCTAGTTTCTAGTCTTCTATCTTTTGAGGATTCCCAACCTGCATCTGACAGCATTTTGGTAACGCTTACTTTTTTATCGTACAATTTTATCGTATCGCTACTTTTAGGTAAATCTCATAGGTCTCATTTATTAGAGACCAGCAAGATTTCTCAAGAGCAAATGATTCTCACCTTAAGATGTTACGCTTGAAACATAATTGTAAGTAATTCAACATGGAATTTGCCACATGTGTAAGGATAGTAAAAAAAATTCCTTCGGAGTGTGAAAGCGAAAATCTATCTGTTCTTGAATCATTTCCAAAGAGAACTCCAAAGTTAAACTACCAGTAGTCCAACTTCTACGAGGGTTATTTTTTATGAATGTCCGTTTGTGAATACTATCTGAAGTTTCACGTATGTATGAGATAAGTGCAATTGCAAGCTCTCGAAATTATTTTCGCAAAATTTGAACGCCATTAACATTCACGGAATTAGTCTGTATGCTTTGAAGTATGAGTTTCAACGCTTAAAATATTTGCCTCCAACTGTGAAACACAGTACTCTCGTATTTCTCCAATTCGTATAAAAATAAAAAACCATTCTTTTCGTATCTTCTTAACTTATCCCACCATTCATTTAACATACTTTCCTCTGTCTTTTCCCTTGTTTTCTACCCTCACTTACGTTATTTAGCTATCCATCTCCTCTCAATATTTGACCGACCCATTTCCGTAGTCCACGCTTAATTGTTTCGATAAAGACCCTCTCCTCCCAAACNTCTGCTTATAATCAGGGTAAAGGAAAAGCAAATACGTCTGCACGCCATGTAACGTGCACATTAATATTTTTTCATCGAAATTCAGTAACCAACTTACAGTACTCATTGATAAGCTCTCGTTAAAAAAAAATTGACCACTCATAGCAGGGTTGATTCCCAGCAGAAAGTTTTTTCATCTGTAAGATTATAATTTTTACACCAATCCATTAATTTTCTTCGTCAAATTTCACTTTAGACAGCTACCTCCTTTTTTAAGTCCCAAATGCGATAAATGGAAGAGAAGGCCAACTAATATCAAACTCACCCAGATATAGTCGCCTTATTGTTAGTGTTTTAAATTTAGCAGAACGAGACGCTAACACACGCATAAAAGCGGTTTGCATATGCAATCCTTGACATGACACTCTTACCATCCAATTCTTACGGCTTCATAACTACTCGGGGAGAAAATAAGCTATCACATTTCTCCTTCACTATAGGGAAAAATTGATGAGAAATAAACCCGAACACTTCCACTTTCGAGTCTTGTCATCCCTTTCAGATGATATGGCGCGGAGAAACTTACGGCCGCCCGAGTTATGTGTTTACTGTAGAAGAGGCCATGAAAACGTGAGATTCCGCTAATAAAGAGAGGGGATGGAAAAGAGAATGGAGTGAGGGTTCGGATTGAATGGGAGAAAGGACTGCTCGAAGAGGGAATTTGGGAAACACGCACGCCAGGGATCCATTTGAAGGGAGAAGTATGATAAACGCTTCGAGTGCGGATGGGAAGTGGCTAAGAGACCGGAAGTTAGAGAGGGGGCGAGAGAAAGGGAAATAAAAGGGAGGGAAGGAATAAGGGGATATCAAAACGCGCTGAGTAACACATTATATAGATATTTGTACACCAGCGACGTATGTATTTGAACACAGGCCCCCCAATCTGTATTCAATTCGTCTACCTTTACCACTAACTCTTTAGTATAGAGAAATGAAAGACAAAAAGCCTGCCGTATCCGGGAATCGAACCCGGGTCTAGCACTTTCCGGTTGATTGCTCTGACCTCTAAGCTACCACCACAGAACAATCTCTCTTTCAATTTCTCATGCTATGATGGGAAACCGCCCGGAAAGTGGGAGACCCAGGTTCGATTTCTTGATACGGAAGACTTTTTCTCGTTAATTTCTTCATCTAAAATCTAGCATGTGAACTATGCGATTTTCATCACTTGTTTATTATTTTCGTTTATTAGAAAAAATAATTTGTTTTGTTTATTACGAAAAATTAAAATGTTGAATGAAAGGAAGTTGCATAAGGTTGTCAATAAAATAGATACTCAATAACTCCTTAAGCCGTTGTCAGGACTAATCAGCTTTACACTGAGTCAGTTCAAAGAATCACGTGGGACTCCGGGATGACCTGCATTATTAGAAGACCCTATAACGTGCTACACCAGTGGCTAAGCTAACATGTTTCTTCAAAGAATGCAGGTTTTCCTTGAACCCGTTTGAACTGACCCATCACTGCACTCTTGCTGCATCTTTCTGCGGCTTAAGAAATATTCTGATGTCTATAACCATGCATTTTCTATTATATGGTAGCAAACTACACGAAAATTACACTAATTCTAAACCTTTTTCTCCTCAAGTGACGGAGTAGGTTTACATCAATGATGAATTTCTGTTACGGCACTTATTTTTACTACCAGATACTGCAAACTGTTGTGTAAATCGGGATCTGGATCTATTTATTGATTTAAGTTTTCATGCGGGCGGTTTGAGGACAGAAAAGAGAACGATAAAGAGGTGTTGCCACAGACGTCGAAAAATGACTAAAATGGGTGTTTTACGTAAATGAATTGTATATAAAACTTTATGCATACATATATCATGAATACATTTATTAAAATATCTTACATGAGCACTAAATTGTGTTGAGAGTGTGGGGAAATTGTTTGGTTAATAAGAGTTAAACGGTGGGTGGTAGGTAAAAATTGTTGCCGACCGCTGATTTATATTACTACACATTGACGAATTTACGTATCACGCATTATATACTGGGAAGTAGAGAAACAGAAGAAAGTAACCCCTAAAGTAGCTTTTTAAGACGATTGTGTTGTCGTAACACTCCATGTAAGAAAAAAGCCTTGTATACTGCCTTATTATTGGAGGAAATACATTCCAAGTTAAGCGAATAAGTTTAACTTCTCCTGTATTTAGATATTTAAGACAATGATTTAAATCAAACTGCGCAGTAAGAGAATTGGATGTAAGAGAAGATGATATCAGATCATAATGGAGATGCTATATGGGTTAAATTAGCATCGCTATAATTTAAATGGAGACGAGAATGGAAACAATTTATGGGAACGAATCATCCCACGGAAGTTACACAAGGGACGAAGAGCCACCCACGAAATGGAAGAGTAACTCACTCCCTTAGGATATAAGTCACTGCAAAATTTCATCAGAAAACTAAACAAGTTCGTGCATAACTCACAAGTGCATATTGTGAAGCAAATCCTTGAAAGGGCAAAACTTCAGCAATACGCGCTCTTATCGCACTGCCGGCTTTGTTTCCGCCGCCGTACTTCAAATAGGGAAATACAGACCGTTAAAGATATAACTCACGAAAGAAGAAAATTAATGACGTCGTCGCGGGAATTAAGGGGGAGAATGGTCGGGACGAAAGCGGGAAACAAAACGGGGAATGAGATACGAGAGGGGAAAGTGGAAGGAATATAATGGAGTGGAAAATGAGATGCGGAAGGAGAAAATCAAAAGAGATTACGAGAGAGGAAAAAAGCATGAAAAGGAAATTTTCGAGATTAATAGCATGCATGAGTTGAAAGAGGACATAAAAGTTTAAAAGGTTTCGAGAGAGGGAGTGCGGCGCGGGATACATAAACGGAGAGTAATAGCAAACTAGTAATCGGCGGGAGAGTGGATGGAAAATGTTTTGGAAGTCGAGGGTGTATATATGACGCAAAAAAGCCGTATAGAGGCAAACACACACATAGCGGGCGTCGGATGTCGCGTTTTGCTTCTCGTGCAGTTGACGGAAGAAAGTTTCATGGCGAACGGGAGGATGGCTGTATCAAAAGAGCTCTTAAAATGGGGTGAGAGGGGCGAGGAGCGGTTGGGGGTGTACGGCGCGCCTCTGAGACGCAAGTAATGGGACTTGAGAGAGAGAGAGAGAGAGAGAGAGAGAGAGGAGTTATGGTCGTTTACTTAAACCGTAGTGCTACAAGGCGCGAGGGCAGTGCCATTTAGCTCGAGTACAGCTACTCGCGTTTGCTCCCTTCCTCTTTGGTTTCGAAAAATAAATCTCTTTTTTCGACGCGCTATGACGGCTTCACTCTCGCGATTATGTCTGATATATAAGACCCTAAGGATATTTTTACTGATATTAATAAGGCGAAAAACAACAAGGGCGGGGGGAAAATAATGGTTATGGATATGAGATTAGATGCGGGACTACTTAAACTTGATAGCCTCGCTTCATTACATGGAGAAAGAAACGAGTAAACAGCGATGAAGATTGCGATCCAATTTTTGAAGCATGGAGTAATTTCCAGAGTAGATCATTTTAATACTGACCCGCTCTTTTAAAAGCCTAATTTATTTCCCTTCTGGAGCCCATTCCAGAAACAAATGAATAAGTTACCTTCACAATGGATCTTCGACACTTCATCACGGAATTCAACCAGTTCATAACTAGGAAAACATTTTTTATCTCACTGACATTTCTTTTCAGTGCTCGTGTAAACTTCCATCAATCCTAAACTCAGTTATTGTTAGTTTATTACTGTATTATTTTCCTTGTTATTTAAACGATATTATATTTTCATAATTCACCTCTAATCTCGTCCAACCTTTGAAATGAGATACCATTATCATCATAATGGAACCGATACATCATGGTGAACATGCGGGTAACTTGGCAAAGATAATCTCAGAATAGAGAAAATTGGAAAACGCTTGAGGAGGCCAACATCCCATTTCAGATTGAAAATTACTCATGATTATATATATATATATATATATATATTNTTCTTTCTATGTATATACCCATTTCCCTTTAATATCGATATCTCCACATATTACTAGCATACAGAAATCAATTTTTAGTTAATTAATTAAATATCAATCCCCAAGTATACATTTTCCTGTATTTACTATGACTAGTATTTAAAAATTGTTCGCAAGGACTTTGTTTCTGATAAAATGATTAAAACATTGATATTCTAGAAAAATTCTGATAATATTCTCTTCGATTTGTATCATCATTGCCTCCAAAATTATCTTTTTTCCTTAAATTTTCCATTGACTATGATTTAAAAGTTTTATAAATATGCGAAATTTATTCGTGAATTATTTTTCTATCCATTTTGGTAAAATATTTTTCCAAGGAGAAGCGGAAGATATATTTCAGATTTCGCCCTTTTCTTTGTATTTAAAATATTATAACGTCGGGTCAATTTTGATCTCGATAATTTCCTACTTAATCCTCTAAGATTAAGTTAAGATTGTATTCCCATCTGAAGAGCATTGCGGCAGTTATAAAGCTGAAATTCTTATTTCTAAGTCAAATACACCTATAGGTTCTGAAAAGATCCCAGTCCACTAAAAGAATAAGTTCACAAAAATCATTTCTTGCAGTCAAACTTACGTATAAGAAATGTATTGAAATATGCCTTAAATTTACTTTACTAAATACTTTACTTTTTTTTACTAAATTAAATTCGGATGACAGACAGAAGACACCCTTCGAAGGAGTCGGGTATGATCCAGGTTATCTAGATAAATAAATCTGCAGAAATGTTATTATGGGTTGAATAGGCTAACAATGTATCTAAATAACAAAAATAATTCATTAAAATGCAAACTTATTTTCTGTTCACTAATAGCAATCAAATCTCGACTTCGTCACTAAATATGTTCTTTTTCTCTAAACTTCCATGCCTAAAAAAGCTACCTTTCCTGAGGGAAAAGCGATAACGACGTCATGTCCGACTCTTTTTTAATACAAAATTATGGACGGTACCAAAAATTCAATAATGGACCTAAAACTCAATTCAGGGAGCGCCTGCAAGGGAGGAGGAGTGGCAAAAGATGCCCCTAGTAAAAACAACACAATAGAATGCCAAAAACCGTGATTGGAGTTCTTCCTTCAAAATAAGGTAAACTGGATTTCAATTAGCATGAAAGCCAGCAGGCATTCTCATTGGGATGGCAAAACAAGGAGCGTATATCTCAATTTATAAAGAAATCAGTATCTGAAAGGAAAAGTATCATTTCAGAACAAATCAAATACGAAATAAATTGAAAGACATCATGAAAAGAGCAAAGCATGCTAGCTAGCTAGCTTGCAATATGGATGTCCCTTCCATATGGTTTTGTGTATAGCTTAAAATTTGTTATCCAAAGTACAACTAAAAATATAGCACTTTTTAAGTCATGTATCGGAACGTGTGACAACATTTTCATAACTATTTTAAATGATAAAAAGGAAAAAAATATTCAAAGAAAGAAATTAGCTGCTGCTTATTTTTAGCAGATATTAAAGCCAATCTAAAATACGGATATAGACTCTTTTCTTTCCTAGCGCTCCTAAATATATTTTCTTCCTCATAGAGAGGTACTAAAGGTAAGCTAGTAATTCATATATAATTGAGAGCTAATTAAATGCTCATTTCGTAATTCTTCAGTGCCCAGAAGCGTAAGAATATGAAACGGTTAACTTATCGGTTTTATGCTACTTCGGCCGATCCGACAATAAGCATAAAATAATGGAAATGGTTTATATGAAAACTTTTAGGGACTCAATCTTCTGAGTAAGAGATACGCGACAACAATAAATTAAGGATGTGGCTCAAACTATACATGTTTATATCCCCTGCCTTATGCAGGTGGGTAAGGTATTTTGCAGGGCAATAATGTAGATATAGAAAAATTTTAATTATTCACCTTTTAAAATACTCTTGACTCCACTAAAACGTATGTCACCATCACCTTCCTTTGTAACGCAATGTGAAATCGTTAATATTATGGTGAGAAATGTATTTTTGAATCTCAATAAAAGATCACCATGGAGGTCAGGAGGACTAAAAAAAGGGACTATACGTAGACATGGCACAAGGCACATTTTTAAGAGCTAGAAATATACAAAAAAGGTAGGAGAAATCCGCGTGGAGAATTCCACGAATAACTAACTTTCGCTTGGGATAAACGATTGATTAAAACATGGCTCCGGCGATTTGTCTTTGCTCGCGATGTAAAGCTCTCAATTAAGTCGGAATAAATTTCGCGCAGGATTCTCGGCGTGACAAAAATGCGCGTGTCCCATTCCCCGACGCGGAGTGCCATAAATTCGGACTAAAGACGCGAGAGTGTTAAAAAAACGTACTCCGCCTCCTCGGTTGCCCATTGATAAATACCTCTCCGTAGAGGCGAAGCGGATGAAAAGGGATTTAAAGGCCAAAACGGTCGGATTCTACGCACGGCGTTCGCAAAAAATGCCTCCGCAATATCCGAAGACGAAGTTTATTTTGAGACGCGATAAACGTTCCTTAGAATGGAGAAGAAGGGAGGGTTGAACGAAAAAGAGCGCGGAGAGAGTTATGGGGATAAAAAGGAAATATAAATTAAGAAATAAAGCAAATGCGAGATACAGCGGAATGCCTTAGGACGTATTTATTAAAGAAAGCGAAAGGCTAAAGCTTATATTTTATTCACTATTCCAGATAACCGGGAAAAGAGATTGCGAAACCTTTTTTCAGGCTGTTAATTTTGTTATCTCCGCTTTTCCACCCCGAAACCTATATGCGTATTTTTATGGAGCCGTTGAAACGCATGAACATCTTAGTCCTCTGCCTGGACCGCGTTGAACTTAATCCCTAGATACAGCGCCAAGAAGCAGAGAAAACTTAGGTAGCTAGGGAGTAATTTCCTTATCGCATTTAAAAGCTATCTTTTCGTATTGAATTTTAAGAGCGATTTAAAGTATAAATGAACATATTTAATGCAGTATCAAGCTCACTGTCAGATGAGAAAACATTTGAGATCTCCATTCTGCCTATTCGAATAAACACTCAATAAGTAGCATACCGCAGTTTCGGAGAGGTTAGCATGCAAACGCTGCAACCTCAAATTCCAGGGTTTGAGTCCAAAGTAGTCGGATTTTTCTGATTAGATCGTGTGCGCTCATCTACCGTGAACGCTCAAGCCCCTCCTGTAATTTTCCAAAACATGGATGTCTGTGATGGCACCGGGAAAATAAAGAACTAAATATAATCTTGAGCGATTTGGGCAAATGGAATACATATAATTACATATTAAAAATACATGAAAATACCCGAAGAGATGAAAATCTGATTTCCTGCCTGTTTTTTATAAAAAACCGTGACTCGTAAAATTAATTCATATTTTTCGACTACTAAGAGTTCTTAGAATCCAATTTCGAATATCCATCATGAAGATATAGATGATTTTCAAATTGGAGCAAGAACAATTGTTCGAAGAGAGCCGGGGGGTGAAGAGGTTAAGTTCCAGAGTACTAAAATGGACCAAACGAGAGCTTCGCAACCTAAGAGTCCTGATGCCAGCGCGAAAGCGATAGGACCGTCGAATGGCTAAAGAGTTTTAACCGCAAAGACCAACTCTTGTGATGGGTGAACTGTAGCTAAATGTCCTGCGGGCAATGCAAAAGATGGGGAACCTTGTGCAAAATTATTCCTCTGGTTTGTGCAATGCACCGAAACATAAATCACGGCCTGGAGCGCTGCAACGCATAAATAGAAACGAGGTTAACCACACCGTGAAATACCCTCCCCTTCCGCGGGGCAAGAGGCACCGTGATTCTGCATTTTTCTTAAATTACTACGGATCCCTCATGAGCGGCCGGCTGTGTCAATAATTGACGCGAACGCCGATTGGATCGGACCAGAGATGACATCACCCTGAGATTCTTCCTATGATGTCAGCGACGCCTAGCTGCGGGTGACGAAAGCCTAAAAAAAAACATCGAACAACCAAATACATCGGAAATGCGCCGAATGGAAACGAACACAACGAAGTTTTAGGAACGGTATGAAAGGGCCCTTAAAATAACACAACGGTGAAAAAATACGTAATAAGTCTGGAAGTAAATTGGAGAAGGGAACAAAAGTCGAATTTGGATCTGTACACAGAGAAGCTCGGCGCTGGCACCCAAATCATTAGCAATTAACGAAGCGAGCCGCAGTGTTAATCCTGACCAATGGAAGCGATACATCAGACACGCTGCCTTCCTCTAAAGCCCCTTTAACTCTCACACGCACCAAAGGCCCTCCATCACACACGGGAACGTTATCTCATTTGTTTCCCTTAACTGCTATTTTCCCTCAACAACTTTAGTGGGCAAAAACATTCCCTAAATATTATGATATATTAGTTTTAGTAGATTTCAAAATTCTTATTGGATAATAATTAGAAAATGACGACGGCTGAGTAAAATTTGCACGGAAGACCGTAGATAACCGCATATGCATTCAAATTAATTTAAATGCGAGCGGAGGTATATCTGTTGATATGTCCGAAAAAACCACCCACTCCTCTTTTTCTTTACCTTCTCATTACATACAAAGAAAATAAATTGAGCTACTCTTGGAAGGCGAGCATAGTTTGCTATTGAATGTTGAACGGATGAGATGAATACACAAATTTTGCGGATTTCCACAAGAGCTATAAGCAAAGTAAAATCAACATACGGGAAATCTGGAAGACGCCTTAATGTATAAATAACAGTGTAGGTTTTCAATGTCTACTCTATGATAGGAATCAATACGTTTTGGTGGAATATTAATAAAATTGGTGGAATTCAACGACGACGCCTCTACTCTGATGACGTGGAAAAACGAAAAAGGCAGTCCTCCATGGATCAGATGCAGGACTTTATTTTCTCCGAAGAATGATTTAGAACTGTGGCAGACAATTTCAGGATTATTAACTTAAACAAATTATTTTTGTTCTCAAAAATAAAAAAGCGCTAGGAAAATCATTTTCACAACCATCAACATCCCAACAAGTCAAGTTGTACTTGAGTATGTGGCATTGGTACCAAAACCTGGATAAATTTGTAGAGTAATTCCATTAAAATAATAAATATTTCAATGAGATAATCGAAACAAACTTGGAAAAGAGCATATAATACATCCACTTCTAAAGTCAAACGTTGTGCTTAAAGGTTGAATAAATGATTGAATGAATATTCTTCGTAAGCTTGTAGACAACTTCATGTACGGTTCCTACCATAAAAATCGAACGGTGTGCTGCTGTTGCATAAGATCGAAGGGAGAGGAAATTCGAGGTTAACCACTTCCACTCCTCTGCCCAGTTACTCGTGGTAAAAGCGTGTACGTTTCACTATTTTAGTCAACGCTATGATCCTACAGAAATATCCACGATTGGTGGAGAATGAAAGAGAATATTCAGAGGAAAATCAAGAGGAGCTTAAGTCGAAAAACCTAACAAACTGGAGTCACAGAGTAAAGATAATACAAAAATGTAATCAATAAAGACTACCCATCAATTTACCTATATGGAAACATATGTGCGATTCACAGCACGAAATTGTTCATCATTTCCCACGATTCATCCAAATATCCTTTCAAAAAATAGAAAACCAACGTTCTATCTGCACCCCTTGTTTCTCCTCAGATCGATGCGATGCCCGTAAAAAAATTCCCTTTTGAACGCTAACAATGGGTGCGTGAGCTCCGGCAATGATTCGAAGGGGAAAAATCGGAGAGAAAGGGCATTCGAATAGAGGGGGAATTGGAATGACCAATTCAAATCAGACCGAACCCTCTTCTCTATTTTCCTCCTTTCCCCTTCATCCATTTCTACCTCTTTCCTCTTTTTCTACCCCTCCCGCGCTGATAAATTAAAAAACAGAGCGATTTCCAAATCCTTCGATTGGGGACGACGCAAAAACCGTATGAAATCAAAGAGGCACGATTACAGAGAGCGTGATTCTGAAAATCTGATTCAAAAGAAGACAAAAAAAGGGGATGAGAATGGAGCCAAATCGCGAAATTTTACATCGAGAGTTTTCGCGAGTGAATTTCCTTTGAAATCAGAATAGCAACCGAGGATTATGGATTAAAACTAGGAGGCGTTTCGGTCGATGGAGGTACGAGTGTAAGCAGAGATGCGAATTCAATGAGCCAGTTGTAAGCACATCAGCTTTCATACAGCTAAGTGTACGGCGTCTTTCCTTCCACTAATGGCAGCTGAAAAAACAATCCGATTTTTACGGTTGACGAAATAATGAGCAGATATAAAGTCGTCGAGGGAAAATTGAGCCTTCAAAATTCTCTGAAAAAATATAATCATTCGTAAAAATTAAAAAGAAGTAAAAGTATCTTAAGACTGAAATAATTAAAAACTTTCATCGGCAATTTCGGCAAAGATTTGGTGACATTCAAGAAAATAATATGAATAATATTTAAAGTTCTAAATAGACTAAGCAGGTACTTCGTAACTTCCGGAATAATATTTATTTAGTTTTTTCACAAATTCTCCACAAACGTCCATTTATTGGACAATTACACTGATAGTCGTAAACAGTAACAATGGCTGAACATCCACAGCTATTCCCTAACCAGAATAACCCAATTACCAGGGACTTGAACCCCGGACCTTGGAGTTGGAACCCTAGCGCTCTAACCAATCCGCCACTGTAATACATTAGATACATAGAAAGTACAAGAATTTCATTTAAAGCATTAACACCCAAGCAGAGGAAATTTTACTCCATTTACATCTTAAATTATGTCTTACGGAATTATTATTGGTTTTCTAAAATCTACATCTATATTTAAAGCTGGTATAAACACTATGAATAGCTGGGATTTATTTTTCGTATTACAAAGCTTTTAGTTTTAGAGTACATTTTTCGTGAATAAATAAACAGAAAAGGTAAAATCGATTCCGCGGACGAAACATAACTTTCCATCTATATTCGACAAAAAAATAATTTCAAATATGTATAGGTTGGAAGAAACATTGTTGAGATTTACAGACGAGATCACATATGCTTTTTCACATCTTATGTTTTTCCATCAATTTTCCTACACCAAATAATTTAACATGCTCGATATCTCGAAGAAAAGAAAAGTCTGATTGCGCTGAAAGAACAGAGTGGATTGAAATAGTGGATTAAAGGAAATGTAATTCATACCATTAAAATACTTCTCCGGGCATTAACGTACTTTAGAAGCACTTCGCTAGCTATATCTTACTCTTTACCTAAATTATCCTCCTGTAGGAAAGCGTTTAAAATATTGTCTGGGTAAAAATGAAATCCAAACCGCTCGACCGACTCCTTTCCTAATCTCGTATTCGCTCATCGTTTCGCAATTGTTTCGGTTCCATTAATGACTCCATAATGGGAACCATTAACATGCTAAAAGGGAGTTTCGGGCAGTCTATTTATGGCACCTCAGGGCGAACTCTAATTACCTTTACTCCATTCCCTTCCTCTCCTTCGTCCTACACTCCCTATATCTCTACATTTCTCCTCACAGATTTCTCTCTCTTGAATCCTATCCTCAAATCTCACAAATTTCCCACGATGCAAAATCAGATGGAAGGCGATGAAACGATCGCGGAATTAAATTAGAAACAAGGGAAAGATCAAAACTGAAAGGCAAATCATTGGGGAATATAAAAATTAAGAAAGAGCTTTCGTTCGACCATGCTCCTGGCAGAATTATGTCACTTTTCTTGTTTAACATCCACCACAACTTAGTCACGAAGCAATCTTAATGTTCATTACATTTCCTTTGAAAATACAATTGAGGTCAGGTTAAAGAGTTACCTCTATTTAAAGCAGAACGAGGAGAAACTACATTATTTTACGAAATAGAATAGGGTGTGTTATATGAATGGGTGAAGAGATAGACACGTCTCTCGCCCAGATGTTAGCAGAATTATTTAAACATTTCACCTTAACTTAGTTAGAATGTTAAGAAAGCTTAAAGCAAACCTAATAGCCCTATCTTAAATATATGGCTGCAATATTCAAAGCAATCTACTATCGTAAAGCGGATTACCTTCCGACCTTTTGACTTCCAAGACACTCATTTCGATTAATTTTGCGAAACGCTAAACGTAACGTTTGTTTCGGGGTTCTAGATTGCCAAAAAAGAAAATTTAGACTGCTGGGAAAAATATGTACATTATTTTTTATAATATAAATATTATTTTCAATATATATATATATTTTCATTTTGATAAATATAAACGGAAAAATGTATGGCAAAATACAGCAACATACAATTTCCGGTTTACAAAACATAGGTTTAGAGGCATTTGATACTAGAGACTTTCAAAGAAGGACAATTAAGGTGAACGTTTAATTTGGATGGTACCCTTTCACAAGAAAAACTGGAAAATTGGCGACATATATTTCATTGCAGCAAAGACGAAATTATTAGAAATGCTCCCACATCCATCTACATATATTTATTAGCGAGGATTGAGTAATTATCTCCTGGAACCTAAACATATATACTGAATTTAAAATAAAAAGACACTTCGAAACTTCCACAGCACATTTTTATCTCGTTTCGTCAACGAGATGACAAAGTGTCCTTTCTATTAAAATGTATGTGAAATTCCACGAAATCATGCTTGACTGTATTAATTTTGTATTTACTGAGAGCGAAGTCAAAGGATTGTATTCATAATTATAGAACACGACTGAGTGGACAGGAGGTAGATTCACGGAACGCTTCCCTCTTCCTAGGACTATTCAATCTTTTTCTTTCTCTCCAGCCACGTAGGCAAGAAGAGGAGATAATGAAGGAATTACGCTCCTCGCTATGGCGACCCGAAGAAAACAGAAGCGGAAAAAAGTGGAGATTTTCTGTTCGGAGAATAAATCGGCGTGCAATCCGCTCTAATTAAAAGTTATAAATTCCAGGCGCGACCGCCCGAGCAATTTTCCGTCTTACTTGCGCGCACAGAGTGGGAAAAGCAATGGCTTCGCAGGAAACAAATTACTTTGAACCATCGAGCTCCGTTTGTTTATTTTCTATTAAACGGAAAGAGAAGGGAAGCGTAAATACTCACCGTAATTTTCACTTTTATTATGCAATTTATGGAGGTTTGGATTTTCATTCGTAGAACCCTTTCAAAAATCACGTTACGTCTACAATCCCCTCAGTTTCGTTAAGAGATACTATCGATTCATTTTTTTCATCAATCTCTTTGCCTTCGTTCTAGCGCGTGAAAATAACTGAGTAAATCTACAAAATATTTTCATGTTGTCCAATGAAGACTGATTTTCTCAACTCAAGTTTTTGAAAATTCCACAGCGGATTCAATAAAAAATCTCATTTCTCAGCAGAAATAACATATATTTTATAACCTGTATGAAGAATATTTACAAATAAAATGAAAGAAACTTATAAGAAAGGTCGAAAGTTAACAATTAGAATTATTTAACTTACGCGTGCACCAAGATAATTAAACCATGCAACAAAGTAAGTACAAATTGTAATAAGGTAAAACAATTGTATCAACCAAATTGACATAAATAATATAATTGATTTATATTCAAAATATTATAGAAAGTGGGAAGAGGCCGTAGATATCTCAAGTAGACATGTCTTAAAAAGAGATGCCAATTCTTCTTTTATAACGTCGCTTTATGCGCTCTAAGAATAAGCTAAAATTACCAGAAGTATTTAAAATATTGTTGAAATAATGAAAGCATAATAATAGCTTGGATTCGCTTTTCTAAGTATTAAATCAACTATGATAGCATTAGATGAAATAGAGAAATAATGGGGATAAAATCCATTGTAGCAGGCTTTACGTTGCGGAAATCCATATGAAAAGGATGGAATTAATAAAATTACACTTACTCTTTTACACATATACTGAAGTCAACATCTGTGGAAAAGAGTAACTGTAATTTTATTCATACCATGCATTTCAGTTAATAGGAACTTAAAGCCTTTTATCAAGTAAATGTTACACTGTTTTGTATTGTATATAAATAAAACATTAACAAAATGCCGCTGAAATAGAAAATAATGAAATAAGGATTAAGTTGCAAGATCTAGCAACAAAATAGTTGAATTAGCATATATGGTATTAAAAGGTTAGGAATATATCCTAATTCACACGGCAACCCGCGATACATAAGCCTGGATTATATGCAACCATTCGGACGAGGCCAACTTGAGATGAATTTAGGAATGCCTTAATTTTCAATTTCTATAAACATCAGAAAGCATTCTAACGGCTCACGAAGCGAATTTTACGTTAACTAATACCTAATTACGAAATAAGAGACGGTTAAACTCACCTTGTCTAAACAAAGAAAATCAATCCACTCTATTAGGTGTTTAGGAGCATCAAGGATCGTTTTCTTCGAAATGCCCCAGATTTTTGTAATAAGCAACATAATCGAAAAGAATAGTTCTATTGTGAGATTTAAAAAAATAAGCTACATTATAAGTCTTTCATAAAATTTTCGAATTTCTCCTATACAGAATTTTCATCGTTCTTTGGATAAGACAGTTCAGACAGTTGATTTAATTTCAATAAAGAACTTTTGCTGATTAATTTTTCTGGGAATTAAAAAATGGTAGATATATCATTAATAGTACCGCCTTATTATTCTGCAACTTCCCGATATCTCGAAGCAAAGAATGCGTACCGCATCGATGAATGGCATCTCGAATGCTCTTTACCGTCGTATTAGCAAAATGTGTTCTGAAAACTAATTGTAAGGTGGAGATTTGTTTTGCCTTTTAATTTTTAAGATACGGTCCCTTCTACTTTTGTACTGTGTTCAGAAGATAGATGAAAGGAAATAACAAGAAATACTCTATTTTCATTGCAACTATTAAAATGAACACTTAAATCCAACGACGACCCTTTGACCCGAATAATCTCCGGAAAAGTACGATATACCTTCATGGAAAACCTATGCGAAAATCCGATTACGTCTTCAGGTTTTACAGGAGAAAGGACTGATTCAGATACATTTTAGGCCTAATTGGATATTCATTTTGTTTCCGCATTATACGGGGTATTTTGAAACGAATAACTTCTTTATAAGTTCTGAAATGAATAGATCGCTGGATGAATAAAAAAGAATGAAAATAACCAATGTTTTAATATTTCCAAGTGGTAATATATTTGCTCAGATTTTAGATGAAAAATAAAAATTATTGCTACTAGCGTAAGACTTCACCGACTTGAGTATTAAAAGTTAATTTGCTATCATAAAAAGAATAATAACCAATGCGGATGATTCCCAAGGTAACACCGCGATATTCTCTCGAAAACTGTTAAAAATGGGAAAAAGAAACTATTTTTACAAAAATAATCCTTATATTACAGATTATAAAGCTAAAATATACCAAATTAATGAATGTTATGATATTAAGAGAAATATATTAAGCATTATGGTAACACATGTTTATCCAGGGATAAAGGAGAAGAGAGAATTTGAGTGAGATAAAGGTCAGCTTCTAGGTAAGATATTTCTTTCGGAGTTAATGTGAGCAAATATGCGTGGTAAACTTAATTCGCATGACTTTATTTGATGTTGAGAAAACTATATTTCTTTGTTATTATATTTTCTTTAACATTACCGAGTTCCACTTTGTTACAGATACTCAATTCTCTGTTTTATTTTATTATTTCAAAGTGAATTTTCATTTATATTTATATATATGTGCCCAAGATTTATATAAAAGTAATATTCAACCATCATTATTGTTTAGCAATAGAGTTAATCCTTTCAATGAAAAATATCTTCCTACTACGTTCTGATATAAATTCGTTTCAGTTCATTAATATGATTCATTATTTCATTAAGCATCCCAAAATTCGAAAAAAATCTCGAGGAATACTTATTTAATGAACAATTAAGGTTTTTAACTTTCGATTCTGTCGCGAAGAATCCAAAACTAACAATACTACCAACAGAGTTACGTTCCGATACAGGGAGCTATTCTCAAGAGTTGGAGGTATTTCTCACGAATTTACGGCGAGTAATGCTGAGCAATCTGTAAGTGCTAGCATGAAAGAGCAACTCTCTAATCCCATTTTCCCAAGGAAATCAACTCCCTACCTCCGAAATGCACTGAAAAGTCTCTCTTTCCCTTATCCACGCGACTATAGTTAAAGAAAGCACATCTACAAATGCAAGCACGTGTTCTCGTTCTCATACGAATCGTAAGGTACGTATGTGTCTCCGTCCCATAGTGTGTGTGTGTACGTGTTTTGGGTAAGGGGTTCCCATGAGAAGGAAAGACGGCGAACAGCGCTTAGAACAACTAGAGAGAACTCTCCACTGCACACACACTTCACACTACAATGCATACGGAAGTTTCCGGGCAGAGATAGACTACTGATGTGACCTCTAACGGCTGCTACGTGAATCAACGACTCCGCGGAGGATTTTGCGAATGCTTAGAGAGGAGAATTGGAGGTGTGAAACAGGATAAAACACAAGAGTGGAAGAGAACGCATATGAAATAGGATAAATAAGATCGATGTCGCTGAAGTGAATGCATGAATGGAATGGATGTAAACTAGGATGGGCACACACAATGTTACGACTGCCGAAGCAAGAAAATTTACCGCTTTCAACAACTTACTTGTTTGCAGCATG
Organism: Ladona fulva; assembly: GCA_000376725.2. NCBI lineage: Eukaryota > Metazoa > Arthropoda > Insecta > Odonata > Libellulidae > Ladona > Ladona fulva. Next base: position 179,844 of record KZ308882.1, read on the forward strand.
TTTCTTGTAACAAAACTGAATAGCTCAAATAAACCAGTTAAGGAAAGGGAACCAAATACTCTTCTGATTCCAAAGAAAATTTACCCATCTACAACTCATTGCAATTAGACAAGTACGAATGTAAATTTCACTAAAAATAAGATTGTTTTAAAGTCTGTGGTATTTTCCTAAACATCTGCCGATACGATGATTATAAATTATTAATATACTCAAGCTATATCCTAGATTTTATCATTTTAAACTATTCCGGAAGTCAAAATTTATCATAGACGAGGGTCGTTTTTATAGTGATACATTTACATATTATGCTGATAGAATGATTTTGAAATCGAGCTTAAGAGACTCAACGACGTTTTCATAATTATTTAAAATAAGCTTTTACTTCAATCCTCCTATGACTCTCCCCTGAGACAGAAATATTTCAAATATGTCATTTTTGGAGATTTATATAATTACAATCACACTGATTTCACAAATATAATTTCATCAGAAATAACTACTGCCACGCTGATTTCTAGAGTTATATCAATAGAGTAACATAAATAAAAACCCAATAAATTACTCCCGCTCCTACTGATTCCATCATTCCGGTCTAGGTTGTTCCCTTTTATCCAATATTCCTTTTTAGTGTGAATCTGATAATCGTTTTCCTCCTAGATGATGGTGGCGATTATGACCTTGAATCTAGTTTTTTCTAAATTATATTACATTTTTCGCGAGCGCACTTTTTCTTTACTTCACTAGTAGTATCAACAGGTTACAGACATTGACGGCTAAAATATTTGAATCCGTTCGAATATCTACTCCTCAAATAAAACCAATTTTTTCCTTTAGTTTTTAAAATAATCTTCGATATTCACCTTGAAATATGTCGCACTAGCAACTGAATATCAAAAGATACTACAATTAATTGGGGATTAATCGATAGGAATAGTTTTAGAATGATTTGTAAGTTTTGAATTTAGAATAAGCTGGTGATTACATTCTTAATTATGTTGGGGTGTCTAATTACAAAAACTTTTCAAGGAAATATTCCCAGATTAAATTATTGATAATTGCGTAACTAGTTAGTTGCCCAAGGACGGAGTCATCACTGAAGATCGCCTGCTTGCAGGTACGAAGGAAGTGCTACGAGTATTTTCCACGCCGAACAAAAGATTACAAGCTCTTTCGTCACATCTTTTCTCGAACAGGTAACTTGTCTGAGAGGATCGCTCGTCTTGAGAGTTCAAAGACCTCTGATCCACCACGGCTGAGTGTGAGAAAGAGGAAAGCAGCGGAGGTGTAAACAATATTCCGATTGTGTTTCTGCACTCGTCATCGCTCTAATTAACGAGTAATTAGGAAAACAAGCTTGCGAGATGAAATTGAGACCGAGGTGCAACTCAGACGAAACGTATGACTGCAACGCATTGGATCACGTTTGAAATGGTTCTTGGAATCCATTTCTATAACGCAGTCCAAGAATATGACTGAAGTACACATTTAATTCGCTCATCCGTTAGGGTACTTGAAAATACGATCTACCTTTCTGACCTCGCAGCACTGTGAATTACATCCTTTTCGTACATTTCCGAGAAATTTCTTCGAATGATACCTACGATATACGTATGAACGTATCCTTTGAAAAGTTTTTGCTTTCATCTAATTTAAGACTTTCTGGTCAGGTTTTCTACATCCGCATAAATACACTGCAGCCGCCTTTCGGCGTGTATAAGGGTGTGTAAATATCAAGCGCTCGAGTTACCTCTTTGACTAATTTTGTCGGGTATCGTTCGACTTGTCCCCTCCTCTATTTTTCTTATTTTACGCTCATTGTCGGATCGGTCGAATCGTAGCAGAGTGGAGGACGCAGCACCGGTTACGTCTTCCGCAAATTTACTTTGTATCAATGCTTCATGCAATCGCAGCCTAGTTTAGAATCTCAAGGATTTACTTTAAAGGAATCCTAACCTGCGTCTGACAGCATTTCCGTAAGAATCTTTTCTGAAATATTTCCGCACAAATGAAGGATTATATAATTTAATAAGTGAATGACGATGAGATACATTCTCTCGAAGCTCCCTAGAGACTTATTAGTTACATTCAAAAACAATTTTCACGCAGATTTTTATGGAAAGTGGAATTAATTCATGGAACTAAGTGTAAATGATGAGTATGTGGAACGTAAAAACAATTGACATGAATTACAAATGCCTCTAGCTTTCGGGGCAAGAATAAAGACAGCATCGAGATAAGGAAATAAATAGGACAATTAAGATATTACGGCGCGAGGTGAAATGCGAGGGGTTGTTGGTTTAACACGGGGACAAAGGAGGGTGAGAGAAAGGGGAAGGGGTGACGAAGAGGGAGAGACATATATATAAGTGGAATAGTACGGGAGAGAGGGAAAGATATGTACGCTCGTTGGGAATGGATGGGAAGCACGTGCTTGTTTACCGTTGAGCCTTTGTGAGTCGAGTTTAAACGACAACGTTTCTCGTATTGCTTTAGCGAACGTTCCCTGAGACGACGTTAAAAGGGAGCGATGTTTGCACACGTATAAATGTATTGTTTGGGAGGAATGGAATGCCATTAACAGTTTGAAATAACCGGAGGGAGGGAGGGGAAGGCATTGGTTGCATGAGGGATACGCCGTAGAGACTCCCACCTATTCCTCCATCCGCTTCATCCCCTCTTCCGTCTCCTCTCTTCCACTTCCCCATTCTCTTGTCTTCGTCTTCTCATCTGCATTGCATTCACTCCTTTCCCCGATCTCCGTTTCACTTACACTCCTTTCCCCTTGTCATTTCTATGTTCCTACTTTCATTTACATCTCATTCTATAAGTTAAATTAATTCAACTCAATTCCCTTATCTCCTCTTTCATCACTGCCACACTGTATCTTTTTTCTCCCTGTAGCTAATTTCACCACTTCCATTTCCTTTATCCCATTTTCACTTTTCTCCCACTCCTCCCCACTTCATAATACATACATATTTCCACTTCCGTTTCCTCACTTTCTTCTCTGCTATCTGCCTCCTTTTTCATCAATCTATTCTTTTCCTCAAATACGCACATGATCGAATATGTGTTCAGATAGGCTTTAAAAGCACGATTTCCCGCATTTTCACCTTCGCATTCATTTCATACATTAGTTATTCCCTACATCTTTTCACTTAAATTCCTTCATGATCATTTCTTTCTTTCCTTAGTAGCCGTCTTATCTTTCCAAATTTACACACTCTTTTCTGTGAGAGTTGTCCAGCTGTTATATTTGTTTCCCGAGGTCAAACCTTGGTTATTTTAAACACCAATATAGTTTCCACTTAATTTATCTTTCATTAACTCTCAAACTATAGCTTTTTTCTTAATATTTGACGATAAAGCAAGAAGAGACTAATGCATCTCAGGTTTCCTCTTAAGGATGTCTTATTATTATTACTGCTGTGACATTAGTGACCCTCTTTCTTCCTTATTATTCTGAATTTATTGCTAATGTTGACCCCCTCTAGTAAGTCATATACTAGTAGTTTAACTTAAACATCCAATTTTTGTTTCGCTTTTCCTACCTACTCTCAAAAATAGCATTTCCTTCTAACCCTCATTCATTATTTCATCATCCCATGGCATTAATGCATCTTCTCTCCTTTCCTTTACACCTCGTCCTTTTTGCTCCTCCCTTTCATAAGAACCTCATCCATCTCCTTTTTGCAACATCCTTCGCTCCCTCTACCCATTACTTCCCCATTCGTACTGTACCTCAGTCATCCGCTCATCCTTTCACTCCTGTTCTTTCGCTTTTCCTACTCCGCTAACCCTCTTTCTCACCCGCATCCACCCCATCCTCCAACCCTTTCTTCCCTTAAATTCCCCTCTCCTTTTCCGCCATTTCTCTCCTACTTTGTCCCCATTCTGAACTGAGACTCGTCTTCATAGTCGCATTGTATGGTTTTCCATCTCTCGTCTGCGTCGTTCCGATACAAACTCCGCTCACACACACACTCACATTGGGACGCGTGTGGGACGGAGAATTAATCGTCTCGGAATACCTGGCGATATTGCCGTAGAGGAAGCTCTAGCGGTTGTTCTCACTCACTGTCTCGTTAAAATTTTCTGGTATGTAATTAGTTGATGGTACGAACTGCGCCGGAATTAATATTCCAGTGACACACAAGAATCAGGGCATTCGCGGATGAAGAGTTAAAGTCCTCTCCACTTTGCCAAACGGACCGTCGCCTTCACTCCTAACGCTGGCCAAGTGGGCAAAATGAAACGGTCCACACTTCTCCAAAGATAACCCGGATGCCTATAGAAAACAGATTTCACATACAATTACTAAACGATGGTGAATTACAATGTTGAGGCTTGGAACGACGCTCAAAATATACCACACTTCATTATCTACTAGTCTGCATGCAAAAAAATGAACATATTGTGCAACATGGGTAAATGTCCTCTTATTTAATACTGTAATTACTGTAAACGGTAACGGAAACAACGGTTGCTGGTACGACTGGAAAATAGCAAGTGTAAACAGCATGTAAAACATATATTACCTCATTATAAAGAAATTTTTTTTATGAAGAACTGGCATGCATTACTCTTTACTTTATGATGGTTGATAGTTTTTCCGCACATTATTGATTTCAATGCATTATATTAAGAATCAGAGAGTTGGTGGCATGAAATAATTCAACTGTACTATTGATGGGACATTCAAAACAGATATTGAACAACTAATATTATTGCATTTTCACCTGGAATACCTTCACTTTATTTTTCCAAAGGGAGCAAAGAAAATTCGATTTATTCAAAGTTTAATGTTACGAAAATTTTAACGTGGTGATGATTACATTCATGATAAAGCACGAAACGTGGGTCCTCCAATTGTAAAAGGCTTTTAGAAGTGAATTTACCAGAAATGCTCATTTCCCGAAAATAATATTCGCAGTACATTCTTAGGTTTGATGGATTGAATCGCATTAGCGTAAATAACAAGGAACGTAGCGATAATGACAATGAAGCATAGTTTGAAACAGTAAGATCTTAGGAAATGGAATGAAATATGATACTTTCGGATTATCTGTAAATTTTATGGCTTCATTTTAAAAATTAATGTCTGTGATATATAGCTTATGAAATATCTATAATTTCCTATGGTCGCTCGTTGGGAATGGATGGGAAGCACGTGCTTGTTTACCGTTGAGCCTTTGTGAGTCGAGTTTAAACGACAACGTTTCTCGTATTGCTTTAGCGAACGTTCCCTGAGACGACGTTAAAAGGGAGCGATGTTTGCACACGTATAAATGTATTGTTTGGGAGGAATGGAATGCCATTAACAGTTTGAAATAACCGGAGGGAGGGAGGGGAAGGCATTGGTTGCATGAGGGATACGCCGTAGAGACTCCCACCTATTCCTCCATCCGCTTCATCCCCTCTTCCGTCTCCTCTCTTCCACTTCCCCATTCTCTTGTCTTCGTCTTCTCATCTGCATTGCATTCACTCCTTTCCCCGATCTCCGTTTCACTTACACTCCTTTCCCCTTGTCATTTCTATGTTCCTACTTTCATTTACATCTCATTCTATAAGTTAAATTAATTCAACTCAATTCCCTTATCTCCTCTTTCATCACTGCCACACTGTATCTTTTTTCTCCCTGTAGCTAATTTCACCACTTCCATTTCCTTTATCCCATTTTCACTTTTCTCCCACTCCTCCCCACTTCATAATACATACATATTTCCACTTCCGTTTCCTCACTTTCTTCTCTGCTATCTGCCTCCTTTTTCATCAATCTATTCTTTTCCTCAAATACGCACATGATCGAATATGTGTTCAGATAGGCTTTAAAAGCACGATTTCCCGCATTTTCACCTTCGCATTCATTTCATACATTAGTTATTCCCTACATCTTTTCACTTAAATTCCTTCATGATCATTTCTTTCTTTCCTTAGTAGCCGTCTTATCTTTCCAAATTTACACACTCTTTTCTGTGAGAGTTGTCCAGCTGTTATATTTGTTTCCCGAGGTCAAACCTTGGTTATTTTAAACACCAATATAGTTTCCACTTAATTTATCTTTCATTAACTCTCAAACTATAGCTTCTTTCTTAATATTTGACGATAAAGCAAGAAGAGACTAATGCATCTCAGGTTTCCTCTTAAGGATGTCTTATTATTATTACTGCTGTGACATTAGTGACCCTCTTTCTTCCTTATTATTCTGAATTTATTGCTAATGTTGACCCCCTCTAGTAAGTCATATACTAGTAGTTTAACTTAAACATCCAATTTTTGTTTCGCTTTTCCTACCTACTCTCAAAAATAGCATTTCCTTCTAACCCTCATTCATTATTTCATCATCCCATGGCATTAATGCATCTTCTCTCCTTTCCTTTACACCTCGTCCTTTTTGCTCCTCCCTTTCATAAGAACCTCATCCATCTCCTTTTTGCAACATCCTTCGCTCCCTCTACCCATTACTTCCCCATTCGTACTGTACCTCAGTCATCCGCTCATCCTTTCACTCCTGTTCTTTCGCTTTTCCTACTCCGCTAACCCTCTTTCTCACCCGCATCCACCCCATCCTCCAACCCTTTCTTCCCTTAAATTCCCCTCTCCTTTTCCGCCATTTCTCTCCTACTTTGTCCCCATTCTGAACTGAGACTCGTCTTCATAGTCGCATTGTATGGTTTTCCATCTCTCGTCTGCGTCGTTCCGATACAAACTCCGCTCACACACACACTCACATTGGGACGCGTGTGGGACGGAGAATTAATCGTCTCGGAATACCTGGCGATATTGCCGTAGAGGAAGCTCTAGCGGTTGTTCTCACTCACTGTCTCGTTAAAATTTTCTGGTATGTAATTAGTTGATGGTACGAACTGCGCCGGAATTAATATTCCAGTGACACACAAGAATCAGGGCATTCGCGGATGAAGAGTTAAAGTCCTCTCCACTTTGCCAAACGGACCGTCGCCTTCACTCCTAACGCTGGCCAAGTGAGCAAAATGAAACGGTCCACACTTCTCCAAAGATAACCCGGATGCCTATAGAAAACAGATTTCACATACAATTACTAAACGATGGTGAATTACAATGTTGAGGCTTGGAACGACGCTCAAAATATACCACACTTCATTATCTACTAGTCTGCATGCAAAAAAATGAACATATTGTGCAACATGGGTAAATGTCCTCTTATTTAATACTGTAATTACTGTAAACGGTAACGGAAACAACGGTTGCTGGTACGACTGGAAAATAGCAAGTGTAAACAGCATGTAAAACATATATTACCTCATTATAAAGAAATTTTTTTATGAAGAACTGGCATGCATTACTCTTTACTTTATGATGGTTGATAGTTTTTCCGCACATTATTGATTTCAATGCATTATATTAAGAATCAGAGAGTTGGTGGCATGAAATAATTCAACTGTACTATTGATGGGACATTCAAAACAGATATTGAACAACTAATATTATTGCATTTTCACCTGGAATACCTTCACTTTATTTTTCCAAAGGGAGCAAAGAAAATTCGATTTATTCAAAGTTTAATGTTACGAAAATTTTAACGTGGTGATGATTACATTCATGATAAAGCACGAAACGTGGGTCCTCCAATTGTAAAAGGCTTTTAGAAGTGAATTTACCAGAAATGCTCATTTCCCGAAAATAATATTCGCAGTACATTCTTAGGTTTGATGGATTGAATCGCATTAGCGTAAATAACAAGGAACGTAGCGATAATGACAATGAAGCATAGTTTGAAACAGTAAGATCTTAGGAAATGGAATGAAATATGATACTTTCGGATTATCTGTAAATTTTATGGCTTCATTTTAAAAATTAATGTCTGTGATATATAGCTTATGAAATATCTATAATTTCCTATGGTGTATAAATGTTATTGTAATTTTAGATAGCTGGACAAGATTGTACTAATATATTAACTTTTGGCTCATCACTAAAACTTCATATATTTTACTACGTATATCTTTATACTTCGTTTGGAATTGTACTCATCTATATGATATCATTTATTTTAAATCCTTAAAAATATAATGAACCAATTTATATACTGAATATTAAGCCCAAATTATATTCTCTAAATAGAATTATAGTTTTATGTTCACTCCATAAAGTAAAAATATTAATATATTTTATAGTTATTCTCGAATCAACAGTTATTTGTATTCGAGAAATCAGAAGAGCTTTCGTGAAAGACAAGAGCAACCCGCACAAACTATTCAATTATCGATCATTTCCTCAAATAATTTACCCAGCGAGGAATCGGACTTCGAGAAAGTATTTGCCCGCGAACAAACATTTCTATAATAGGAAACAAAATCCCACCACTAGAATCGATAACAGCATTAGTACAACCGAAATCAAGATCAA